>CM040184.1:4704681-4724681 GCA_022606455.1 Callitettix versicolor
CATTTTTACGGCAAAATTTACATATTGCCAGTATCAGTTTTTCCAGTGGTTATTTTTAATTTTCTACCAGCTTGCACAGCCTATTTTGTGCAAACTAAATTGATAATAACGATATTTCACTTGAATATTTTTGAGAAATTCCTTTATTTTCAAAAAATTCGGAAATTTGCTTTTCTTTGTGTTTGAAGTTTATAGTTTAAGTAAGAATCGACAACTTCCTACAGTTTAAGTTATTTTATGTATATTTTTATTTGTTGAACAATTTTGAAAATATTATATTTTAATATATTTAATAATATCATTAAATTATTTCCTCTCACCGAGTTAAATTATTTTTTTTTAAATTTTCTATTATTATAAATATTTTTTTTTAATTTACTTAATTGAAAAAATACTAAAACAACTATGATTTTTAATTATAATAACTATTACACCTTTTAAATTATTAAAAAAATTTTTTCGCACTACTTTTTAATTGTTGAAAATTGTTGGGCAAGTACAGTTTAGTATATTGAATAAATGACATCTAGTACTAGTTAAAACATGTTTAATGCTAGTTTAACTTAAAATAACTAAGAAAACATAATACACTTACATCTCGGTCATTCTCTCCGATACCGTTCGTTGTCGATAACTGAAACAAAGAACAACTTTCGTCAATATAAGCTACACATAAAGTCACTGCTCTTTCTGATTACTCCATAAGATTTATCAAGTATATTTTAAAATTAGGGTCAAAAATATAACATATGATTTCTAAGTCCACTGCTGACAAGTGGACACGATTAAAAACCTTTAATGGAAAATGTTTATTCAATAGGCTCTATTATTGTAATCATAGGTATAAATTCGTAACTACGAGGTGTGTTCAGAAAGTAAAGAGAATTTTAATATTTTGAACAAAATATTTATTTATTCTTCTGCATTGATGTTGTCGCCTTCAAAATAGTCCCCATTGGAGATTATGTACTTGTGCCAGCGCTTTTTCCAATCTTCGAAACACTTCTCAAACTATATTTTTGAGATAGCCTTTAGTTCTTTCAGCGATGCGCTTTTAATGTCATCTACGGCTGTAAAACGACGGACCTTTAAGGTTCTCTTTATTTTTGGAAATAGGAAAAAGTCACACGGAGCCATGTCTGGCGAATATGGAGGCTGAGGTATCGTTACAGTACTGTTTTTGGCAAAAATTCACGAACAAGCAATGAGGTGTGAGCTGGTGCATTATCGTGGTGCAAACCATGAACTGTTTTTCCACAGATCCGGGCGTTTTGTTTCGGATTGCTCACGCAAACAGCGTTGAACTTGTAGGTAGTACTCCTTGTTGACCGTTTCACCTGGTGGCAGGAATTCATGATGCACTATGCCATTAATATCGAAGAACACAGTGAGAACCTTCACGTTCGACCGCACTTGTCGAGCCTTTTTCGGTCTTGGCGAGCCAGAATGCCTCCACTGGGATGATTGAGCCTTAGTTTCGACGTCATATCCGTAAACCCATGTTTCGTCACCTGTTATAATACGTTTCAGTAATTCTGCATCGTCGTTTACTTCATTTAGTGACTTCTATTCGCCGCTGTTTTTGTTCAAAATTCGACAATTTTGGAACGAATTTTGCTGCCACGCGTTTCATACACGAAACATTGGAAACAATGTTATGACATGATCCAATCGATATGCCATCATCAGCGATCTCTCTAATTGTGATTCGGCGATTGTTAATAACCGCCGAATTTCTTTCATTTTTTTTACGTTTTCATCGGTTGTTGATGTGCTGGGGCGTCCAGGGCGTTCGTCATCTTCAACGTCTTCACGGCCTTCTTGGAAACGCTTATCGTAAACTCTTGCTTTACTCATAGCAGACTCACCATAGGTCTTTGTTAACATTTCACACACTTTGTTACACTTTATTCCATTGTTTACGCAAAATTTGATACAAATTCTTTGATCCATTTCTTTTAACAAACGAAAATCGCCGAGCTCATAAAAACACGTCTAATCTTAGTGGCTGTCACAGACAAAGTCAACAATGAAAACAGCTGAAAGTTTTATCATACTTCAAGGGCATGTATACCAACATAATAAAAAAAATGTTTGACAATCTGTCTCTCCAAGCCCGTGAAATTTAAAAATTCTCGTTACTTTCTGAACACACCTCGTATAACAGAAATTACAAAAGAAAAAAACACACAAAACAATATTATTGTTTAGCGGAATTTACGTCATTAATAAAATAATAACCGTATAAAAAATACCATTATTTGGTCGCGTAATATCATTTCTAATATATTGTCAATTCATGTCAAACGCATAACATGCTTGCAGTATACAAGTTGATATAGAAACAAATAATTAATCAATAAGCCGTCTGTACACAAAAGAAAACATGAACGGACCATGCATTTTTGTCTTTCTACAGTTCGAAAAGAATAGAAATTACAAAAACCATTTCAGATGTGTTCTCATACTGTTTTGGACGAATAAATAGTCTGTAGTAAATTAGAACAAATGAACTTTGGAATAATATAATATTGGAAACAATAGTGATCAAGGAGAAACATCTACATTTCAACAATGCACAGCAGGGACTATACATGTTCCAGTCCATTTGAAACTTTTCGATCAGTTCATCTGAACTTTCTATTACTCGTGACATATCTTCTGCTAAAGGATTTATTTGATTGTAGCTTTGCAGTAGAATACTAGTTATTTTTAAAATTCTTGACATGTTTGTTATTAAATGGTATTAATTATAAAATAAATTTAAAATTGGTTAATTACTGTTCACTGATAACAGTATTGTTGAAACTTTTTCGCGATAGGGTCATATGACCAAAAGATCAAACAACCAAAAGTTCATTCAACCGAATTCTATACTAATATTTTGGCCCAATGAACTTTTGGTCATATGAATCGTGTTTTTAAGAGGCGAGATCATATGACCAAAAGATCAAACAACCAAACGTTTATTCAACCAAATTATATTTAATATTTTGGTCGAATGAACTTTTTGTCATATGAACCGTGTTTATTATTATTATTATTATTATGTTTTTATTATTATTTTAACACCATCATACTACTTGCCCAGTCCAACTTAATTATTTAGCATTCAAATGTTAATTTTATAACAGTGACGTTTTATACATTTATTATATATTGGTAGGTGTGAATAATAAATGTTTACATTATTTTAAACGCCATCATACTAGTTACCCAGCCCAACATAATATTTAGTATTCAAGTGTTAATTGTATAACAGTGACGTTTTATTCGTGTATTATATATTGATGTGTGAATAATAAATGTTTAAATTATGTTAAACGCAATCACACTACTTACCCAGTACATCTTAGTTATTTAGTATTCAAGTGTTAATTGTATAATGGCGTGTATTATTAATCTAAATATTTAGTATTGAAACTTACCTAAATGCAATAATAAAAAAAGTGAATATATAAAATATTGACAGTATATTCAACTGTAGGCCTAAACGCTAAAACAATATAGTAATGACTGGTCTGGGTATGTAGTGTAATGGCGTGTATTATTAATTTAAGTATCAGTAATGATACTGATCTATATACAATAATAAAAAAACGTGTTTTACAAAATATCCTCCTTCGAAGGAAATACGAACCTCGATGTTAATAAATATCTAAGTTATTACACATTTTTGGTCGAATGAACCTTTGGTTGTTTGATTTTTTGATCATATGAACCACTCTGTTAAAAACGTAGTTCATATGACCAAAAGTTCAATCAACCAAATTCTATACTAATATTTTGGCCCAATGAACTTTTGGTTGTTTGATCTTTTGGTCATATGAGCTCTTCCCGCTCTTTCACCTGTCGCTTTGGAAAATATTAGCAAGTCCTTCATTAGTACTTCGACGATGCATAAACGCAGGGTAGAATTCGAACGGAAAGGGCTCTCTTGTTCCCTAAAAAATAATTGAGTAGGTCGTGTAATTAAGGCAGTGTATCCTGACACTTTTACACTATATATTGCATTAAATTTTTATAATATAATTTTATATTTTTGTATCAAATAATGATTGCACATCACCACTAGTGTGTAGTGTCGGTTCTGTCAATTCCTTTCCATTAATGACTTTGGTTTGACTTTCATTTTAATTTACTTCTTAATTTTCCTTTATTCGTATCGAGCTGTTACACAATTCGTTATCGTAACGATGTCAACTATTGACTTCTAGCCAAACGCCGAGAACGTAATTCTTGCCGACATGTCATTCTCGGCTTTTACAAAAATGACATCCTTTTTACATACTGACCGTATCAGTTTTTCCAGTGGCCATTTTTAATTTTCCACCAGCTTATTTCGTGCAAACTGAATTATTTACCTCATTTATTACTACAGATATTTCATTTGAATATTTTTAAGAATTCCTTTATTTGCAAATGTTAGGAAATCTGTCCTTCTTTATTTTTGAAGTTTATAGTTTAAGTGAGAACAGGCAAATTCCTACAATGTAACTTGTTTTATGCACATTTTTACCACTCAACGCGTTATAAAATTTCACAAATTTTGCCGGTTTAAACAATTTTTCAAATATTACATTTTACTATATTTAATAATGTCATTAAATTATTTTCTCTCCCCAAGTTAAATTATTTTTTTTAATTTAGATATTTCAAAAAAATACTGAAACAACTTTACAAGATTTTTAATTATAATAAGTATTAAACCTTACAAAATCATTTTTTTTTAATTTATCCGAAAACCTCAAAAATTAACTTTTACATTTATGAAAATATTTTAAATTATTTAAACTAGTTATTTGATTATAATCCTCTTCTTTCTGGTTTATAATACTATTTTTAAAACTTGCATTTTCCTGTTTTTTTTTTTGCAATTTTTCCATTTTTGTTTTAACAGTTTTAAAGGAACATATTTTTTGTAACTTAAAGTGTATTAATTAATTCTATTATTTCAATTATGATAAATGAATCCTTTTTATTTTTATATTAAAAAATGCAATATGTATTTTTCACTGTTTTACAAATATACGTATTTTTATGGAAAATACGCTTTAACACGTGTGAGCGACCACACTTACAAAGATTGTCGATTTTTCACTTCAGATTTTAGATATGAAATTCTGTAGTTGATCCAGTCCGTCTAAATTTGTAAAACCGTATGACAAATATACTTTGTTATAATAAACGTATTTTTTTTATTATTTGTTTGCCTCATGGGACCACTTTAGTCTAAATTTCAGTTCTTTCTAACATAGGGCTGTAATTTTTCTCTCCAATAATCCCTCATTCGATCAGATCGTCAGGAGACGGCATCTGTGATCACTACCTTCTTGTGTCTCTTCGGTTTATCCACTTTAAATTTACTAGTCTTAAGAATGCGTGTTATTTTACATTTGTCTGTTGCATCATCCATTTTCAGTCCTATTTCACTGAGGTCCCTGAGGACTTGTGTGACGTATATTCCCTGTGTTTTCCTGTTGATGCTTCTCATTACCAGTTGTCTCAGGATTTTGTCCTCCGGTATTCTTAATATGTGAAAGAAGTGGGAAATTCTTCGTTTTTTAATTACACTGAGAACTGGGTCGACATATTTGTATACTGTTTCATTGGTGGCTATTCTCCAGGTCCCATCTTTTCGGTAGCTTTTGTTGAGACACGTTCTGATGATCCTTCTCTCTGTCTTAAGCAGCGGGTCCGTCTTGTTATTGTTTTTGATTTGGAAGAGAGTTTCACTGGCATATAATGTTTCTGGGAGTACCACTGATTTGTAGTGGCATATTTTTGTTTTTATTAACAAGCATTTTTCTTGTACGTTGGCCAAGTTAGTAGCTGGGCTTTTTTTAATTTTTGCTACCCTATTGAGTAGTGCAGGTTTTTCGTCCAGATTGTATGTTATGGTTTCTCCTAGATATATGAAACATTCTACGAGCTTTATGGTGTTTCCGTTAATGTTCACTTTATATACGCATAGCGGGTCCATGGCCATGATGTCTGTTTTTTCATATGAAATTCTCAAGCCTAAGTTCTTCGCAATGCCATCAAGACTAATTATTTGTTCTCTTGCTTCCTGTAGATTAAGGGTAAGTAGGGCCAAATCATCTGCAAATCCTATGATGTTTGTTTTAATGGCCTTACACGCTGTATCTATTATTAAACGTATTATTATTACATTATATAGAAATTCAGTCATACAGGTATTGTGTCCCGTTTCTAAACCAAGCCTCGGTAACTGTGTTGATCGCCCCAATGTTTAGTTTTCAAAAGAAAATCGTGAAACACTGTTTTCATAAACGCTTAATTTATCCATAGATTTAGAAAATCTATCAGGTTTTGTAATTACTTTTCGATTCGTTGATTACAGCTTAGGTGCTAGAAGCGCGTCAACTAAACAACATGGAACATAAAGTTTTCATGTATGTTAAAATACGTTTTGTATAAGTAGTAACTTATTCGCCAATATATGATTTCTTTTAAGTGAAAACAGTACTTCAAAATCATTGCGATAACTTCTTCCAATATAGCAAGTAAATATTTTTGAATACCATAAGTAATCTAGCGAGATTATAACATATACATTACAAAAACAATTATATCAAAAACAAAACTGTTACTCTGATTTGCCAATAAGCTCTTAAACATAACTTATATGTGACTGCCTACCTACAGTGTTAGTGTACAAATAAATATTTTTCAAAATTAGAACTCACAACGCCCAGTGTAGTAAACTGTAAGTAAAATAAATTCTGAAATAGTTAAGAAGTAAATTAAATAAATAAAATTCAAATAAAAGAAAGAAAGTATAATACATATAAAAAGACTAAAATATTGACAAACATACAAAAACCACCAAAAAAGCTTCAAATGGGAGAACAATACATTGAGATAATCAAAGAATTCAAATATCTTGAAGAATGGATCAGCTGGAACGTCCTAGAGAAAAAAGCTATGGAATCTAGGAGAAATAAAGTTGAATTAGCCTTCCAACTTACCAAGGACACATACAACAAGAAGTCATAAGGCATTATCATACGGTAATTAAACCAGAAGCCTTATATGCAGCTGAAACATTATCTCTCACAACCCAGGGCCCGCTTGAAAGGCTGGAGATCAAAGCAAGAAAAATCTTAGGCCCCAAATTCCGTAACAACCAATTACTCCACATCAGTAATGAAACTCTTTACCAAAAAACTGAAACACTATCAGACACAATAAGGAAAAGGAGAATTGATTTTTATGGGCACATCCTCCGAATGGACAAAAATAGACTAACCAAAAAAATATTTGACTACTTTCGCAATAGAAGAACCAAACCACTTTGGTTTAGAGAACCGGAGAAAGACATAACAGAACTACAAATCACTGACACTATGCTCATGGACAGAACAGCCAAAACAATAACCAAGGACAAGAAGCAACGGTTCCAAGGCAAAGTCAAATCCAAGCGAACGATCCAAATCTCTGACGAAGAAAGAAAAGCAAGATCACAACGAATGAAGCAATACTGGGCTACGAGGAAGGCACAGAACATTAAAAAGTGATTGATTTAGTGTACCCCAAAGTTGAGTGCAACAAATAAAGAGAAATATAAAAGAATAATGACTCAGAAATGCCTTCATTTGTTTTGTTTGAAATGAATTTAATTTTTAGGTTATAATATTATTTTCCCAAATTAAATTTCACTTGTTCAGTGCTGTCTTATGTTACGTCTCGTGCGTGATCTAACGTCTTCCCAAAAATGTGTAAATAATTTTGTGTGGAATTTTTTCTAATTTAACATTCTTTAATTGTCACTATACTTCCTTTCTGAAGTAAAACGAAATTCAGATTCAGAAGGAAATCAAGTAAAGGCCGTCTAAAGGTACACAAATAAAAAAAAAGTTTAGCGAAATTGCGAAATGTTTGAAAAAGTAATTTTTAAAAACAGGAAGCAAAATATCTTCGTTCAAAAACAAACGAAACCTTTGTGAAATCTATTAACAAAAGCTAATAATTTCAAACTGTCAATAATAAAACAAACGAAAAACAAAAACAGCCAAACAAATAAAGCTCACAAGTAGCTCTTGGTTTAAGGGTTGGCTCTAAAAGAGTTTCACGATTGTAATTTCGTGGCTTATTTTTTTTATTTTATGATAAATAATAAAATGCAGGTAATGGATAACTTGAGAGCTGCGTAATGCACCATAAAAGATAAGCCCCGTCAAAGCGAAAGCTGCGCAAACGTGACGTCTAATTCGCAATGTTGGAGGCTAACGTGCTGCGAACAGTCTTCACTCAACTGCGTGTTAAAAATAACTCGAAACACTCTGCTTATGCCGAGTATACGTATAACCAAGTGATTTAAATATTTAACCTTTTGTGGGATTTTCAAGTTGTGAACATTTTCAATTGTAACCTCTGTTAAATTATGTTTCCCTAAACAATAATAACTGGTGTACGTTCACATTAAAACATGTTAGTATTAATTAGTGACGGTAGTTTTATACACAAACATTTTATAATAAATATCGTGTGGCAACACTGCATCAACACAAAGTTATGGTTGGATTTTTTTTTTTTTTGTGTTTAACGTCAGACTATTGTGCACACTTGGGCTAATGCAGACGATGGGATGATTCGTGAAAATGCCAAGCCCTGGCCGGGAATCGAACCCGGGTCCTCGAGGTGAAAGCCTACTACGCTATCCACTAGGCCACCGAGGAGTTATGGTTCGAAAACAAACGATAAGAAAAATGGAAATATTAAACGATAATTAATTTAGTATATGAAATTTAGGCTGAAAATTTTTGATATAATTATAAGATTTTTAACTCAATTCATTGTTCTAAATCTGAATATAGCTAATACCAAATATGCTAATACTTTATAAGCTTTCAATTTTTCATAAGATTTTTTGTGTGTCACAGTGACTTACACATTTTAAGGCGCTATTGAGTAAAATTAGATCCAAATCGTTTGAGCCGATTTAAAAATATATTTATAAGTTTTTTTTTACCAAGAAGGGCTTACGAAATCTTGAAATAACTGCAAAAGAAACTTTAATGAAGAAATCCATCAGTTACTTTATTGCTATTTAATAAAGTACTTTTCTAAATTGTATACGTAGATTAAGTGAGAAAGAACAGTTTAACCCAACGGTGATCGAGGGTTGTTTCAGCTTTTTTTACAAGTACAAAAAGTATACAGAAAATTTGGTGACATTGAAAAAATCGATCTTGAAATTTTCTTCTTTTCTTTTACGTTTGTTGTCTGTCTATATATGTATATGACTGTGCCCATCGTTAGAAACTAAAGAAATTCACCGATTTTAATGAAATTTGTAAATCTCTTTAAGTACATCACGTTAGCTCGTTTTTTCTCAAGACCATTTTTTAAAAAAATATTCAAAATCGGTTCTAACGATTTTGATCAACGGTTGCTAGGATTTCGAATATAAGAAATAATTTTTTTAACGTCAATTCTTTATGCAACTTAGACTAATGAGGACGAGGGAACAGCCTTAACGGTAAGGTAACTGGCACCTAAGTACCTTTAGGTGCGCATCAAACTGACCGGTGTTTAGCACATCGACCACCAGACCTTCAAGAACTGAATCAAAACGTATGGGTTACTATAATTCAAAGAGAAATACTGGCGTAGTTTTTTAAGATGGATTTATCTGCTGCAGGTCAAAATTAAGATTCATAAATGAAGTCAGAGTGCAGTTAATAAGGTATTTAAAAAAAGGGTTAGGGAGTAATCGAAAAGACAATAATAAACAATGACCACGAGATAGCTTAAATCAGTTTGTAATCTATAAAATCCGTTTAAAATGACTTAAAAGTGATGGAATTAAAAATCGAAATAAATTAATAATTTTTTTTTTATTTTAAACTTTGCTTGAATTTTTTTGTGTGTTTAACGTCCGACTATTGTGCACACTTGGGGTAATGCAGACGATGGGATGATTTGTAGCGTCTGAAAATGCCAAGCCCTGGCCGGGAATTGAACCCGGGTCCTCGGGGTGAAAGCCTAGTACGCTATCAATTAGGCCACCGAGGCGGCTACTTGAAAATTTTATTTCACCAAATATAAATCAATATAAATTATCATTTTTATTTCCAAATTTAATAAAACAAAAAAACTTTATAATTTACTTTTGAATTTTTATTATTTTTTATTTAATTGTTGATTACGAATATGAAACATATTAAAAAAAAATAAAATAAAGAGTTCATTATTTTTTTAAGATGTTCAATGGCCGCCATTTTGAAGCGGATGAAAGGATTTTCTTAGATAATAAACTTGTCAAAAGTACGTATTATTAAAATAATTTTTGTTAGGTAAAACGTGATCAAAATTTATAATTTTGGAATGCGGCATGTTATTAATTGCTGTTAATGTTTGTAAATTCGCTTCTATCACTTCTGCGATGAAGATTTAAGGAATTTTTGTTATTTATAGCTTAAATAGATTTAAAAATATAGGTAAATAACAAGCTGAAAAATACAAACAAAACTGTGTTACTAGTGTTTCATTAAGAAACATGGTTGTTAAAGTGTTATAGTTTATTATTATATACCAATGACACTGTTACTTTGTTATATAACCATTGTTTATTTTTAAATGCCTTAGGCGTCCTACCTCATGTTCTTCATCGCTGAAGTCATTTTCACTGCCAGCTGAAACATTCAGTTCATGTGACAGTTAGTTTTTAATATTGTAACAAAAAATATACATGCTCCTTTCATCCATTTTGGATTGATAATGTGCCAGTAATACAATAGCCAGTGATGTATACATCAGTTGGTACTTGCACACATACACAATCTATAGCGTGTGCTTGTTGCATAAATTACAATAATTACATTGGAAAAGGTTCTGTTCGCGCTTAAAATAAATATACCTTTCATTACCTATCCTAATTGCTCAATTAAATTGACTACTGGGAGCTGCTGCTATCTGGTGACAAAAAGAAGAAACAGCACTGCTAGCCAGCTCTCTATATTCAACTGATAGGCCAGTCCAATGTCAAACATCGCTACTGCCGCTTTACAGTCCCGGCTTTGTGATTCCTTTGTGCGACACTGGAGACTCAAAAAGACTTGGCTAAGGGGGAAATCTAACAAGAGGAAGAAGTAAGGTGAGCAATTTCCTTATCCTTTCTACTTAGAATTATTCCTAACCTAAGCACGTACTTCGTTATTGCCTTTTAGCTACCAGAGGTGACAGGCACATACAGGTTCGAATCTGATTTTTTTTATCGCTCGATGTAAGTCAAAATTTCATCAACCTAACGAGAATAACAGAAATATTTGGTAACAGAAAAATTATGCTAAAAATTAAGCAATAGGTGTAAATAAGAAATCGCTTTACCAAAACCTACATACGAGTAGATATTTTTTTCATTAGGGCTTTAATCGACAGATTCATGGTTCAAATGACGAGACCCAGAAGAAAATCTCAAGTGAACAACAGATAGAGGCTGCACGTCAGCCGCCTCGGTGGCCTAGTGGATAGCGTACTAGGCTTTCACCCCGAGGACCCGGGTTCGATTCCCGGCAAGGGCTTGGCATTTTCATACGCTATAAATCATCCAATCGTCTGCATTAGCCCGAGTGTACACAATAGTCGGACGTTAAACACACAAAAAAAAATGCACCAACGTGACAACCGACGCTCTGGCTGTGTTGGAGATAGAAAAAATGGCGATTAATGTTAAAGAAGGCCGTGATTTGTAAAGCCAGAAAGGAAAGGCTCATCCATAGTAACGCAGTAGCAAAACTTAAACAAATCTGTACCTCAAGTGCCTAACTTAAAACCTAAATATGTAACTAGAAACTAGAACGTAAACGTTAATGACTACGATTTTTTTAAAACACCTAAAAACTAAGAACATACACTCGGAGCAGATCCCTGAGCGTTCAAACCAGAATTAAAACTAAGACTGACATGTAATCAGGAAAACGCACGTCATCCAGAAAACGAAAAGAAACGCTACACTAAAACTGACCAATACCGGTCAGTCTGGCATCAGCTGACACAAATTTACCATATTTTTTCCGCTCCTTGATCTGCACTTTTGTTCTATTTGCGTGTTTAGTTTTCAAGCTAGGCACTTGAGAACGAGAGCTGAACAACATTTAGAACGTTGTTTAGGGCTCCTTCACACGAAGCCACTTAGCAGCGTTTCCGTTGATAAATGGCAGGTTTCACACAGAGCGGTGACGGTGTTCAATCTGTGCCTTCGCCACAGATCAAGGCGTGTAAAAAGACAATGATGGTATCAAAAACTAGTTTTAAATGGTAGGTTTCACACAGAGCGGTGACGGTGTTTTGCCTTCGCCACAGATCGAGGCGTGTAAAAAGACAATGATGGTATCAAAACTAGTTTTAAATGGTAGGTTTCACACAGAGCGGTGACGGTGTTCAATCTGTGCCTTCGCCACAGATCAAGGCGTGTAAAAAAGACAATGATGGTATCAAAAACTACTTTTAAATGGCGGGTTTCACACAGAGCGGTGACGGTGTTTTGCCTTCGCCACAGATCAAGGCGTGTAAAAAGACAATGATGGTATCAAAAACTAGTTTTAAATGGTAGGATTCACACAGAGCGGTGACGGTGTTTTGCCTTCGCCACAGATCAAGGCGTGTAAAAAAGACAATGATGGTATCAAAAACTAGTTTTAAATGGTAGGATTCACACAGAGCGGTGACGGTGTTTTGCCTTCGCCACAGATCAAGGCGTGTAAAAAAGACAATGATGGTATCAAAAACTAGTTTTAAATGGTAGGATTCACACAGAGCGGTGACGGTGTTTTGCCTTCGCCACAGATCAAGGCGTGTAAAAAAGACAATGATGGTATCAAAAACTACTTTTAAATGGCGGGTTTCACACAGAGCGGTGACGGTGTTTTGCCTTCGCCACAGATCGAGGCGTGTAAAAAGACAATGATGGTATCAAAAACTAGTTTTAAATGGCGGGTTTCACACAGAGCGGTGACGGTGTTTTGCCTTCGCCACAGATCAAGGCGTGTAAAAAAGACAATGATGGTATCAAAACTGGTTTTAAATGGTAAGTTTCACACAGAGCGGTGACGGTGTTTTGCCTTCGCCACAGATCAAGGCGTGTAAAAAAGACAATGATGGTATCAAAACTGGTTTTAAATGGTAGGTTTCACACAGAGCGGTGACGGTGTTTTGCCTTCGCCACAGATCAAGGCGTGTAAAAAAGACAATGATGGTATCAAAAACTACTTTTAAATGGCGGGTTTCACACAGAGCGGTGACGGTGTTTTGCCTTCGCCACAGATCAAGGCGTGTAAAAAAAACAATGATGGTATCAAAACTGGTTTTAAATGGTAAGTTTCACACAGAGCGGTGACGGTGTTTTGCCTTCGCCACAGATCAAGGCGTGTAAAAAAGACAATGATGGTATCAAAAACTACTTTTAAATGGCGGGTTTCACACAGAGCGGTGACGGTGTTTTGCCTTCGCCACAGATCAAGGCGTGTAAAAAAGACAATGATGGTATCAAAAACTACTTTTAAATGGCGGGTTTCACACAGAGCGGTGACGGTGTTTTGCCTTCGCCACAGATCAAGGCGTGTAAAAAAGACAATGATGGTATCAAAACTGGTTTTAAATGGCGGGTTTCACACATAGCGGTGACGGTGTTTTGCCTTCGCCACAGATCAAGGCGTGTAAAAAAAACAATGATGGTATCAAAACTGGTTTTAAATGGTAAGTTTCACACAGAGCGGTGACGGTGTTTTGCCTTCGCCACAGATCAAGGCGTGTAAAAAAGACAATGATGGTATCAAAAACTAGTTTTAAATAGCGGGTTTCACATAAAGCGGTGACGGTGTTTTGCCTTCGCCACAGATCTCGATCTGTAACACAACCACGTGACGCTAGTGGCGCATTACAAGTATTGCTAACGGGAGTTTGAAATTATTCATAGTATTTATTGGTCTTGACATATCAGATGACAGTTTGTTTGCCTTGTGGTCTGTTGTGTTGTTATTATTGTGTAACAATTTGAATTTCTGATAGGAGCTTTTCAAATACGTTTCTAGATGTACGGAATTACGGGAAAAATATTTTCCTTGCCTTCTTAGGTAGATCAAATAATGTGTAAAACAGACTTTGGTTTTGTTTTTTCAAAATCGACTGATTAAACCACAATTATTTCCTTCTATTTCGGTGTTTCTGCTTCCGATAATAATAATAAGCATTGCCAAAAATAACTCACTTCTCACGTCCATTTCTACAGAATAGTGGTGTGCGATTATGAACATTACTAATGAAATCATTCGATTATCACACTGAGCAAAGAGCCGTTAACTAGGTATTAAACTCAGAAATATGTACTGGCTGATTGGGCACAAATCCAAACTTTCAGCCAATAATAAAATATTACTATATAAGACAATACTGAAACCAATATGGACGTATGGGGTACAATTGGTAATATCCACTCGTGTTTGTTTCGTCGCTATAGTTCGTTCCAGATGGGTGAACTCCTTTTCCATACTTTGTATTTCCGTGTCACGTTTATGTTCCAAAACCTTTGCCTCGTCGAGCATCATTTGGCGATCTTTTATAGCTTTTGATTCATGTTCTACTAGCAACAGTGTTTTGGCAAGTTCGTTATCTGTCATAGCTTTTAATACTTCTTGCTGCCTGCATTCTTCGGGTAACTGCTTTACACGTTTGTTAGCTTGACTCTCCGCCTTCGAGTTGGTCAACTGTTGCTGCAGCAGGTTAAGGACCTGGTCTTCGAATATGTATTTTTGCAACACCACTTTGTCAATGAGGCGTTGCAGCTGAGTTATCTCTCGGTCTTTCTCCTTGTGCTCTGCCATCACTGTATCGATATCTTTCTGTGTGTATTCAATCATATCCTCCGTCTGGACCAACATCTCCCGCAGCCTCAGATTGGAATTAGGTCCGTTGATCGCAGTACCTGGGGTTGAACAAACCCATTCCTCTAGAATCTAATCTAATCTAATGGGATACAACTATGGGGTTCTGCTTGCAAATCAAATATTGTAATTTACAACGCTTCGAAGCTAAGACACTACGTTTAATCTTAACAGCTCCAAAAATAATCACAAATGAAATAATCCACAAGCAACTCAATATTCCGACCATCACAGAAGAAATTGAAACTTATAGCAATAGTTACCGACATCGAATATTAGCCCATCCAAATGTTTTGACTGAAAATTTAATGACGAGATCGACAACACGAAGACTAAGGAGGAGAATACCTAGCGACCTGCCTGACAATTAACAGCTAACCTAACAGATATAACATTATGTAGCAATATTTTATTATTATTATTTATATAACCTCATTATTTGTATGTATCAATGGGTACATGCTTTCATGTCATTATTTTAGCCATACAGTTTACTTAAGTGTCCTGTAGACAGATTATAAACACTAATAATAATAACAATTAAGAAAAAATAGACTACTTATTTACATTATTAATCTACAAACCTACTAAAAATTCGAGTGATTAGTTGTAGAAGTCGAATAGTAACTTACAATAGTACAACTCGATTATTTCTGTTACTAATTAGTAATTACTAATATGCCAACAGCCGATTCGTTACGGAAACACACGATTATCAACACTACTGTAAATGAATGGTGGCCTTTCGTAAACGTTCGAGTTTTTCCGGAACTACTCGTTTGTTAAGATTTTTTGTTGTTATTTTAAGGCGAAAAGCACAAAGAGGCTATTATAGCCTCCCTAAATGTAAGTGTTAGTGTGAAGTGTTAAAGTCGTAAGTGTAGTGTTGTAAGTGTAACTGTGTGTTAGACTCGGGTACTGCGAGGGACGTCTAAATCCTCTCAATATTCTGCAACCCCTGCTATTCTACACCCCCTGCGAAGTCGTTCGGTAAGAAAGACCATAGTAGAACATGACTTCAATCTGTTACTAATTAATTACTAATTATTAATAATGTTACTAATTAATTCTGTTACTAGTGAGTACTAATTAGTAACAGAATGAAGTCACGTTCTACTGATGTCTCTCTTAACAAACAAGTAGTTCCGGAAAAACTCGAACGTTTACGAAAGGCCAATATTCATTTACAGTAGTGTTGATAATCGTGTGTTTCCGTAGGTAATCGGTTCTCGATATATTAGTAACATAATGAAGTAGTTTTATAGGCCTATTATTACTTCCATTAACAAACAAGTAGTTCCGGAAAAACTCGAACGTTTACGAAAGGCCAATATTCATTTACAGTAGTGTTGATAATCGTGTGTTTCCGTAGGTAATCGGTTCTAGATATATTAGTAACATAATGAAGTAGTTTTATAGGCCTATTATTACTTCCCTTAACAAACAAGTAGTTCCGGAAAAACTCGAACGTTTACGAAAGGCCAATATTCATTTACAGCAGTGTCGATAATCGTGTGTTTCCGTATGTAATCGGTTCTCGATATATTAGTAACATAATGAAGTAGTTTTATAGGCCTATTATTACTTCCCTTAACAAACAAGTAGTTCCGGAAAAACTCGAACGTTTACGAAAGGCCAATATTCATTTACAGCAGTGTTGATAATCGTGTGTTTCCGTATGTAATCGGTTCTAGATATATTAGTAACATAATGAAGTAGTTTTATAGGCCTATTATTACTTCCCTTAACAAACGAGTAGTTCCGGAAAAACTCGAACGTTTACGAAAGGCCAATATTCATTTACATAGTGTTGATAATCGTGTGTTTCCGTATGTAATCGGTTCTCGATATATTAGTAACATAATGAAGTAGTTTTATAGGCCTATTATTACTTCCCTTAACAAACAAGTAGTTCCGGAAAAACTCGAACGTTTACGAAAGGCCAATATTCATTTACAGTAGTGTTGATAATCGTGTGTTTCCGTATGTAATCGGTTCTCGATATATTAGTAACATAATGAAGTAGTTTTATAGGCCTATTATTACTTCCCTTAACAAACGAGTAGTTCCGGAAAAACTCGAACGTTTACGAAAGGCCAATATTCATTTACATAGTGTTGATAATCGTGTGTTTACGTAGGTAATCGGTTCTCGATATATTAGTAATTAGTAACAGAATGAAGTAGTGTTATAGGCCTACTGCTGTCTCCCTTAACAAAGGATTAGTTCCAGAAAAACTTTAACGTTTACGAAAGGCCAATATTCATTTACATAGTGTTGATAATCGTGTGTTTACGTAGGTAATCGGTTCTCGATATATTAGTAATTAGTAACAGAATGAAGTAGTGTTATTGGCCTACTATTACTTCCCTTAACAAACGAGTAATTCCGGAAAAACTCGAACGTTTACGAAAGGTCAATATTCATTTACAGTGTTGATAATCGTGTGTTTCTGTAGGTAATCGGTTCTCGATATATTAGTAATTAGTAACAGAACGAAGTAGTGTTATAGGCCTACTGCTGTCTCCCTTAACAAACGAGTAGTTCCGGAAAAACTCGAACGTTTACGAAAGGCCAATATTCATTTGCATAGTGTTGATAATCGTGTGTTTCCGTAGGTAATCGGTTCTCGATATATTAGTAATTAGTAACAGAATGAAGTAGTGTTATAGGCCTACTGCTGTCTCCTTAACAAAGGATTAGTTCCAGAAAAACTTTAACATTTACGAAAGGCCAATATTCATTTACATAGTGTTGATAATCGTGTGTTTACGTAGGTAATCGGTTCTCGACATATTAGTAATTAGTAACAGAATGAAGTAGTGTTATAGGCCTAGTGCTGTCTCCCTTAACAAAGGATTAGTTCCAGAAAAACTTTAACGTTTACGAAAGGCCACCATTCATTTACATAGTGTTGATAATCGTGTGTTTCCGTAGGTAATCGGTTCTCGACATATTAGTAATTAGTAACAGAATGAAGTAGTGTTATAGGCCTACTGCTGTCTCCCTTAACAAAGGATTAGTTCCAGAAAAACTTTAACGTTTACGAAAGGCCAATATTCATTTACATAGTGTTGATAATCGTGTGTTTACGTAGGTAATCGGTTCTCGATATATTAGTAATTAGTAACAGAATGAAGTAGTGTTATTGGCCTACTATTACTTCCCTTAACAAACGAGTAATTCCGGAAAAACTCGAACGTTTACGAAAGGTCAATATTCATTTACAGTGTTGATAATCGTGTGTTTCTGTAGGTAATCGGTTCTCGATATATTAGTAATTAGTAACAGAACGAAGTAGTGTTATAGGCCTACTGCTGTCTCCCTTAACAAACGAGTAGTTCCGGAAAAACTCGAACGTTTACGAAAGGCCAATATTCATTTGCATAGTGTTGATAATCGTGTGTTTCCGTAGGTAATCGGTTCTCGATATATTAGTAATTAGTAACAGAATGAAGTAGTGTTATAGGCCTACTGCTGTCTCCCTTAACAAAGGATTAGTTCCAGAAAAACTTTAACATTTACGAAAGGCCAATATTCATTTACATAGTGTTGATAATCGTGTGTTTACGTAGGTAATCGGTTCTCGACATATTAGTAATTAGTAACAGAATGAAGTAGTGTTATAGGCCTAGTGCTGTCTCCCTTAACAAAGGATTAGTTCCAGAAAAACTTTAACGTTTACGAAAGGCCACCATTCATTTACATAGTGTTGATAATCGTGTGTTTCCGTAGGTAATCGGTTCTCGACATATTAGTAATTAGTAACAGAATGAAGTAGTGTTATAGGCCTACTGCTGTCTCCCTTAACAAAGGATTAGTTCCAGAAAAACTTTAACGTTTACGAAAGGCCAATATTCATTTACATAATGTTGATAATCGTGTGTTTACGTAGGTAATCGGTTCTCGATATATTAGTAATTAGTAACAGAATGAAGTAGTGTTATTGGCCTACTATTACTTCCCTTAACAAACGAGTAATTCCGGAAAAACTCGAACGTTTACGAAAGGTCAATATTCATTTACAGTGTTGATAATCGTGTGTTTCTGTAGGTAATCGGTTCTCGATATATTAGTAAATAGTAACAGAACGAAGTAGTGTTATAGGCCTACTGCTGTCTCCCTTAACAAACGAGTAGTTCCGGAAAAACTCGAACGTTTACGAAAGGCCAATATTCATTTGCATAGTGTTGATAATCGTGTGTTTCCGTAGGTAATCGGTTCTCGATATATTAGTAATTAGTAACAGAATGAAGTAGTGTTATAGGTCTACTGTTATTTCCTTTAACAAACGAGTAGTTCCGGAAAAACTCTAATGTTTAATAAAGGCCACCATTCATTTACATAGTGTTGATAATCGTGTGTTTCCGTAACGAATCGATTGTCGACATATTAGTAATTACCAATTTAGTAACAGAAATAATCGAGTTGTACTATTGTTGTTACTATTCGACTTCTACAACTAATCACTCGAAATCGTTAATAGGTTTGCAGTTTGGTAATGTAAATTAGTAGTCTACTTGAGTTTATTGTTCAGTCATCACCTACTTTAGTTGTTATTACGTCAGTATGGTTTTGAGTGTTGGATGATGAAAATCAAGTCGAGGTAAATAATATTGTTCATTTCTCAATACTATAAAATAAATAACAATTAAATTAATAAATAAACTGTAAATACCCCAAATAAATGGACAAAGGTTCTGCATGCATTCTGTAGATATAATTTTAAAATATAACGTTTTGTGTACTATTCCATGCATTCACTTATTTCCAAATTACTGTTTAATGAGTAAATATAGGCAGACAGTCTGCTCGACAATGTCACTGTGTATTTTAGTATTCATTTGCTTATACCTTACAGCCAGCCTTACAATCTATTTGTCACAATTTATAACCCCATGGAGAACATTTTGAACATGACCGATTATTTATTGACCGCTAGAGTGTGCTCTTAGCCATTTAGTACAAAGCGCGTGTCATTAGCTTTTATTACTGAAGATCAATAATGTACTAATTTACTTTATCGATACGTTTATTATTTGAACAGATTAATGCACAATCATATTGTCTTCAATATATACAAATGTCAGTCTG
>CM040184.1:4734681-4737181 GCA_022606455.1 Callitettix versicolor
TGTTATGTAACAGTCGTTTGAGTGAGTTGATGTGAGTATTTTTATGAAAATGGACAAAATCAGTATCGAGCTGTCATTAAATATTTGTTTTTGAAAGGCAATACGCCAACGCAAATCAAAGATGAGTTGGATTCTGTATATGGGGACTCTGCACCATCATTTACCACAGTGAAATTTTGGGCAGCTGAGCCCAAATTTAAATTTAAACGTAAGAGCTTGGGAGACGATGAACGTTCGGGACGTCCAAAAACTGCAACTATCGACGAAAATATCGCCAAAGTTCACCAAATAGTGCTGGATGACCGCCAAATTAAAGTGAGAGAGATAGCAGACGTTATGAACATGTTAAAAGAACGTGTTTGTCACATATTAAATCAACATTTAGACATGACAAAGCTGTCCGCGCGTTGGGTGCCGCGTTTGCTCACGTTAGACCAAAAACGTGTTCGAATGAACATTTCCAATGCTCTGTTGGCGCAGTTTAGGCACCGATTAATTACTGTAGATGAAACTTGGATACACCATTATACTCTCGAAACAAAAATACAGTCCAAACAGTGGACTGCAAAGGGGGAATCGGCTCCAAAAAAGGCAAAAACTGTTTTATCAGCTGGGAAAGTGATGGCGACTGTTTTTTGGGATAGTCATGGAGTTATTTTAATCGACTATCTTCGAAAAGAAAAAACCATTACAGGAGCATACTACATCATTACTTGACAAGCTGAAGTCAGAACTTGCGGAAAAACGGCCACATTTGCAGAAAAAGAAAATCCTGCTTCACCAAGACAACGCACCGTCTCACACCTCAGCGGTTGCCATGGCGAAAATCCACGAATTACGGTTTGAACTGCTTGACCATCCGCCTTACTCACCAGATCTAGCCCCAAGCGACTTCTTTTTGTTCCCTCATCTAAAAATTACGCTCGGAGGACAGAGATTTTCGTCAAATGAAGAGGCAATCACCTTCGTGAACAATTATTTTGCAGAGATAAACGCCGAGTACTATTTGTACGGGTTACAGAGATGGGAGCATCGCTGCGAGAAGTGTGTAGAGGTACAAGGAGACTATGTTGAAAAATTAAAAAAAAATCTGAAAAAATGTCTTGTATCTTTGTTAGGTCGGAAACTTTTCAGACCACACTCGTAGGTACAGTAGGATGAGAGTGGTTAAAAGACAAAGCGATAACAAAATAATAAAGTTCAATGATTTGTACCAATTATTTAATTTCAGTGCGATGGTAATCAGAAACTACTGATAGAATCTAAACAGTGCATTCATATTTATTCTTTGTTAACAAATTCGCGTTTGTCCTTAATAAAAAAAATTGTAATATCGTTTTAATCAGGTTAACTACTTCGTGGGTACATAGGTTTTACAAGTTTAGGTCCTATAGGTTTGTTTATTGACTCCACGCTTGTTGTGTCATAGTTTATTTATAACTGTACCTTCGTACTGTAAACTTTAAATTATTAATTATTTTAAACATAAAAGTATAATTATTACTGCAAAGAGCACTATTTATTCAAAATATATTTAAGTACAATTACATGAAAATTGTATGCATTATTTAAAAAGTACCAACATTTAACTTTCAAATTTCAAATTAATATTCTATAATTTATGTCATTCAGTTGCAGGAATGATTTTGATGAAAAATATATTTAACTGTATCCTGTTAAATTATTTAATGTGTTTAATACTCACATTACGTAATTAAAAGCATAAATTATAACGATATGGTAATAAGGAAGCGATCAGACAAACAAAACAAAGTTTATCGCAAAAAAAAAAACTGTTAACGAAATATCTAAATTTTGGAAAAAATAATTTTCATAAAAGGCTGTAACAAGATTTCGTATTACAGTTTTGGTTTACCTTGAAGTAAGTATTAATACTGTAATATCACTAAGGGCGCAAACCTACAGCTCAATATTAAAGCAGTTAGAAGACGCAAAGGCCGTGGGCCGAGTGTAGTCATAGAATACAAATAAGAATATTCCTGATTGTAAAGACTTACCATATACGATCAATAATCACCTTACCTAAACTAATCTAACAAAATATATCTAACCTGTTCGAATCAATACGCAAAAAAAAAAAAAAAAAAAACATAACTGTTACTTAGTTTTGTTATTACTTTAACCGCAATTGTATTATAATTTCAAATTTAATTCGCTCACTTTCAATTAAGTATTAATGAAAAAAAATTAAGTAAAATTTTTTTTAGTTTCTTTTATTTTTTCCCTCCTATTTTGTGTTTCAACTGTCTTACATTACTCTGACTTTTCTGTACAAAAACAGATGATTTATTGTTATAAATAAATGTATTACCATCATCTACAAAGAAGACGTATAGTTTTCACTAAGAAGGAGAATTAATAAATTTTCACAAGCTAAAATACGAAGTGTGTTCATAAAGTAACGAAAATTTTTAAATTTCACGGGCTTGACGAGTCCGATTGTCAAACATTTTTTTTTATTATGTTGGTATACATGCTC
>CM040184.1:4742181-4817181 GCA_022606455.1 Callitettix versicolor
TCGCACAAGTCAGAATAGACCTACATGACGCAGGAATAGACTCAACAGACGTTGAAGACAGGAACGCATACAAGAGAAAGATGCTCGGTTGGAAGGTCCCAGAGAATGAAATCCCAAAGAGAGCAGGGGTAAAATGAACAGAGGAGCGGAAGAGGATCCATGGGGACAGGATGAGGGAGGTGTGGAGGATTAGAAGGAAGAAGACATGAGTCGGAGTGCTTTCTGTGATCCAACAGGGTCTATGCGCAAATAATAATAATAATAATTATATATATATATATATATAAATATATATATGTGAAAACTGTAAACGATTTTAACAATTTTGTGCTAGTGGGGTCGGGTATGTAGTACAATAACTTAATTATAATGCCTTAAATATATATTATTCTAAATAAATTAATATTTGATGTAAAAACAGACTGTCAATTTATCAACTTTTAAAAATAACTGAATTCTCTGCCCAGTCAGGCGCACTTAAAGAAATGTTCACTTTAACAAAGTACGTGTTTGTTATTAAATACTTCCGGATTTGTCCCGCAAATTAAATAAACCACTGTCTTACTATATATGAAGTACAAAATTTTTAAAAAGAAGGACCTCCAAGTTTTTTAAAGCCTGTTGAGAGGTTTATGCTCCACTTAGCAAATATAAATTCATTTAAAGGACTATTGTCAACTGAATTATAAAACTTCCGAAAAAATAAACAATTTTAATTTATTACACGTTCAAATACAATGACATTCGTGTAAATATCGTTAATAATATGAAGGTAGTAATAAAAAGGTAAAATAGTATCAGATAATGCAGAATGTAATAACAGTTGTAGCGAAAAAATAATAATGAAGGTAGTAATAAAAAGGTAAAATAGTATCAGATAATGCAGAATGTAATAACAGTTGTAGCGAAAAAATAATAATGAAGGTAGTAATAAAAAGGTAAAATAGTATCAGATAATGCAGAATGTAATAACAGTGGTAAAGAAAAATAATAATGAAGGTAGTAATAAAAGGTAAAATAGTATCAGATAATGCAGAATGTAATAACAGTTGTAGCGAAAAATAATAATGAAGGTAGTAATAAAAGGTAAAATAGTAAAGAATGTAAATAACAGTAAGTAGCGAAAAATAATAATGAAGGTAGTAATAAAAAGGTAAAATAGTATCAGATAATGCAGAATGTAATAACAGTTGTAGCGAAAAAATAATAATGAAGGTAGTAATAAAAAGATAAAATAGTATCAGCTAATGCAGAATGTAATAACAGTGGTAGCGAAAAAATAATAATGAATAACAGTTACATTGTTATTTTCATGTTAAGTAAAAATACGATCAAATTACTCAGAAACACCATGCAATTTGTCTGAAATTTTTAAATAGCCTCGTTGTAATTGTTTCAGTGATTTTTATATGTTAAATATTTTGTGATTATGAATATCTTAGAAGTAAAATTGAAACGGTCATTATGCACGATTTGTTTTTTGCTTGACGTCATACTTTATACCGGTTATACTAACGAGAAGAATACGAATCAGCATTAGCGGTAAGTGTAGGGTAACGGCGCAGTAACTGCGTCTCGAACCAACAACTTAAAGGTTTAGTTCAGAGACTCAGCACTAACCTTACCACATCAACTCCTAGCCTCCCTCTGTCAATAAATCAAACGACTGAACTAATTTCTTTCAGAATTTGTATATTTTCTAACTATTTAGAATTTGTTTGCTAATTCCATAAGAATATCTTCTATAGAACAGAACACAAAATAACAAAAATATGTACAAATTTTTAAAACAATTAAAGCTTCTCAACATATAAATTTGTCCGGATTTCCGAAGATAATCCATGAACTTGGGCGCCATGCTACTTAAACGTTATCTGTTTTAATGTTAATTTGTTTTTTGCAGTGATAAAATGTTTCTAACTTTTGACTTCACTGCGAAATGTGTCATTATATTAATGTACAATTATTATTCTCTCTTAAGTAACGTTATAAATAAAACAGAAATATTTTAGTAAAACCACGTTATATTTTAAACGTAGACAACTAGCTTTGCTAATTAGAGCGCTTCCAAGGCAACGTAAATGACAAAAAACAACTATTTAACGAATACAATTGTTGGCTGTTTCCCAACTTCCAAGTTATGGATTGTGTTTGTGGAAGTAGAGAGCATGAACGCGGGAAGTGACCTGTTCGTGGGTTGAAGAAGTGGGAACGTCAAGTTAATACGTTTGTAAATGAATACGTTAATAAACAATTAATGAAAAAATTATACTATGAGTGAAAAAATACTATGTTCGGTATGGGTAGAATATATCGACGTTACATGAAACAATAAATTGTTTTTGACATTAAAATTGGTAAATTGCTTTCAGACAAGAATCTCATATATGATTAAATTTGGCCACAATCTCTGATGTACTGAATTTTTTTTGGTGTGTTTAACGTCCCGACTACTGTGCACACTTGGGATAATGCAGACGATGGGATGATTTATAGCGTATGAAAATGCCAAAGCCGGGGATCGAACCCGGGTCCTCGGGGTGAAAGCCCAGTACGCTATCAACTATGCCACCGAGGCGGCTGTACTAGTTTTTAAAACAGTCAACTTTTCAACATATATTTTTCCTCATACACAGTTTTCTGCTATTTGAAAACAGTTTTTGAACTTGTATGCCTTGTGACTTATATCTTATTCATTATTGTAACATAGCCACCGGACCACATATTCAAATGATTAGGATTATGACATATTCTTCCGGTCAGTGGTCTATCCACTCACCTCATAAAGGCTACCGCTGTTTCGAAACTCTATAGTTTCATCTTCAGACCGTTATACAAAATGTTAAATACCTCTGTCGAGGTCGTCACAAAGTCAAACAAAACATACATCACAAACACTGAGCACAATAACACGTTTAAAATATTCATCATGAAATTCGGCTTGACCAAGATACACACGCGACTCGTACGTCGTTACATTCCTGACTGCCTGGAATGTTATGTGCTATTCATTTAAAAACATTGTTAACTGAAAATAAGAAAATTTGTGGAATGTTTTAGTGCCGTTATGTTTACTTTGTGTTTGTTATGCTTAATCAGTTCATAATCCAACTTTAAAAATATTGTAAAAAATTAGCGTTGATTTGTTTATGGTAAATAACGTTGACTGTAACACTTACTGATGGATCAAAGTATTGTAAATTAGAAGAGAAGAGACCGAACAATCAAACTGGGACGTACTTGCTCGTCTGTTTCAAGCACGTCACCTGACTGGACATTATTGGACTCTGTGCGGCGGGAATTATTGTTACATACGGTACATAACACGATGTACTTATAATCACACACTAAAAATGTTTGTAAATAAAAGTAATATTGTACAAATAATTTAAACGAACCAGAATTAAAAAAACAAAAACATAAAACAATGCAGATTGATGAATTAATGTTTGTAACAACGAAAAACTGTTGAAGCATATTCCATTTTGTATTAATAATTGTCAATTATAAAACTTTTTACAATTAACACCGTAACAAGCAATAAAGTACGTTGAACGGCAGACAACAATAGTGCTGTTCAGTGGGTACACCTTTATTTACATAAAATAAGTTTTACAATCTGTTATATAAAATCCTTTGTTAACAGTAAATTACTTTTACAAAGATAAATTAAACTCCGGGCGGTGAGTTATGAAGTGGTTTATTTTAGGAAGCGACGCAATTTACTGTATTTTTGTAACGACCCTTTTAAAAAAACTTATTCACAACATAACTAATTACGGATGCGAAAAAAATAATGTACAAGAAAGTAAAAATAAATGTAATGCATATTTTTTACATTTATTGCTTTATCGTTTATTAAATCAAGTTTTAAATTTCATTATTGTAACATAGCCACCGGACCACATATTCAAATGATTAGGATTAAGACCTATTCTTCCCGTCAGTGGTCTATCCACTCACCTCATAAAGGCTCCGCGGTTTCGAAACTCTATAGTTTCATCTTCAAAATGTTAAATCCCTCTGTCGAGGTCTTCACAAAGTCAAACAACTTGTTTATTTTTATAGGGATTTTGGTGGTACCAAATATTGTGGATGATGATTATGATAAATTACCTAATAGTTGTTGAAGAAAATAAAACGCGTATGCAAAGAAATTATTTTAGTGCTTACATTCGATTATACCAAAGCCCAAGATTGTGAGAACTTAATTGCTCATGATTGGAAAAATACGACCAATAATTTAGTGAAAATTTAAACAGATATTTTTATTATTGTAACATAGCCATCGGAACACATATTCAAATGATTAGGATTAAGACCTATTCTTCCCGTCAGTGGTCTATCAACTCACCTCGTAAAGGCTACCGCGGTTTCGAAACTCTATCGTTTCATCTTCAGGCCATACAAAATGTTAAATCCCTCTGTCGAGGTCGTCACAAAGTCAAACAAAACATTAAAACATACATCACAAACACTAAGCACAATTACACATTTAAAATATTCACCATGAAATTCGGCTTGGCCAAGCTACACACGCGACTCGTACGTCGTTACATTCCGGACTGCCTAGTCCGTATTTTCAAGTTTTAAAAATACAAAAACTTTTAACTAGCGTTTACAACAAAAAAAATGTGAGGGCAGCATTTTGAAAAATCATCAGAATAATAATAACTTCCATAATTATGTTTTTTTGAATTTGCATTAAGCAAATAGAAAATACATAATTTTTTAAAACAGGAATGTAGTTTAAAGGAATGTAGTTTAAAGGAATGTAGTTTAAAGGAATGTAGTTTAAATCTAAAATTATTTCCAGTTTGTTGTTTTTAAAATACGTTTAACTAGCCTTACATTTTTCGAGAACTTAACTCCAAGTTCTTGTCATAACGTATCTCCAACAGCTAGATGAAAACTACGCAAAACTATCACAGTCGCGTTTTGTTGATTTTTACCATTTGAATTTAAAAAGTTCGAATCCACAATTTAAATTGTAAACACTATTACAAATATGCACTGCATGGGAAAACGCTAAACTGTTACTAGTTAGTGGCATCTACTATTATTAGAAGAAGTAAAATTAATTTCAAATATATTTATATAAAAAGCAAATGACTAATTACGGTTTGGTTTTTCATTGATCATTTAAAGTTCTTAGTGAAATAAATATAAACTAATAATTACTGTGTTATAAATTAATAATATTTTAATTCCTAATTTTGTTCGAAAATATTAGTTAAAGATCTAAACAGTCAAAAATAGCAAACTTATTAGTTTAATTATAGGTCGTAATTATGGGTATTATTAGTTTAATTATAGGTCGTAATTATAGGTATTATTAGTTTAATTTATAGGTATTATTAGTTAAATTATAGGTCGTAATTATAGGTATTATTAGTTTAATTATAGGTCGTAATTATAGGTATTATTAGTTTAATTATAGGTCGTAATTATAGGTATTATTAGTTTAATTTATAGGTATTATTAGTTAAATTATAGGTCGTAATTATAGGTATTATTAGTTTAATTATAGGTCGTAATTATAGGTATTATTAGTTTAATTATAGGTATTATTAGTTTAATTATAGTTCGTAATTATAGGTATTATTAGTTTAATTATAGTTCGTAATTATAGGTATTATTAGTTTAATTATAGTTCGTAATTATAGGTATTATTAGTTTAATTATAGGTCGTAATTATAGGTATTATTAGTTTAATTATAGTTCGTAATTATAGGTATTATTAGTTTAATTATAGTTCGTAATTATAGGTATTATTAGTTTAATTATAGTTCGTAATTATAGGTATTATTAGTTTAATTATAGTTCGTAATTATAGGTATTATTAGTTTAATTATAGGTCGTAATTATAGGTATTATTAGTTTAATTATAGGTATTATTATAGGTATTATTAGTTCGTAATTATAGGTATTATTATTTAATTATAGTTCGTAATTATAGGTATTATTAGTTTAATTATAGTTCGTATTATTATTAGTTTAATTATAGTTCGTAATTATAGGTATTATTAGTTTAATTATAGTTCGTAATTATAGGTATTATTAGTTTAATTATAGTTCGTAATTATAGGTATTATTAGTTTAATTATAGGTCGTAATTATAGGTATTATTAGTTTAATTATAGTTCGTAATTATAGGTATTATTAGTTTAATTATAGTTCGTAATTATAGGTATTATTAGTTTAATTATAGTTCGTAATTATAGGTATTATTAGTTTAATTATAGTTCGTAATTATAGGTATTATTAGTTTAATTATAGGTCGTAATTATAGGTATTATTAGTTTAATTATAGGTCGTAATTATAGGTATTATTAGTTTAATTATAGTTCGTAATTATAGGTATTATTAGTTTAATTATAGTTCGTAATTATAGGTATTATTAGTTTAATTATAGGTCGTAATTATAGGTATTATTAGTTTAATTATAGGTCGTAATTATAGGTATTATTAGTTTAATTATAGTTCGTAATTATAGGTATTATTAGTTTAATTATAGGTCGTAATTATAGGTATTATTAGTTTAATTATAGGTCGTAATTATAGGTATTATTAGTTTAATTATAGGTATTATTAGTTTAATTATAGTTCGTAATTATAGGTATTATTAGTTTAATTATAGTTCGTAATTATAGGTATTATTAGTTTAATTATAGGTCGTAATTATAGGTATTATTAGTTTAATTATAGGTCGTAATTATAGGTATTATTAGTTTAATTATAGGTCGTAATTATAGGTATTATTAGTTTAATTATAGGTCGTAATTATAGGTATTATTAGTTTAATTATAGGTATTATTAGTTTAATTATAGGTCGTAATTAATCGAATTAATCGAATTATTCGTAATTAACCCGTATTATCGAATAGGCTCCCAACAATTAAGCAAACATTCTAAGCCAACATCCCGTAACAGCGTTGTTATAAACTTCGCGACAAAAAACTTTGTATACTGAACAATTCAAGCATGATTTTCTTATTCGGAAACAAATTTGAAAATTTCAATTACTAATTGAACTTTGTGAAACTTACTTATTAAAATGTACTAACTTTAGACATTGCAACATTGCACACGTTGTGGGCTGAGATTAAATAAAGACACGATTAAACTAAAGATAATTCAGTTTAGTTAACATTAAAACGAACTGAAGTTGTACAGATATAATATTATTAACGGCACAGCTTAGGTACAGTTTTTTGGTGTATAGAAGAGTTATTAAGAGATAATGTTTATACAGCTGAAAGAATCAAGAAATAAATCAAAAGTCTGGACGGGGGATTTTTATATTTCACAAAATAATGCGTATCTCTCTACTGGGTAAAGCTTCAATTGCGGTCCAGAATACAAATGAGACTTGTGAATTTTTTTTTATTTCGAATTTACAAAGACAGTGTTCAGCGACGATTTACGAGTGTTTCGGTAAGGTATTTAAAAAACGATGTCTAAAATTATTATTCTAAGATATTCAAAGTTAAGCATAAAATTTTGTTTGAAACTGCTACATACTTTATTTTGTATGAATTGTAGTTGAATGGCTGAATTAATATATAAGTTGTACTTGGAAATTACCGTACTTCGGTAGTAAGAGTATCCGATCCGATCTTATGTTCCTTTTGCTTTAACGTCTCATAAATGATATATGATATATGATATATGATATATGATATATGATATATGATATATGATATATGATATATGATATATGATATATGATATACGAGGGTTGATCAAATATAAACGAGACTGATTTAAAAAAAAAAATTATTGCTTACTTACAAATTATTCTTGATACAACTTATTTTTCTACATAGTCTCCCGCACGAGTAACACATTTTTCCCACCGGATTGGAAGTTTTTTAATTCCATCTTCGTAAAAAGTTCTCGGGCGTTCATTGAGCCATTGGAGCACGAAGGTCTCCACCGCAGAATCGTCTTCGAAACGCTGGCCTCCAAGCGCCTCTTTGAGTGGCCCAGGGTGATAAGTCTGAACTGTATGGGGGATGTTCCATTCGTTCCCAGCCAATTTGATCGAGTTTAAGCCTCGTAGCGTTCGCCGAATGTGGTCGGGCATTATCGTGAAGAAGAATGACGTTTCTCGCCGGTTTAGATTTCCTTTTCCTACGAAAAGACTGTTTTGCGGCCTCTAAAACATCGCAATAATATTGTGCATTTATTGTGCGTCGTTGATGGAGGAAATCGACGTGAAAGGCGCCTTGATTGTCGAAAAATACAGTGGCCATTACCTTCCCGGCCGACGATCGTGATTTGGCTTTCAGGTTTTCTACTGCTTCCCGTCCTTCGGCGAATTCCTTGTGCCAAGCAAAAACGCGAGCTCTTGACAGGGTCCTGTCCCCGTATTGAGCCGTCAATCTACGAAAGATTTCAGTCAGATTGACCCTCTCCTTGGCCAAAAACTTAATAATAATTCTCTGCTCCACGGAAACGTGCACTTCACTCTCACTCATTGTATAGTTTTATACTGAAGGGTCCGAACGGAAATGTTGCCCGTCTACGCCCGTCCCAAACCTCACAGGCTACCTGAAACCCCACCCTTTAGAGTTCAATGTCCAACGGAAAAGTTTTTAGAAAATCAGTCTCGTTTATATTTGATCAACCCTCGTATGTGTTAGGATTTAGAAAAAATATTAGTTTTTGGTTGCTGGTTTTGAATATGAAAATGAGGTCACAGCCAAAGAATGAACACTATTGACAAAAAAACATAGGCGAAATTACGAAACTGCTGACATACTGCCTGTTGCAATAAGCAACAAGGTATGTAGAACAGCAGTTGAAACAAAAGCATGGGGAAGAGGTAGGGCGAGGACAGTCGATTCCGGCGGGGCCGGAAAGTCAGTTTACTCCGAGTGACTTTTCTGTGAAGACTGTGTGGCTTTTCTGTTCCATCCGGGCGGTGCCGAGAAGTGGCAAATCGGCGCTAAAAGGCGATTATTAGCGTACACTTCTTCCCCCATTTATTATTTTGGTTTGAAGGGATTAATATATATTTTGGGGAACGTTTCATTTCACACAAGACAGTAGTGTTCATTCTTGGGGTTGCCACCAACAATAGTTGTAAGGTAACACATATCAAATAATTAAAGGTAATTTTTATAATGAACCACAGATAGAATATTATTCGAAGGACCCCGTACTCCTAACAAATGGTGCTTCGGCCTTACTCCTAACATATGATTGAAGAAGCTGTGATTTACAAATTACAATTCTGGACACGATAGTTATGTGTGTTAAAAGCGCCTCAAAGTTTGAATGTCACACGAATTGTACTCAGATAAGGAGAAATGTAGTAAATATTATCATTAACTTGGTGTTTCGTCACCGCAAGTCAAGGTTAAATGATTTCAAACACCTTTAAATACAATCTTCTTCTTTGTATGAAAGATTATTTCAATTTACTAGATTTTGAGAAGACCATTCGTCTTCTCAATTAATTAAATAAATTAATTAATCTATTTTAATTTGAAGAAGATTCGTAAATAAAATGAATCAGAAATCAAAGTGGTATTAATATATTCTGTTTCAATTAGAAACTTGTAATAATGTTTCTTTTTTAAATAATAAATTTTACTGTAATGTGTTTGAATTATTAAAGCACAAAAACATTAAACGGTTCAAATGACATCTTAATATTTCACGAATCAATGAATACTGATTTATAACGAACTAAAGATACTGCAATTGAGTAAAACTGAAAGAACTAGTGGTGCTATCTACCGTAAACCAATAGAACTACCTATTAAAGAAACACGTTTTTCAGAGATACTTTGTATAAATTCATAGTTTTATTCGTTAAAAAAATCGAATTTGTTTGAAGTAATATGATATTAACACTTAAAAATATACACGAGTTGAACTGATTGATATCTAAATACTTCACGAAACAAATATTATTGTACATAAGTAACACATTTAAGGCGAAACAGCGCTAGTGGTGCTATCTATTGGGAATTAATAGCGTCAACTACTTATTACAGAAACACATTTTCCAGAGAATTTGTATTACGGTGAAAATATTTATCCATAAAGGAAACACGAGTATATTCCAATTACGTAAGCATATTCATAATTTTATTTACTAAAATAACTTTCAATTAGTACTTTAGTGTGAATTGAAATTAAACATATTTTCAATCAGCTTAACATAAATATTTGAATTATTTTTATAATATAAAAATACAATTTTTAAGTAGATATTTTATATACAAAACAGTTTTAGGCTCACTAATACAAAATATAGGCTATTAAAAAAACTCTAACCGCGTTGTTAATTAGTTTTATACATGAAAAATTTCCTTTTATTTAAACTTTTAATCCTAATTTGTAACCAATAAAGATTACAATACTGTATATTTTACTATCTCTTAAAATAATGAATTTTTTGTTAATTGTTTTAAAAGACAGTAAAAATAATGGTGGCCTAGTTGATAGCGTACTGGGCTTTCACCCCGAGGACCCGGGTTCGATTCCCGGCCAGGGCTTGGCATTTTCATAAGCTATAAATCATCCCATCGTCTGCATTAGCCCAAGTGTGCACAATAGTCGGACGTTAAACACACAAAAAAAAAATAAAATAATGAAAAAAATAAGTTCTTATTTATGGATACGGTATTGTACATAATATATTTGTTTAGAAATTAAACAAAAAAGAAATAATCGAGAGACGCAGTTGCTTCACTAACGTGCTAGAAACGAATTTTTAAAACTAACAACATTAAATAAAAACAAGTTAAACAATGAAACAAAATAAAATTCCGTGCATTTGACTTTGGTAATTGACGGACAAGATCGTTAACCAATTAAATCAGATCATTCATTTCTCAATGGTAGCTGTTCAAAATCTTAAAAACGATATTCATAAAAATTTTGTTTCCTAAATCGTAATCAATAAATACTTTTATAAACAAAAATCTACACATTTTAGCACTTTAAGCTTCCTTAAGTCTTATTGAAATCCTAAAATGAAACATTCTTCTCGTATTAGGCTCGCCATTATTTTCACAATATGTTATTATTGTAACTGAGATATATTTTTAGTTACATATTTTATTACTACAGGAAATATTACGATTGTACAAATTATATATCCTAAGATTTTGACGCTTCTGTTTTTTTTTTTTTTTAGACAAATGACTTAAATATTGTGTTTATCTTTCCTAACATTTTGATACTAAGTTTTTTGGAGCTCTTGAGTTCAAATTTGTTTTTACATATCATATATATAAAACATTTGTATATAATATTTGTAAAACATATATATAATATAATTTGTTATATTATATTTAATTATAACTGGAATTAAAATTAAAAAAATCAATGTTTCCCACCATGTTTACGAGGTGTGTTCAGAAAGTAACGAGAATTTTTAAATTTCGCGGGCTTGGAGAGTCCGATTGTCAAAAAAAAATTTTTTTTTTATTTTGGTATACATGCTCTTGAAGTATAATAAAACTTTCAGCTGTTTTTATTGTTGACTTTGTCTGTGACAGCCACTAAGGTTAGACTTGTTTTTAAGCGCTCGGCGATTTTCGTTTGTTAAAAGAAATGCATTAAAGAATTTGTAACAAATTTTGCGTAAAAAATGGAAAAAGTGTAGCAAAGTGTGTCAAATGTTAACAAAGGCCTATGGTGAGTCTGCCATGAGTAAAGCAAGAGTTTACGAGTAGTATAAGCGTTTCCAAGAAGGCCGTGAAGACGTTGACGATGACGAACGCCATGGACGCCCCAGCACATCAACAATCGATGAAAACGTGGAAAAAGTGAAAGAAATGCTTATGAATAATCGCCGGATCACAATTAAAGAGGTCGCTGACGATGTTGGCATATCGATTGTATCATGTCATGACACTGTTTCCAATGTTTTGTGTATGAAACGCGTGGCAGCAAAATTCGTTCCAAAATTGTTGAATTTTGAACAAAAAAAGCGGCGAATGGAAGTTGCTCAGGAGTCATTAAATGAAGTCAACGTCGATGCAGAATTACTGAAACGTATTATAACATGTGACGAATCATAGGTTTACGGATATGACGTCGAAACTAAGGCTCAATCCTCCCAGTGGAGGCATTCTGGCTCGCCAAGACCGAAAAAGGCTCGACAAATGCGGTCGAACGTGAAGGTTATGCTCACTGTGTTCTTCGATATTAATGACATAGTGCGTCATGAATTCCTGCCACCAGGTGAAACGGTCAATAAGGAGTACTACCTAAAAGTTCAACGCCGTTTGCGTGAAACAATCTGAAAAAAAACGTCCGGATCTGTGGAAAAACAATTCATGGCTTTTGCACCACGATAATGCACCAGCTCACACTTCATTGCTTGTTCGTGAATTTTTGGCCAAAAACAGTACTGTAACGATGCCCCAGCCTCCATATTCGTCAGACATGGCTCCGTGTGACTTTTTCCTATTTCTAAAAATAAAGAGAATCTTAAAGAGCCGTCGTTTTACAGCCGTAGATGACATTAAAAGCGAATCGCTGAAAGAACTAAAGGCTATCTCAAAGGTTGAGTTTGAGAAGTGTTTCGAGGATTGGAAGAAGCGCTGGCACAAGTGCATAATCTCCAATGTGGACTATTTTGAAGGCGACAACATCAATGTAGAATAATAAATAAATATTTTGTTAAAAAAATTAAAATTTTCGTTACTTTCTCAACACACCTCGTACTTGTTAAGCTTCCTTTGCTACGTTTTAACTTATAGCTATATAATTAAGCAAAGACATTAATAATTTTTATCCTCAAAACTTCCTAACTAGTTTACAAGATTATTCCTCACGTGTGTTTTCTTTTAGTTGTAACAACATGAACACGCCAACTAAATAAGATTTTAACGAAGAGAACATTATTAAAATACAGTGAATGTTTTTATTTCTTTGGTTGGAAATATCTTAAGCTAACGTTCAGCAGTTCTTTAGATTAAGTTTTAAAATACATCTGATGAAAATAGAATATACTTTGTTCGTATTCGGTGACGAATATCGTAATTGATAAAAGGTCTGTGCATAAAATTAACACCCATATGCATAAAAATCAAAAGCATAAAAAGGCTGCATAAAATTTTGAACAAAATATGTATATATGGTATATAACTAAAATTAAATATTTTTTTTTGTAATTTTATCTTGTTGTATATCATTTTTTGTAATGGTTGGTATAATAAAAATTAAGTTGGTACAATAAAATTGAATTAGCCTTCCAACTTACCAAGGACACATATAACAAGAAGTCCCTCTCCTGGAATACAAATATAAGGCATTATCATACGGTAATTAAACCAGAAGCATTATATGCAGCTGAAACATTATTTCTCACAATCCAGGGCCACTAGAAAAGCTGGAGATCAAAGAAAGAAAGATATTACGAAAATCTTAGGCCCAAAATTCCGTAACAACCAATTACTCCACATCAGGAATGAAACTCTTTACCAAAAAACTGAAACACTATCACACACAATAAGAAAAAGGAGAATTGATTTTTATGGTCACATCCTCCAAATTGACAAAAATAGACAAACCAAAAAAATATTTGACTACTTTCGCAATAAAAGAGCCAAACCACTTTGGTTTAGAGAAACAGAGAAAGACATAACAGAACTGCAGATCACTGACACTATGCTCATGGACAAAAGAGCCAAAACAATAACCAAGGACAAAAAACAACGGTTCCAAGGCAAAATCAAATCCAAGCGAACGATCCAAATCTCTGACCAAGAAAGAAAAGCAAGATCACAACGAATGAAGCAATACCGGGCTACGAGGAAGGCACAGAACATTAAAAAGTGATTGATTTAGTGTACCCCAAAGTTGGGTGAAACAAATAAAGAGAAAAATTAAGATGTTCCCCTTAGATTTTGGTCTGAAAGTGTTGTTCGTTGTAAAGCTTATCTATTTTTAAGACAGAACTTTTCATGAGCATCGAGGAACAGAAATAATGAAAACAGAAGAATTTATTAATGTCGTTTTTTCACCGATTTTTACAAGCGAAGTATAAGTTTTAAAGAAGATAACACCCATATGCATAAAAATCAAAAGTATAAAATGGCTGCATAACATTTTGAACAAAATATGTATATATGGTATATAATTAAAATTAAATATATTTTTTGTGTTTCTATCTTGTTATATACCATTTTGTAAATACTTAATACAATAAAATTTAAGCTCACTTTTATTGACAAGCCCGCTATGCCGGTCACAAGCCCGGGGCCTGTTACCAAGTAACAGGAAGTGGTGAGTGATAGAGGAGTAACACCTCTCTAAAAAACCTTGGTCCATCTGGCTCCGGATGGTAGTACCTTGTAAGGGCCCCTTGCCTAGGGTTACAGGTGTGAGCCGGTCAACGGTATTGCAATGATCAAAACAACTACGGATGTACTTACCCCAGGTGGCAGCCCAGCTGTGCTGGAAAATCCACCCTCGACAGAGGCAGGCCCCACGGATTCTGGGGGGGGCCAAACATTGCTTATGGATGACCCTTTTAAGAGAAGTTCAAGAACGATAAGATCCCCTAGTGATAAAGTTAGTACAAACACAGGGGACAAAAATACTAGTTTGTTAAGAGAAAATCATGAACTTCGATACAGGATTCAAGAACTAGAGAACATGGTATTAGATCTAAGACAAGAAATGAAGGATTTAAAAGCTAAGAATAGTCTTCTTAAAGAGATTCAGATAAGTGGTTCAAATAAGGAAAATAGTGATGAAAAACTAGAACACTCTGTATACCATACAGACGAAGAGGATCTGGCTCAAGAAACAGAATGGATTATCAAGAAAAAAAGACCTAACAAAAAAAGGAAAGCTGTATTCTCTCCAGAAATACAAGAGCAAACGTGTGAAGAGAAGATGAGTCCTTCCCGCCAAAGTAAGGAAGACATGATAAAACATTCAAAGGACGTAAGAGCTAAAATGAAATTACAAAACCTCCGCCTATAAATATAGTTGGGGTAGCCAGTTACTCGAATTTGCAAACAATACTGCAAGTTGCTTCAGATAAAGACTATAAATTAACTGCTCTAAACAATAATGTTTGGAAAGTAAACATGCCAGACTCTGACAGCTACAGAGCTGTTACACAAAAATTGAAGAGCGACAACATACAGTGGTACTCGTTCGAAGATAAGAATGAAAGGCCAATTAAAGTAATGGCTAGAGGCTTACATTCATCGTGTGCTAAAGATGATATTATTGACAACTTGAAACAACAAGGTTTCAAGATTCTCGATGCAGTCAATATCTTGAAAAAAGAAAAAGTGAAAACGAGAATGGTGAGATAATAACACAAAGGAGAGGTCTACGTTTGTTTATGTTAACTTTGACAACAAAGAGATTGTTGATAACATTTATAATATTAAATCAATTCTTAACATTGTGGTAAAAATTGAGCCCCTTAGAAGGAATCTCACTCTAATACCTCAGTGTAAGCGATGTCAAGGGTATAATCATACTCAAGGGTACTGCCAGAGAGACCCAAGGTGCGTAAAATGTGCTGGGAAACATCTAACTGCGGTGTGCACAGTGAGTAAAAATAATCCTCCAAAGTGCGTTAACTGTCACGGTAAACATCCAGCAAATTATCGGGGCTGTGAGGTTGCCAAAGAATTGCAGAAGCGCAGAAATGGTGTATTAAGAATTAAAAATCATATTCAAAGGAATATAAATAGTAGGCCTACTATATAACTGGAATCCAACAGAACATCTAACAGTACGAGTAACGACACTAGTATGGCACCGACAACATATGCGAAAGCCTTAGGTAGAAGTTTTTCCGGAACAGCAACAATAGAAAAGAATCTGGAAATCATATTAGAAAAACTAGATGAACAAAGACACACAAATAAGTTAATATTTGAAAGAATAAGCAAGGTAGAAAGCAATATGAATAAAAATAAGAAAAAAATGAAAACATGAACCATACTTTGCGAATAGCCACTTGGAATGCTAATGGACTTTCTCAGCTAGCCATGGAGTTGGAATTGTTCCTCATTAATGAGAAAATTGATATCTGCTTGGTGTCAGAAACACACTTCACTAATCAATCCTATTTTAAAATCAGAGACTTTTGCCTTTATCATGTGGATCATCCTTCAAACAAAGCCAGAGGAGGTTCTGCTGTCCTTATTAAAAACAACATTAAACACTATGAAAGTTTTGAAATAAAGCTAGAAACAATGCAAATTACAACAGTTGCAGTGAAATTCAAAAACAAATACTTTAATATATCATCTATATATTGTCCACCTAGACATAATCTAAGAAGGGAGGACTATTTAAAGCTTTTTAATACACTAGGACATAATTTTATAATAGGAGGTGACTTCAATGCAAAGAACACTTATTGGGGGTCACGATTGACTACTGCAAAAGGTAAAGCATTATACGAATCGGGGAGAGAAATTAAATGCGATTTCTACTCCACCGGCAAACCAACTTACTGGCCATCGGATTCTAGAAAGATCCTGATCTTCTTGATTTTTTCATCGCTAAAGGCGTGTCGGATGGGTATGTGTGTGTTGGTGAAAGTTATGAGTTGGATTCTGACCATTCTCCAGTTATTATGACAATAAGTGGGAATATAATACAAAAGATGAACTTCCTAAGTTAACAAATCTTAAAACTAATTGGGATGATTTTAGAAAGGAGTTGAGTTGTAGAATTGAACTGCAAACATCTCTTAAGACTCCTGATCAATTGGAAGACGAAGTAGAGGCTTACATCCACAATATCCAAAAATCAGCTTGGAATAGTACACCTTGGTTATCCAAACCTAAGAGTAATATCACATACCCGATAGAAGTACGGGATTTGATTCAGAAGAAAAGGAAAATCCGTAAAAAGTGGCAGAAAACTCGAGTGCCTCAATATAAATCTGAGTTAAATGAACTGAACAATAAACTTAAGAGATTATTGAAACAAATTAAAAGCGAATCCATTTCTAGATATCTTGAAGGGCTATCGTCAGATAAGGATAGTGACTACAAAATATGGCAAGCCACTAAAAGCATCAAGAGACCTAGAAACCATATTCCACCAATTAGGAAGGTTGACAATACTTGGGCAAGAAGTAATAAGGAAAAAGCTGATTTGTTTGCTGCTCACCTAGAGAACACATTCAAACCATTTGAGGCGCAAGCAGCAGGTGAAACATTAATACCAATAGAAAAGAACGACCTAGTGGATATTGGTAAAGTAACATACAACGAGCTTGTAAAGGTAATAACAGGTTTAAAAGCTAATAAAGCTCCTGGTTATGAATTAATAACTGGAAAAATTGTTAAGGAATTACCAGAAAAGGCTGTTCGAAAATTATTACATTTGATAAACGCCTCTTTTAGGCTAAGATATGTCCCAAGACAGTGGAAAATAGCAGAGGTTATAATGATACCTAAGCCAGGAAAAGATCACAGGGAGAAAGCATCTTACCGTCCCATCTCTCTTTTGCCAATTATCTCAAAAGTCTTTGAAAAACTCTTGGTAAAACGCCTCAAACCTATTATTGAAGAGAGGAACCTAATCCCACATCATCAGTTTGGGTTTAGAAGTCAACATTCGACGATTGACCAAATACATCGGATTACCAATGTTGTTGAAAGAGTACTTGAAGAGCGTAAAATCTGCTCATCACTGTTTCTGGATATGGCACAGGCTTTTGACAAAGTCTGGCATGAAGGCTTATTATATAAGTTACAAAGAGATCTTCCAAACCAATTTTATGAATTACTGAAGTCATACATGTCAGAAAGATGCTTTAGGGTCAAATGCGATGGTGAATATTCTAGAATAAAGGATATAGCTGCAGGAGTTCCCAAGGAAGCGTATTAGGACCTATTTTGTTTCTGTTATATACAAGAGACATACCTCAAGATTCCGATACAGTAATTGCTACTTTTGCAGATGATACTGCAATTTTGGCCGTTAGGGATAATGTAGAGGAAGCAAAACTGAAAATTCAAAAATCTATTGATAAAGTCAGTATCTGGATAAGGAAATGGAGATTAAAATTAAATGAATCTAAATCAAACTACATAAACTTTACCAATAGAAAGATAAACCCAACCAATATTGAACTAAATGGTCACTCATTAGCTCCTGTTAATACAGCAAAATACCTTGGGATGACGCTTGACGCAAAACTTCATTGGAAAGAGCATGTCAAGAAGAAAATAAGGGGATTAAATATTAAATTCAAGAAAATGAATTGGCTGCTTGGTAGGAGATCTACACTAGACCTACACAATAAACTTTTAATTTATAAGCAATTACTCAAACCTGTTTGGACTTATGGAATACAGCTGTGGGGGTGTACGAAGAAAGCAAATGCTAAAGCCGTTCAAGTATTCCAGAACAAGGTTCTGCGTAGTATTGTTAATGCACCATGGTTCGTGCGTAATGATGACCTGCATCGTGACCTCAGGATGAATACGGTTTCAGAAGAAATAATGAAATACGCAATCATGCATAAAAACAGGCTACAAAAACATGTCAATCCTGAAGTGTTGTGCTTGTTGAATAACACAGATGATGTTCGCCGTCTTAAAAGAACAAAGCCCTTGGATATTAGTGGACGATAATAAATAAAACAAGAGTAACACATGAACATTGTGTTTAAAATTTATGGGACTCCATTACTGAATGGTGATCCAAACAAAGTGACATCGTAATATCAAATGTAAATTACTTGTTAAGTGTAAATTCTTAGTTGTAATTGTTATATAAATAAAAAAAAAAAAAAAAAAAAAAAAAAAAACTTTTATTGACTTTCAAAAAGCATACGACTCTATAGATAGGGAATCCTTATTCTCGGTTCTGAAAGAACTAGACTTTGATAAAAACCACAAATCTTATCAGGGAAACATTAACTAATACATTCTCCAAAGTTCAATTCATGGGAGAACTTTCCACCCCGTTTGAGATTAAAACAGGAGTCCGACAAGGAGATGGACTCTCTCCATTTAATTGTGCTCTAGAAAAAGTAGTTAGAGAGTGGAACGTGAATACGCATAGTGGAATTAAGAATTAGGAACTAAGAACAAAGGCATTAAGTTAAATTGTTTGGCTTTTGCTGATGACATTGCCTTACTAGCTGAGACATTGGAGGAAGCTAAGGAACATAACAGAACTAATCACTGGCACTACGCTCATGGACAAAACAGCCAAAACAATAACCAAGGACAAAAAACATCGGTTCCAAGGCAAAATCAAATCCAAGCGAACGATCCAAATCTCTGACCAAGAAAGAAAAGCAAGATCACAACGAATGAAGCAATACCGGGCTACGAGGAAGGCACAGAACATTAAAAAGTGATTGATTTAGTGTACCCCAAAGTTGGGTGAAACAAGTAAAGAGAGAAATTAAGCTGTTCCCCTTAGATTTTCGGCTGAAAGTGTTGTTCGTTGTAAAGCTTATCTATTTTTGAGACGGAACCTTTCATGAGCATCGAGGAACAGAAATAATGAAAACAGAAGAATTTATTAATGTCGTTTTTTCACCGATTTTTACAAGCGAAGTATAAGTTTTAAAGAAGATCTGTACTGTGGTTTTGCAAAATATATTTTTAAAAGAAATCTCATTTTAATATTATGGGTAATTTCAGACCACCGAACAATAAGAGAAATAAAATATATTTGCTTAAATACAAGCTTATAACAGTCTGCAGATTTTATTGAATGTGATTATTTGCATAATATTCTAACAGAGGTTTCCGCGTTTAGTTATTAGCAAATATAACTAATAAAATACGGTATTAAACAGATGTAATAAAATACAGTTGACTGAACTTAATAATCTATCGCTGTAAGATTTAATACCGATGACAGATTTTTGTAATTGCATTAAACCAATAGAATATTTATTTATTCAGTTCGTTGAATTTTAAATCATTTTTATTAAATGGTTTCAGAAGAACGTTTAAAAGAAATGTAATTAAATTGAACTTATATGAGTAAGCAGAATATGTATTTCCGTACGAAGTTATAGTAATTATGTAAATGACAAATTTATTTGAAAGTTAACGTACTTCTAGGTTCGAATAAAAAACAAATGCCATTTAACAAAAACGAATTCTAAATGGCCCTCTATGGAAAAACAAAAACTTCTCTATAATAAGAATCCTAATTTTTGTTGAACATTTTAAATAACTGTGCTAAAGAAAATAAAGAAAACGTTTCATTTGATGTAAGCGATCAAAATATTGTAAGATAATTTCTTAAGAATAGTAGTTATTAGTTTTTCAACAATTAATTTAATTTTAAGAATATAATTTAATTTTAAACAAAAATAGAAAATGGATAATAATAATAATAAATAATAATAACCAAGGACAAGAAGCAACGGTTTCAAGGCAAAATCAAATCCAAGCGAACGATCCAAATCTCTGACGAAGAAAGAAAAGCAAGATCACACCGAATGAAGCAAATCTGGGCTACGAGGAAGGCACAAATAAATAAATAAATAAAACAAATAAAGAAGAAATAATAAATAATAAAAATAGAGTGGATTTTATCTCTATCCATAGTGACATTTTATTCTACCAATTATTTCACTAAAAACAACCATTTTTTCATATACAATTTTAGAAAATTCATTATTAATTAAAAAACTATTAAAAACTTTCTAATTAATATCAATAAGTAATACTAATGTAACTTTACTATAAGCTCTATAAAATCAACGGAAAATAAATGATGTTAAAAATAGGAGCAACACAACATAGTCACTACATTTGTAATACCAATAGCTTACTGGGATAATGTTTTTTGTAAGGCATTTATATTTATAATTGTGTTACAACACTCAAGTGCATTGTGTTACAATTTAACATTTTTCTTTAAAAAAACACGAGAATCACGTATTTTTAAAAAACCGTCTGGACTGAAACAATGTAACGTATATTTTTCAATATTTAATTTAAATTTAAATGACTTGTCTAAACAAAACGTTCCAACAAAGTACATTTTGTTTAATTTTGATTAACTTTTATTAGTTTTATTGCTATACCCATTGCTTATACTATAGAACAAATTAAAACAATGAAAATCAAATAATCAAAATGTGCTTGTTGAAAATTAACAACTAACAAGAACAAACCCAGTTATGTATTTCAGCGCGTCTGAAAATAGTTTTACTTTATGCAGTAATCAGAAAGGTGTACTTTATCTTAAAGTCTAAATTAGTTAATTTTCAAAAAATAATATTGCAACGAATTATAGCATAAGTCGAAAGATAAGAGAGTTATTGTTAAAACTTATTTCAGATTAATTGACACGTACTGGTTATGGTTTACAAGCTCTTCAAATATTGGGCTAATATATAAATCCCCAAGTACAGTCATATTACTTTCTGTTTTCCACATTTTTCAAATTAAATTTTAACATTAAATCACATATTCGTTACAAGAACAGAGGTATCATATTTGCGTAGCCTCATTTTTTTTTAAATTTAAGCCCACATTGGAGTACACACAGTCAATTTAATTAAGTCTTTTGGTTTTTCTGCGTTCTTCCCAGTATTTTTTCAATCTTATTGATCTCTGAAGTCTGAGTTCTTCCGAATATACTACGTTTCGTGGACGTTTTTCCCTAAACTGTAATTGGGTTTCCTGACTTTTTAAGATCGCTTTTTCCCTTCTTCCTGCCAATTGCTCCTTGGTTATTCCTAGTTCCTCCAAGTCCTGTTCCACCTCCTTCAACCAGTTGTTCTTAACTTTACACTTCAGTTGGTAGTCCAATAATCTCTTCGTAAGTCTACTCTCCGGTAATCGAGTTAGGTGTCCAAAAAAGGTCAATCTTCTTTTCTTAAAAATTTTAGTGAGCTGCTTGTTGTTCCGATACAAGACCGCATTCGGCAACAGTCTGTACTGTCCCCCCACCAAATGTTTCTTATTAATAATTGTTCATAGTACTCTCCTTTTATTTATAAATATTAGATATGAAATACATTTTTTTTTGTTTATGCTTTTCATAAAATCCTTTTATGTAAAATAATATTTTGCCTTTTATGTAAAATGTGTGTGTGTGTGTTGCAGACACTTTGTGTGTGTGTGTGTGTGTGTGTGTGTGTGTGCCCCAAACATTAATGTTAACCATTACCTTAATTATTTGAACAGCCGCCTCGGTGGCCTAGTGGATAGCGTACTGGGCTTTCACCCCGAGGACCCGGGTTCGATTCTCGGCGAGGGCTTGGCATTTTCATACGCTATAAATCATCCCATCGTCTGCATTAGCCCAAGTGTGCACAATAGTCGGACGTTAAAAAAAAAAAAAAAAAAGTGTAATAGAGTGTTGTATGTTAAAATTGTAAAAATGTGTGTGTGTGTGTGTGTGTGTGTGTGGTGTGTGTGTGTGTGTGTGTGTGTGTGTGTGTGTGTGTGTGTGTGTGTGTGTGTGTGTGTGTGTGTGTGTGTGTGTGTGTGTGTGTGTGTGTGTGTGTGTGTGTGTGTGTGTGTGTGTGTGTGTGTGTGTGTGTGTGTGTGTGTGTGTGTGTGTGTGTGTGTTAGACTCGGGTACCTCGAGGGACGTCTAAATCCTCTCAATAGGTGCACTCCCTGCGGGGAATTGTAACAATAACCAGATGAAAAGCGTGATTATTATTACACAAAATATTAGCACCGGATATTCACAGTTTTTTCGTTGTATTTTGTTATCACTTCACAATGCTAGCTTAGTGACTGTCAGATGTATCCAATAGAAACACTTAACAAGCTACGCTATTGCAAACACTGCTGCGTTTAATACGGAAGTGTTCCTAAACTTAAAATCAATATAAATTCAAAAAGTAAGTACACAGTAACTACGCCTCGACAAATAAAATTGAGGTTTTATACATAAAAGACATCTTACGCACAATGCAAATTATGTACGAAACATTAATTTCATGAGGTACTATGCAAATTCTTTCTCATTTCTCATTTTATGGGTCCTTTCCCTTCTTCACCAACAATAGCAACGAAGGGAAATACCATCTTAGTGAGCGGGCGTAAAACTTTTATGGTACACTAAAATTTTACAGATAAATCAATAAAGTGGAGGGGGTACAGTTGTTTACTTCCACTTTTAATTGCAGAAAGTATAACAGTTTTATAAGTAAAGTGTTTTAAAATGTAATTTCGTTTGAGAAGTTAAGAGCAGATTATATTTATCTTCACGAATAGCTTCTCGTATAGGCTATACAGAAAGCCTAATTATCTTGTCCCTATACTTCGCATAGTAAACAGTAGGATATTCCTTATACAGATCGTTGATTTACAATTCCTCAGTATTTTAAGTATTTTTTTTAAACAATAAATATTGTTTGAGTTTAGTGCGATTAGGCTACTTTGAGTTATAATAACAGATATGATTTCCATAAAACATTAAATATTATTTCCATATGATTACATTTTGATTCCATTATTTTTATGTTTTGGTGTTTAACGTCCGACTATTGTGCACACTTGGACTAATGCAGACGATGGGATGATTTATAGCGTATGAAAATGCCAAGCCCTGGCCGGGAATCGAACCCGGGTCCTCGGGGTGAAAGCCTAATACACTATCCACTAGACCACCGAGGCGGCTCTTTTTTTTTATTAGTGTGTAACATTAACAAAAGAATATCACTCAGATTAATTTTGATAAATAACTAAAAAAAATTATGTTTGAAATTTAAAAAAATGTGAATCTTTCATAGACATTTTTAATATTTTATTAAAACTTTTTATTTTATAAATCTAAATCATTTTATTTGCTTCAAGTCCATACTAAACGTCAGCTAGACTAGTGACGATGAGGGATCAGTGTTAAGCGTCCATTGATCGGTCAAACTAATATCTTACTTTAGAGGTCATATGTGAAACTGTTCCGCTTTTTATAATTTGTATATGTTTTTGCTTTTAAAGGCACAGGACTAATAAGTTCAACAAACCTGAACTTGAACAACATTTGGTACTAAAAACAGTAACATCAAGCAAACGATACTTTTATTTGAAACAAGAATGTAATAAACTTGTACTTATAAAACTACAAAGAAAATTAATGGTTTTTCTACAATTCATTGTAAAAAAACGAACGTTTACGCACATAAAAGGTAAAACTGCAGACTGATCCGGTGTCAGGCATGTCGAATACCGAGCTGTTTTGGAAATATTACTTCACTATTGTGTTAAAATCTGCATAAAATAGAGTCTTAAAATTATATTCATATTTTAAAATAATTAATTATTCATGTTTGTTTCAAATGTTTAACGCTGATTATGCTGGCAAAACCATATAAGCTATACGTAAAGTTTATGATAAGAGTGTATAATTTTTTAATGCTTGTAACAACCGCCATTTTGAAACTGTTAACGGAAAATTCAACAAATGTACACAGGAAGACAAATTCGTATGCATAGCCATGTGAAAGAATTAGAGAAAAAAATATAAAACGCGATTTAAAAAAAAAAACAAATGAAGATAAGAAAACATAAATACTGAGGCAGAATGTAACTGAACTGAAAAATTTTCTCAGGAATAAAACTAAGAATGGTATGGGGCCCAATATAGAAATCAGAAACTGGTGATAGGAACAAACTGTGAATGAATGGTGGAAAAGTCGATAGCTTTTTATTCATAAAAAGAATAATGTATGTATCCTTATGCGAACAAGTATAATGCACATAAAATTCAAAAAGCTACAAAGGACTTCTGTAATAAATATGAGTGATGATAGGTAAAAACACAAAAAATATATTACATGAGAAAATATGGAGTAATTCCCTAAGGAGAACAGACGGCGTAAGTGAAAATACTGGATGTGTAAGTTCAGAGAAGATCTGCTACAAAAACACAGATGTGGAGGAATAATGAAAACAGGCTGGGGTTAACTAATTACTGTAGGGGCTGCGAAGAACAATATTATAACCGATTGGTGAAATAAAACAAGTACAATACAATTAAAATATTTTAAGTATTAAAAAGTGAAGCAATAAAAACATAAAAACACACAAACTAAATCAAAAGATTATATAATGGAAAAATGTAGTTAATTTTACAAAAAAAAAAATATATAAATAAAAACCAAAAAAATAACATTAAATGTAAAAAAATGTAGAACTACAAATTGTTATATAAGCGACGTCAGTAACTGTTATGTGTTACTAAGTTATTGAATAATGTTAATAGGTTTTTTTTGAAAATGAAATGATAGAAAATTATAGATCGGAAAAACTTGTAGTTAATTTTACAAAAAAAAATTAAATTATATTTAAATTGTAAATACAAACAGAAAAAATAACATTAAATGTAAAAAAATGTAGAACTACAAATTGTTATATAAGCGACGTCAGTAACTGTTATTTGTTACTAAGTTATTGAATAATGTTAATAGGTTTTTTTTGAAAATGAAATGATAGAAAATTATAGATCGGAAAAACTTGTAGTTAATTTTACAAAAAAAAATTAAATTATATTTAAATTGTAAATACAAACAGAAAAATAACAGTAAGTAAAAAAATTGAACTAAAATATATAAGCAAACTGTTATGTGTTACTAGAAAAATAACATAGTAAAATGAAATGATAAAAAATATATCGGAAAAACTTGTAGAAAAAAAAAAAAATAAAAATTATATTTGAATTGTAAATAAAAACAGAAAAATAACATTAAGTCAAAAAAATGTAGAACTACAAATTGTTATATAAGCGATTTGTTTATGTGTTACTAAGTTATTGAATAATGTTAATAGGTTTTTTTTTGAAAATGAAATGATAGAAAATTATAGATCGGAAAAACTTGTAGTTAATTTTACAAAAAAAAAATTAAATTATATTTAAATTGTAAATACAAACAGAAAAAATAACATTAAGTGTAAAAAAATGTAGAACTACAAATTATTATATAAGCGATTTCAGTAACTGTTATGTGTTACTAAGTTATTGAATAATGTTAATAGGTTTTTTTTGAAAATGAAATGACAGAAAATACCTGGGAAAATGAGAGCTGCAGTTCATCTGGACTAATGGAGCGGTGGTCTTGTAAGCTCATGAGGGCCTGAGTCAGCGGCAGCAGAGATCCGCGGAGATCCGTTCCGACCTAACACACACACACTCTCGTACTGTATATTGTCTACTATAAAGATTTGGGAAAGGTAAACCCACAAATTATAATATTTGGGAAACACAGGATAAAATAATAAATATAAAAGAAAACAATAATAAAATAGTAATTATAAAATATGGTGAACTTTTTTCTTACCATAAAACTATTAATAGCAATAATAAATTTGAACACTCTAATTCTAATCAGTTTGCGCGATGAAGTGTAGTGCTGTTTCTGACCAGCTGCATTACTTTCTAAAAAATGTTTGCAATCACGAAATATTGACATTTTAAATTTGTTAAAGCCTACAAGTAAAACCAGACATTTTATTGAAAATATCGTGATCCTCGGTTTAACGGACTCCGATTTAACGGAATTCGTATTTATCGGACAATGACAAACAATTTTGAAATTGGTTAATGATTTTTGTGTCCGAATTTTACTTTTTTTTTTTATGTACATTTACAGTACAATTCCCAATATGAGTTGATACTAGGGTTGTCCGTAAAGTAAGGTTCCCAAGGCTCTATAGTCTCTGCGAACGTTGTTACACGGGATCCGGTGACCTTGGCTTGCAGCTTGGTTCCTCCACTCCCAATCCCCACTCCGCAAGCAGTCTGCGACGCTCAGTTTGGCTTGGTAGCCGTTAATAACGGAATTGCCTCTTCTGTCTCCCGCCAGGTGCGAATTGCGCTCTGTGATTCGATTTTGTGTTCAAAAACCACTGCGCCGGTGGACATTCATACCCAACTGTGTGAAGTCTACAGAGAAAAATGTATTAGTATAGAACACGTGCGCAAATGGTGGAGAGAATTCAAAGACGGACATTCATGACGAACAGCGTTCCAGACGGCCATCTGTTTCGGACGAAACGATTGCGAAAGTGGAAGAAGCAATGCTGAACAATCAAAGGGTGACTGTGTGGGAGCTCTCCGAGATGATTCCTGATGTCAGCAAGACCTGCATTGATAAATTTTGACAGACAATTTAGGGTATAGCAAGTGGTTTGTGCAAAATGGGTCCCAAGCAGACTACAAACGGCAACGGATTAATGCGGCCCGCGAATTTCTTCACGCCTACGCAACCGATGGCAAGAAATTCTTGGACTCTATTGTCGCTGGGGACGAGACCTGGGTACACTATACGACACAGGAAACGAAAGAACAATCACGTCAGTGGAATCATCCAGAATCACCGAAGCCACGGAAGTTCAAAAAAATTGTCTGCCGGCAAAGTCATGGCGAGAGTGTTTTGGGACAGGAAGGGGTTATTGTTGTGCGAATTCATGGATACCGGCACAACAATCAATGATGATCGCTACTGTGAGACGTTAAGGAACCTTCAAAAGGAACCTTCAAGAGGAATTTAACTTCGTTAAATTCGGTCATCGTGTTAACGGTAACGGTCGGTTTTCACGGATTAACTTCCGTCCCATTTAGTCCGTTAAACTGTAAGCTTTCATGTACCAGCATTTTTCATAGGTACTATTCTATATATATATTTTACTTTTTGGTGTTTAACGTCCGACTATTGTGCACAATTGGACTAATGCAGACGATGGGATGATTTATAGCGTATGAAAATGCCAAGCCCTGGCCGGGAATCGAACTCTCCGCTTGTTCTGGATAGCTCGTCTTAAGTTTCGTAATGTTTGGCAATACCTTTTTTAAGACGAGCTATCCAGAACAAGCGGAGAGGAAAACTGAGTGCAAAAGTGTTGTTTTTGCACGACAATGCCCGCCCTCACACGGCAAATCGAACAAAAGACGTCTTGACGGCCTTCAAGTGGGAGATTTTCCCTCATCCACCCTACAGTCCGGACCTGGCACCTAGTGATTTCCACTTATTCCCGAAGATGAAGACTTGGCTTGCAACACAGCGCTTCGATGACGACGCAGATCTCCGCGCGGGCGTGACTGACTGGCTGGCGTCACAGGCGGCGGAATTCTACGACACGGGAATTTCAAAGCTAGTTCACCGATATGACAAATGTCTAAATTTGTTTATATTATGTCGAAAAAAGTATTTTAGTTCCTCTTTCAAATGTATATAATAAAATTTTTTCCTGTACTTAGTTTTTTATCCAAAATATAATCTACTTTCTATATAGCCCTCGTATATATATATATATATATATATATATATATATATATATATATATATATATATATATATATATATATATTGATATATTTAATACAGAAAATATTTAAGTGCATTAATTTTTCTGTTTGTTTACAAAAGTGGAATTGCATAAATGCTTTTCCCGTATTTGTGAGTTTTTATTTGATTAATTCTAATATTTGTCTAATATTTGTAAGAACTTTCAATAAATGAGTCATTACAACATTGACTCATGTTGTAGTGAGTCGGACTAATTAACTACACTGGTCGGGCTAATTAAATACTGGTTTACGAATATATGTCGACAAACAGATTTTACATTTTCCAGTATAGACGTATTTATTAAAGATATATAGGTTAGGAAAACTATTAATAGAAAACAAAACTTAATCTGTATATTAAAGATATATACATCTTAACCCTTAAATAACAAAATTTGCCTAAAAAAAAAAAAATAGATATACGAGGTGTGTTCAGAAAGTAACAAGAATTAAATGCACGAAATGTTGGTATACATAAATGAGTAACATTACTCATTTACACTTGTTTCTCTTTAAATGACAAACAGAACACGTTCCTGCTTATTGGTTTGCTGTTAATAAATCATTTATTATCGTTAAAATACTTTAAATATAGTTTAAGGCCTGAAATGAATAAGGTAAGTGTTAAGTGCGTTCAGTTTTAAACAAAGAAGAACGATGTCTACTTTATGTGGTCTTTAGTGTACTTCCGATTCTTGGCATTAGGCGAGTGATTCTAGTGTTCATATTCAGCACACACTGCGGCAACGTGTTCCATGCATCTAAATGAGAGATAAGCCGCAGATGTGTATACGGAGAAAATATCAGTGCACGATTAACTGGAGGAAGGGCAAAAGTCTTACAATCTTTAACCCGGATTATTTGAAGTGATGTTTCTTCAACAGTGCTTTGTACGAGGGTTGATCAAATATAAACGAGACTGATTTTTTAAAAAATTTCTTGCTTACTTACAAATTATTCTTGATACAACTTATTTTTCTACATAGTCTCCCGCACGAGTAACACATTTTTCTCACCGGATTGGAAGTTTTTTAATTCCATCTTCGTAAAAAGTTCTACGGCGTTCATTGAGCCATTGGAGCACGAAGGTCTCCACCGCAGAATCGTCTTCGAAACGCTGGCCTCCAAGCGCCTCTTTGAGTGGCCCAAACAGGTGATAGTCGCAGGGTGATAAGTCTGGACTGTATGGGGGATGTTCCATTGGTTCCCAGCCAATTTGATCGAGTTTAAGCCTCGTAGCGTTCGCCGAATGTGGTCGGGCATTATCGTGAAGAAGAATGACGTTTCTCGCCGGTTTAGATTTCCTTTTCCTACGAAAAGACTGTTTTGCGGCCTCTAAAACATCGCAATAATATTATGCATTTATTGTGCGTCGTTGATGGAGGAAATCGACGTGAAAGCTTCGTCCAGGAGCTTCCGAACAGCATCAATGTTTTCGTCCGTGACGGAAGTGGTCGGGCGACGATCATGGCTGAGGTTTTCTACTGCTTCCCGTCCTTCGGCGAATTCCTTGTGCCAAGCAAAAACGCGAGCTCTTGACAGGGTCCTGTCCCCGTATTGAGCCGTCAATCTACGAAAGATTTCAGTCGGATTGACCCTCTCCTTGGCCAAAAACTTAATAATAATTCTCTGCTCCACGGAAACGTGCACTTCACTCTCACTCATTGTATAGTTTTATACTGAAGGGTCCGAACGTAAATGTTGCCCGTCTACGCCCGTCCCAAACCTCTCAGGCTACCTGAAACCCCACCCTTTAGAGTTCAATGTCCAACGGAAAAGTTTTTAGAAAGTCAGTCTCGTTTATATTTGATCAACCCTCGTATATTACAAGCAAGTTATTGATTTGTAAAAAATAAATTACGATTCCAAAATATGCAAACTTTTTCCCTGTTTACATAAAATAACAACTGCTATAAGGGAAAATATAAACGTATTATGTTTTTGATAAAAGTTGACTAGAAACAATCTGCGCCCGATATTTAAAAAAATATCCCGATTCTACCAAAAAATTGTTTTTAAAGTAGTAGAAAAACGATTAAACCTAAGATAATCTTTTACTTCTAAATATACTTAATAATATACATAACTAAATTTGTAAAATAATATCTAAAAAAAATAATAAGTAAAATAAACTAAGACAATCCCTGGTTTTCAATAAACTTTTTTACGCCCTTTAGTGACTTATTGTTTAATTGTTTACAATAACGTTCACCCAGTAAAATGTATTAAAGCAAGGAAGTGAAAGGTAACTTTAATTTTTTACGCACTAACTTCATTCACGAACCAATGACTGTTAAAAATTCTGTTATTGTCTACTGAGCTTATACTTTAAGTTTGTTAAATATTTTCTACTGCCTGTTTACCAGTTTTTATGGCCACACCTTCGAAAACTTTAATTTAATTTTGTTTATTGAATAAGAATGGTTTGAAATGTTTATTAGAAAATACGTTATTTCGTCAATTACGTCCTTAAATTCTCGTGATTTTTATTCAAATATGTTTGTATAAATATGCCGACAAACAGATTTTACATTTTCCAGTATATACGTATTTATTAAAGATATATAGGTTAGGAAAACTATTAATAGAAAACAAAACTTAATCTGTATATTAAAAATATATACATCTTAACCCTTAAATAACAAAATTTGCCTAAAAAAAAGAAATAGATATACGAGGTGTGATCAGAAAGTAATGAGAATTTTTAATTTCGCGGGCTTGGAGAGTCCGATTGTCAAACATATTTTTAATGTCGGTATACATGCCCTTGAAGTATGATAAAACTTTCATCTGTTTTCATTGTTGAATTTGTCTCTGACAGCCACTAAGGTTAAACGTGTTTTCATGAGCTCGGCGATTTTCGTTTGTTAAAAGAAATGGATCAAAGAATTTGTATCAAATTTTGCGTAAAAAATGGAATAAAGTATAACAAAGTGCATGAAATGTTAACAAAGCCCAATGGTGAGTCTGTTATGAGTAAAGCAAGAGTTTTACGAGTGGTATAAGCGTTTCGAAGAAGGCCGTGAAGACGTTGAAGATGACGAACGCCCTGGACGGCCCAGCACATCAACAACCGACGAAAACGTGGAAAAAGTGAAATAAATGGTTATGAACAATCGCCGAATCACAATTAGAAAGGTCGCTGATGATGTTGGCATATCGATTGGATTATGCCATGACATTGTTTCTAATGTTTTGTGTATGAAACGCGTAGCAGCAAAATTCGTTCCAAAATTGTTGAACTTTGAACAAAAACAGCGGCGAATGGAAGTTGCTCAGGAATCACTAAATGAAGTCAACGACGATGCAGAATTACTGAAACGTATTATAACAGGTGTCGAAACATGGGTTTACGGATATGACGTCGAAACTAAGGCTCAAACATCCCAGTGGAGGCATTCTGGCTCGCCAAGTCCGAAAAAGGCTCGACAAGTGCGGTCGAACGTGAAGGTTATGCTCACTGTGTTCTTCGATATTAATGGCATAGTGCGTCATGAATTCCTGCCACCAGGTGAAACGGTCAATAAGGAGTACTACCTACAAGTTCAATGCCGTTTGCATGAAGCAATCCGAAAAAAACGCCCGGATCTGTGGAAAAACAATTCATGGCTTTTGCTCCACGATAATGCAAACGCACACTTCATCGCTTGTTCGTCAATTTTTGGCCAAAAACAGTACTGTAACGATGCCCCAGCCTCCATATTCGCCAGATATGGTTCCGTGTGATTTTTTCCTATTTCCAAAAATAAAGAGAACGTTAAAGCGGCGTCGTTTTACAGCCGTAGATGACATTAAAAGCGCATCGCTGAAAGAACTAAAGGCTATCTCAAAGATCGAGTTTGAGAAGTGTTTCGAGGATTGGAAGAAGCGTTGGCAGAAATGAATAATCTCCAATGGGGACTATTTTGAAGGCGACAACATCAATGTAGGAGAATAAATAAATATTTTGTTCAAAATATTTAAATTCTCGTAAATTTCTGAACACATCTCGTATTACAGAAAACAATGCGACTGAAAGTTTTCATTGTTTAATGAAGAGAATTTGACGGAATAAAAGTTAAATAAAGGATGAAAAAAACGAATAAGAAAATCCAGGTAGGTTATGTCCGAGACGGAAAACCAATAAGGTTGTCTAAAAGAAAATCCTTTGTCACAGGTCTCTCGAGAACTGGTGATGTTACGTCACAGATCAGTGGTGTCCGTGACTTCCTTGCTCCCATGGTGAATTTACCTTTTTGATTTTAAGACAGAAGCTGCAAACCTATTTCTTTTTATAAAAGAAAAACACTGGCTCTCTTATGTTGCCTAAATATAGAACAGACATTTTTTATTTTCACAATAACCTACAAAAGATAAAATATCAACGAATCATGTATTTATAGGGCCTATTTGTGCATACATTTTGTGTGCTGAAAAATTAAAATATTTACATTTTTTAAGATTCTAATTTAAAAAAAAATTACAGCAAAAACTGTTATTTATTTTCGATTTTCCTAAACTACGGGGTGTCTCGAACACTAACGAGAAATAATTCACGACTATTTACAATTTATGTAATAAACAATTTACGTTAAAGAAATATCATTTAGAGTGCGGTATGTAATACCAATATTAAAAAAATATTTCTGGGATAGTTAAACGTGCATACTACCAAAAGTGAAAAAAATCCCAACTTAAAGCCTTTAGTTGAAAATTTACAAACGATTTTTAAAGCGTACTTTGAGACATATCCTATGATATCGATTTAAATCTAAAAGTAGTCCCGCTATCAGAAATTAGTCCCGCTATCAGAAAGTAGTCCCGCTATCAGAAAGTAGTCCCGCTATCAGAAAGTAGTCCCGCTATCAGAAAGTAGTCCCGCTATCAGAAAGTAGTCCCGCTATCAGAAAGTAGTCCCGCTATCAGAAAGTAGTCCCGCTATCAGAAAGTAGTCCCGCTATCAGAAAGTAGTCCCGCTATCAGAAAGTAGTCCCGCTATCAGAAAGTAGTCCCGTTATCAGAAAGTAGTCCCGCTATCAGAAAGTAGTCCCGCTATCAGAAAGTAGTCCCGCTATCAGAAAGTAGTCCCGCTATCAGAAAGTAGTCCCGCTATCAGAAAGTAGTCCCGCTATCAGAAAGTAGTCCCGTTATCAGAAAGTAGTCCCGCTATCAGAAAGTAGTCCCGTTATCAGAAAGTAGTCCCGCTATCAGAAAGTAGTCCCGCTATCAGAAAGTAGTCCCGCTATCAGAAAGTAGTCCCGCTATCAGAAATTAGTCCCGCTATCAGAAAGTAGTCCCGCTATCAGAAAGTAGTCCCGCTATCAGAAAGTAGTCCCGCTATCAGAAAGTAGTCCCGTTATCAGAAAGTAGTCCCGCTATCAGAAAGTAGTCCCGCTATCAGAAAGTAGTCCCGCTATCAGAAAGTAGTCCCGCTATCAGAAATTAGTCCCGCTATCAGAAATTAGTCCCGCTATCAGAAAGTAGTCCCGCTATCAGAAAGTAGTCCCGCTATCAGAAAGTAGTCCCGCTATCAGAAAGTAGTCCCGCTATCAGAAAGTAGTCCCGCTATCAGAAATTATACTTCATTAAAGAAAGTCCTTAAGTTTAGCTGACTTCAATTATGGTGTAATAGTTTTCTATCAGCCGTATTTATTTTAATAAAATATGGGAAATAAATAAAAAAAATATGAAAAAAAGATGATTAACAAAACTTTTAACACATCATGAAATATAGAAAAGCATCGTGTCTTTAAATTTCAATTAAATTCATTTAAACAAATACTATAGATATTGTTTAGAAGTGATGTACTTTTGTAGCTATTCAGTTTGAATTACAACTTTTTTCTTTTAATAGCTGAATATACTAAATAGCTTAAAACGAACAATAATTATGATAATTTAATTGCTCTATCATATTTAATATAATATTCAGTAATACATATAATTTTACTGTAAAGGCATTATTTTAAATTAATTTAAAAGTATTACATTTTATGTGAATACCTAGAACGAACACAATGTTTCATTGCATCCACTCAAGTAGACATTGTTCAAAAGTAATTTAATTTTCTCCTCTTTGACAAGAACACTTCATTATTAACAAACACAACAAACTCTGTTAAAGTTCTCCAACCGATTAAGTAGCTTATAGTTAGTGCTAACAATGAAGTTTGAATAGAATAGCATGTCCGTTGTTATTGTAAACTTAAGCAATTTTGTAAAAAATCTTCAATTTATTGTGAAGAGTTAAAGCAACAGTAACAATCTACAGTATAAATAACAATTAAATTTTAGTGTCCAATGTGGGGACAGAAATACGGAAATGGCTTAATATTAGAAAACAGGCTTGACTAAAAAATATAACAATGATTAACTATGCAAAATAACTTCTTACAGTAAATTTGAGATTTGTATCTACTATTTTAAAAGATTTTTGTCTTTTCAAATAGGAAAGTGGACATGTGATGCATTGTTGTAATAAGATTTGTGTCTTTTTTAAATAGGAAAGTGGACACATGATGCATTGTTGTAATAAGATTGTTGTCTTTTTTCAATAGGAAAGTGGACACGTGATGCATTGTTGTAATAAGATTGTTGTCTTTTTTAAATAGGAAAGTGGACACGTGATGCATTGTTGTAATAAAATTTTTGTCTTTTTTAAATAGGAAAGTGGACACGTGATGCATTGTTGTAATAAGATTTTTGTCTTTTTTAAATAGGAAAGTGGACACGTGATACATTGTTGTAATAAAATTGTTGTCTTCTTTAAATAGGAAAGTGGACACGTGATGCATTATTGTAATAAACAGTTTATCGCACAAACAATAGCGAAAACAGTGAATCGATATATCAATTTGTTTTAAAGATACTAACTAACAGTATTCTTTTAGTGTTTAATTACCAAATTAATTTTTATGTAGTACTTATTTTTAATTTTAATAGGTTGAATAAATTACACAAGAAATGTTTTCCAAGAAAATTTTACAATTTTTTTGTTGAAAAATTAACTTTAAAAATTAAAATAAAAAAACTGTAATCTTAAAAAAATCCTCGATTTCATATTTAAATTCTGAACAGTATGAAATAATGAACATTATTTTAAGAAAAATATGAACAGTTGGCCGATATTCGCTTAAAACAACCTTAAGGACGTTTTAAGTTACACATAAATGATCTTATCTTGTTATAATTACTAGTCATTATAAAAATACGAATAATGAATATTGTTCATTTAATATGAATAACGCTTAATATGAATAACGGCCCCTCCAAAAAAAGCTTTGAACATACACATATTCTCATTATATTCTTCTTCTTTTCTGCTAGGATTATTGTCACTATGTTGAGTATAATGATCTGCCTTCCCTAGCTTCGTCAATTCTACTTTTGTTGACGCGTTTCGGAGAACCTCCATCTTCAAAAACAATATGTTTACCTATCATATTAAGGAGTATAGATATAGTTTTTGAAGATGGAGGTTCTCCGAAACGCGTCAACAAAAGTAGAATTGATGAAGCTATATGCATGATTATGCATCTAAAGCAATTTTACTTTTACGATCAATAACAAAATTATGTTTTTAAATTTGCCTAATCATGAATTATTACAAGAAACTATATAATAAATTGACAAAAAATACTTATACTTAATGATAGTATAATTTTTAAAAATACAATAAAACAATTTTGAAAATTATACGAATTGTTACGTTTTAATTGCATCTCGTTTTTAAATTTGCTTGCAAACTTTTTTATTACTTTTACGCCACTTTTTTAAAAAAGTATCACAATTGTCAAAAATACGTCAATTTAAAAAAGAATCACATTTCAGTACCTTCAGATGAAAAAGAACTTCATTTATGGTTACACTGCAATAAAACTGTTTAACAGGTTAGATTTACGTAAAGATTTACCAATGAATACAGATTATAAAACCTACTAAAAGGGTCATTTTTTCCGGATTATGAAATTTATTAACGGAAAAATAATTGTAACTTTACATATGCGAATCGACAACATGTTTTTTTCAAAATTTTGTATGCTGGGTTGATCCATATATGATCACAGTTTGGAAAACAAATCTTTGATATTAAAATATCTACAACTTATATAATCTTCATAATTTGTCACCATTTTTTGCGGTTTAACAGTCAGCTTTCATGGATAAAACACCTGCTTTATATAAATATGAATTTCATGAGAAAGTTAGTACAGCTGCCATATTATTTGTCCTATTATAATTATTGACCTTATTCTATTTGTTTTTTGTTTTCAAAAACGACTATTAGCTTAAAATATTCGTAGAGAAAATTAATTTGTAAACAGATTATAAATTCTAAATGTTATTGGATAATGGATTGCGACAAAAAAATGATTTAACGGGATGAAATAATAAACAAAATACATTGTTGAAATCTTACACTTAATAAATAAACAAAATGCATTGTTAAAATCTTACACTTAATAAATAAACAAAATGCATTGTTAAAATCTTACACTTAATAAATAAACAAAATGCATTGTTAAAATCTTACACTTAATAAATAAACAAGGTAAATTAAACACACAATTACAAGCTTTACAATTTTAGTTCTGCGCATGTCAGTTTCTTCCGCAAGTACGTTCCGGACTGTAATTTACAAACCTGATTTTCAAAAACAAATAACACATGTAAACATAATTAGCCCGAATGTTTCTGATAGGTTAGCGAAATGATTCAATTAGGCTTGCACATGTTTAACTATCAAACAAGCTTGCTTGTTCAAACCATTTTTAACCAATATTATTACAGCATTCAACATTATTTTCACATTTTGATATGTTTCGGAAATTGTAAGTTATTTTTATTATTTTATTAATGCATAACATCACCTACAGTAACATTTATGGAATAATTATTCTTGCTTTGTAATTAAAAAGTATTAATTCTAGCTGTGTTCCTACAATTTTGATACAAGGGTAACTGTAGCATTACTACAGACGTTAGTACTACTTGTACCCTGGGACAGCATACAACAGCATTTCAGGCTGAAGTGATGGCCATTAATGACTGTGTTCAGGAGAACTTGGATCGGGGCTTCAAAAAGGCACGTATTCATATTCATACCGATAGTCAGGCGGCAATAAAAGCACTTGCGGGTCCTATAATACAGTCCAAACTGGTCTGGGAGTGTAGGAAGAACCTTGACATTCTGTCCTGGGATAACCGGGTAACTCTTCACTGGGTTCCGGGGCATAGCGGAGTTGAGGGTAATGAGGAGGCAGACCGACTGGCTGGACTTGGATCTGCATCTGAGTTTATCGGACCTGAGCCGGCTTTTGGGATTTCTCTATCGTTGGCCAGGTCCGTTATTAATGGGTGGATTACATGTCAACACCAGGTAAGATGGGACAACCTTCATGGGCATTCCCATAGTAAACGTCTCTTAAGCAAAGTTCCTTCTGGAGGAATCAAAGGGGCAGCAGATGTCCTGGGCAGAGCACAACCAGGAGGATCGTGGGGCTCATAACAGGGCACTGTGGTCTGAGGGTGCACATGAACAGGATAGGTGTGTACTACGGAGAAACCGTGTGTAGATTGTGCAGGAAGGAGAAGGAAACTGCAGGTCACATAATTTATGATTGTGAGGCTCTTGCTAGTAGGAGGCTAGGGGTTTTTGGTTTCCAAGACCCTAGGGATTTTCAGCAGTGTGAGCTAGTCAGTGGGTTGTTGGAACTTATTAGGGGCACCAATCTGCTGAACTAAGTATATAAAGAGGTAAGTTGCACAATAGCAGTGCCTGGGGTTGAATTATCCCTTCCTCTATTAAATAATCTAATCTAACTGTAACATTTTAAAAATCCGTTTGTTCACTAGAGCTCTTGGAAACACATTTGATTAAGTAAACCAGGCATTTTGATTGCCGCCATTTTGTTTCAAAAAGGCGAAAGAAAGACTGAGGTAGCGAAAAACCTACTAAGCATTATATTTAATACAAATAAAAGTTTCCATTGAAATCTGTCGAGTCGTTTCGTAGTGGACAGCAAAAAAATGGCATTTTAAAACAGATATTAAGTTAAACAAGAATTTGTTTAAATAGAAAGTGCACAAACAACCCTTTTGGGTTCTAAAGCTTGTAAAAATATTCCGTTTTAAAATAAATCAAGCGTTTAGAGTACGAGCAATTTTGCTTTGAATAAGTGTACAACAATGTAAGTCAGCCTAACACTTGCTAACATGTATTTAACAAATTAGATTTATTTTGAAACCTGCCAGGTTATATTTCAGTAAAACGGTTAATTGTTGCTATTATAGTAACAAACCAATTTAGCCATTTTGAGTGAAATTATGTTTCACGCAATTATGTTTCAAGTGGATGAATGACAGTTTGACATTGCTTAAGCTCTTTTAAAGCTATAAACAACAACTAAAAATGTATCACCTAAAGGTGTTAAACCGTAATCCTGTGAAAAACGGACAAACAGTACAAAAAACCACAATTTTCACGTTCTACAAAAAAGCCATTTTGTACTTAACGGAAGATTTTTTAAAACTCAGATTTATATATCTTCAACTTAAGGTGAGCCGCCGACACAAAATTTTGACTTTGTCGGCCTACTATTTCTTGATCAATGATTTTTTTTGTGTTGAAACGTCCGACTATTGTGCACACTTGGGCTAATGCAGACCGTGTGATGATTTATAGCGTATGAAAATGCCAAGCCCTGGCCGGGAATCGAACCCGGGTTCTCGGGGTGAAAACCCAGTACGCTATCAACTAGGCCACCGAGGCGGCACAAAGTGATCAATGACTGAGTGTATGATTTTGGCTATATATACATACATACATATATATATATATATATATATATATATATATATATATATATATATATATATATATATATATATATATATATATATATATATATATATATGGGAAATGGATGCTTTGAGAAGATCTGCTAAGATATTGAGGGGAGTCAGTTATTTTGGTACGGTCATGCCCAAAGGATAAGCCAAGCGTCACTGCCGAAACAAGCAATGGAGTGGGTGCCGACCTTAAAAATGGCAAGAGGAAGACTAAGAAAGAGATGGATGGAAGGAATCCGTAAAGCTATGAGTGATCGAAATTTACAAATCGGACCATGGGAAGATCGGAAAGAGTGGAATCTAGGCATCAGACAACGTATCTGCACGTTTTAACAGATATTAAATATATATATATATATATATATATATATATATATATATATATATATATATATAATTGTTATTCAATTTGTTTTATATATATATATATATATATATATATATATATATATATATATATATGTGTGTGTGTGTGTGTGTGTGTGTGTGTGTGTGTGTGTGTGTGTGTGTGTGTGTGTGTTTACGCGTGCGCAAACACAACACACAGAGGTGAATAAGACAGTAAATATCAGCTTTGATGGACAGATTAAAATACACTTATGGCAATTAGTTTAAAAGATACAATAATAAGTGGAAATGAGGCTTTTTAGAAAACAATTAGAACGTTAATCATTTAATTGTAGTTACGTAAAGTACAAATGCATCATATCATCCTTCTAAGTTGAAATGAACTTTAACTTCCAAACTATTTTTGCTTGTTTGACTAACTGACTGGTAATTAATATAAAACGTACACACATTGACCGAGTTAAGCATCGCGTAATTCAATGTTGGACACTTAAATATTCTCAACTCCTCCAACGTTAGAAACTCGCAGTGTAATGCTATTTATGAACAAAGGAAGAAACTCAAGCGCCGCGTCTTAGTTTGTCAATGACATTAAAGACCAAAGTTACGATGAAATTACCGTCCATTCTTGCGCCCTTTGATCTGGGCAAGACCTTTAGGCTACAGCTTGAAATTTGTCTTACGCTATACATTTCACAGGTAGACTAATTCTACGGAAATTATGTATCTTAGAGTGAAGCAATTGTAACAAGAGATCAGTATTTGTTCGGGATATTACGAGGGTTGTCCGTAAAATAAGGTTCCCAATAATTTTTCACAATGAAAAACATGTTTATTTGCATTAAATAATACATTTTTGGAAATCTTACACTTTTTTTATATTTTTCGACATAATTGCCGACAAAAAATACGGTAAACAATTTTTTGTATGCCTGAGTCGGGAAACTCTCCCGCCGCGCCGCTAAGGTAGTTTAAAACTTTTTTTTCAGCTCCTCTCCGGTACTGAAATGCGTTCCACCTACGTGTTTCTTCAAATTAGAGAAGAGATGGTAGTCCCTTGAGGCTAAGTCCAGGCTGTAGGACATATGTGTGACAGTATGCCGTCCAAATTGGTTGATGAGATCGGTTGTTACACGGGCGGTGTGCGGACGAGCGTTGTCTTGATGCAAACAAATTCTATTCGTGAGCATGCCTCTCTTCTTGTTTTGAATCGCACTGCGAAGGTACAAACGTCTCACAGTAACGATCAGCATTTATTGTTGTGCCGGTATCCATGAATTTACACAACAATAACCCCTTCCTGTCCCAAAACACACTTCATGACTTTGCCGGCAGACAGTTTTTGTTTGAACGTCCGCAGCTTCGGCGACTCTGGATGTTTCCACTGACGTGATTTTTCTTTCGTTTCCGGTGTCGTATAGTGTACCCAGGTCTCGTCCCCAGTGGCAATGTAGTCCAAGAATTTCTGGCCATCGGTTTCGTAGACCTGAAGAAATTCGCGGGCCGCATCAATCCGTTGCCGTTTGTGGTCTGCTGTATATTGTCTTGAGACACTTTTTGCACACAAATTTTGCTATACCCTAAATGGTCTGTCAACATTTTATCAATGCAAGTCTTTCTGACATCAGCGATCATTTCGGAGGGCTCCCAAACAGTCACCCTTGCTTTTCCATTTACGCAATCATTTCGTCCATATAGGTCGTCCGGAACTCTTTTTGTCATGATAGTCCGTCTTAGAATTCTCTACACCATTTGCGCACGTGTTGTATGCTCATACATTTCTCTCCGTAGATTTCACACAGTTTGATATGAATGTCAACCGGCGCAGTGATTTTTGCACACAAAAAACGAATCACAGAGCGTAATTCGCACCTGTCGGGAGACAGAAGAAACAATTCCATTATTAACGGCTACCAAGCCAAGACTGACAGTCGCAGTGCGCTTGCGGAGTGGGGATTGGGAGCGGAGGAACCAAGCTGCAAGCCAAGGTCACCAAATCCCGCGTAACAACGTTCGCAGCGGTTATAGCGCTTTGGGAACCTTACTTTACGGACAAACCTCGTACTTAATAGAAATAAATTAATTATGTTTTACTATTATTAAAAAAATTAAGTTAACTAAGGCTGAGAAAAAACGTTTGCAATATTTCTCCAAATAAAAATTTTAAAACTAATGTAACTTTATAAAATTTACAAAACGGCCACAACAAAATTACTTTTACAATATTTATATTATTATTAGGTTATTATTTTTCGGACATTGTACAACATTTTGTATATAAAACGAACTGGAGTCAGAAGCTACGCTACAAAGCAACCGATGCTCGAGCTGTGTTGGAGATGCGGGGGACAAATTACAGATAGAAAAGACTGACGAATAATATTGAAGAAGGCCGTGATTCCTCAGCCAAGAAAGTAAGTAGGTCTCTAGTAAGGAAAAAAAATCAACCAAACTGTTATTATTAATGTTTATTCGGATATTTGTTATAATTTGTGAATGCAGAAACATTAGAGAAGTTTTTAGAGTATGGATCAACTCCCGTTATCACGTGTTTCACCTAAAACGTAAAAATGTAACTAAAACTTAATCTCAATGTCTACGCTTATTTTAACAATAAGAATAAAAACTCAGAGCAGATTTCGTGAGACGTCAAAACGGAAATCCGGAGTTAGAATGAACGGACATGAGTTGTTTAGGCCTATATTTTGTTCTTAATGGTATTTGTAGCTATTGTGTAGCTTCTCAATTTCGTTTCCTTTAATGACTTCTGGACCTGTCCTGAGTAAATACTAGTTCTTAGTTGCAAGTAAGTCTAGGCACTTAGACATATGTTTATTTGCATTTTTAGGTTTTAAATTAGGTACTTGAGAAGGATACTTGATCTTTACTATCGAAATACTCAGTATTGCTTTTAAACATACAAATGATGGAAAATGTCTGAAAAAACAGTAATAATACTATACAATATTCTGAGGAACATTTTAAAAAACCGTATTTAGAGATTTTAGTAATCGAGGAAGAATCGATCTGTAGATGTTTATGAATAACAACATAAAAGTTGTTTTTACATAAATGTTTGTTTGTTTGTTTATGTGTGTGTGTGTGTGTGTGTGTGTGTGTGTGTGTGTGTGTGTGTGTGTGTGTGTGTGTGTGTGTGTGTGTGTGTGTGTGTGTGTGTGTGTGTGTGTGTGTGTGTGTGTGTGTGTGTGTGTGTGTGTGTGTGTGTGTGTGTGTGTGTGTGTGTGTGTGTGTGTGTGTGTGTGTGTGTGTGTGTGTGTGTGTGTGTGTGTGTGTGTGTGTGTGTGTGTGTGTGTGTGTGTGTGTGTGTGTGTGTGTGTGTGTGTGTGTGTGTGTGTGTGTTTGTGTGTGTGTGTGTGTGTGTGTTTGTGTGTGTGTGTGTGTGTGTGTGTGTGTTTGTGTGTGTGTGTGTGTTTGTGTGTGTGTGTGTGTGTGTGTGTGTGTGTGTGTGTGTGTGTGTGTGTGTGTGTGTGTGTGTGTGTGTGTGTGTGTGTGTGTGTGTGTGTGTGTGTGTGTGTGAGCACGTTTATGTGTATATACACATAGCAGCAGATAAGACTAATTATGTAAGAAATTACATAAACAGGACTTCAAATAATGATGGGTATTTGCCTTAAATTTACCCACGTTTTGGGATCATTTGAAAGCTTTGCAAACACTTTGTTTCTAGCTTATTTCTGATCAAAACCATTTTAAAATTTAAAAATAAATTTTTATTATCTTACTTAACGATTTTTATCAAAATCTGCTTAAATCCCTATAGTACATAAACGATATTTATGGAGTATTCTTATAGTTCTCCAAAAAAACTGTTCTTACAGTTGCGTAGCAATCGAAAAAACTGAATATCGACTTAAATTTTGAAAAACGATTAATTTGATTTGCGCTAAAATTTTCTTCATATATGAATATCTATTAACGAAGTAAGTATTTAAGATAATAAAAGTATGTCTTTATTCTCGAGTAAACTGAAAATAAGTCTTTTTAAAGTTGTTTTTTTACTGATAATTATCATTTTTAAATATCCTGATCTTCGCCCACACTGTTCGGAGCCGGCTATACTTAATTTCACACAATCTCACTTTAGGGTAAATTCACTTCAATTAGGGTACAAAATCTAGCCCCGTTATTCATCGTATTTGGAAACAAAGGGAATTGAGAGCCAATGAAATCGTTCAATTAAATTTGAAAAGGGCTGCAGGCTTATTATGACGTCACTGAAATGTGACTGCTGCTGCTGAAAGCTGAGTAATAAATGATTCCTCATAAATTTGTAGAACTCAGCGTCAATCTACATTACACATGTAGGCTCCAGTTAAAAATAAATTTTGATACTATTTCATATTGTATTCGTAAATAAATCAATAACGGTTTTATATAAAACTAGCATTACCCGTCGCGGCTTCGCCCACGAAACTTAAACTTTTTCAGTAATGTAATAATTTAGAAACATAAAAAAAATATAATAATAAAAGCGTGATTAACTAAACTCATGATTATTTTACAGTGAATATGAAAAAATATTATAACCTAAATATATTGTTTTATTGTCTTATTTAAACGTGTATTATAAATAATATAATTTAAGAAAATCTGATAAAAATTCCATTTTTAAGTCTCCAATATTTTTCATAAATTTATCTCTTTTATAATTTTGTCCTTTTAGGAGATGAATTTGGTAGGGGGATGCTGAATTATTTGTATTATAATTTGTGTTTTAGAATATTTTGTATACTATTAAGAAAAGCCGATAAAATATATTTTTCTCCATGAAAACACTCTTTTTCTCCAACCTCTTTTTTATATTTTTATTCTTTTTTGAGATAAATTCGGAAACATGTTCAAATATGGGTTTCATTATTTGTGTTTAATAGCATATTTCTAGAATATACGATCCAAAACAAATATTTTTTCAATGCAAAATTGTATACCCCTTTCTACATTTTTTAGCACCTTTCAATCTCTTTACGGGATGAAATTTGGGAAATGGTGAAAAATATATTTCATTACTTATATTTAAGAGTGACTATGTTACGTTTTAAGAAGGTCAGACGAAAAACACATTTTTCCAATAAAAATTGTTATACGTTATTTTTTATCTCTTTAGGGGGTGAATACTGGAAAATCGTTTTTCAGTGCACCGCTACATGTGGTGGTAACCCTAAAAATTTCAAATCTTTAGCTATTATGGTCTCGGCTATACTTTGATTATTAAAGTTGGACCGGGTAAGTAGTTTAATGGCGTAAAAATCAAATTTTTGCAAAATCCTTTCTTGGCGCATCGTTGTTGTAAGAAGGTACCCTGAAAATTTCAAGTCTCTAGCTGTAATAGTATTGGCTGTACGTTGTTTATTAAATATTGACTGGCTAAGCAGTTTAATGGCGTCAAAATCAAATTTTTGCAAAATCCTTTCTTTATTCAACTTGATATTTTTGTAAGAAAATACCTTGAAAATTTCAAGTCTCTAGCTATAATAGTATTGGCTGTACGTTGTTTATTAAACTTGGACTGGGTAAGTAGTTTAATGACTTCAAAATCAAAATTTTGCAAAATCATTTTAGTACGCGCTTACATATTAAAACGAAGGTATCCTCAAAATTTCAAGTTTCTAGATTTTATAGTTTGGGCTGTACGTTGATCAGTCAGTCAGTCAGGACATTGCCTTTTATATATGTGTAGATAAAAAATTTTCATTTCCTTAAAGGAAAATTTATTTATTATAAAACAAATTAATGCTTTTATCTTTATTTTTTCTCTAACAAAAGAGATTTCGTCGAAATATTGTCAAAATTACGATAAATCGTAACAATTAACAGTCAGCACGTTTAAACATGTTTTTGCAACAAAATGTTTTCTTTCACTGGTGATAACACGATTTCTGTACAATTTATATTAAAAAGCATTTTGAAGACAGATATTTTGTGAAGATATGTTAATTACAATATATATATATATATATATATATATATATATATATATACAAACAGTTTAAATTCACTTCACACTGTTTACACTGTTGAGTTTGGAAACACGTTTAGACAGAAACTTTTAAAGTAAAAGACAGGAAAATCTGTTTTAGTAGTAACTAGGTCACAAGTGAGTAAGTTTAGATCTCATAGAACAGAATGAGTCGACAAATTTTAGAATTTTAGAATGAAAATACGTTTTATTTATTCAGTTCGTTGAATAGCCAGTGAAGAATACAATAAATTATTTAGTATTACTGTACATAAGATTGTATACGCTCGTAGACAGTAAATAATTACGGAATGATATAGTAAAGTTATTTATATTTCTGAAAAATGTTTGTAATGCAATTTTGTTTGATAAATATTTCATAGTTTTTATTTAAAAGATCTACGGCGTATATTCAACACTTTAGTAGTTATTTTACAGGTTATTTTCAATATACGAGGTGTGTTCAGAAAGTAACGAGAATTTTTAAATTTCGCGGGCTTGGAGAGTCCGATTGTCAAACATTTTTTTATTATGTTGGTATACATGCCCTTGAAGTCTGATAAAACTTTCAGCTGTTTTCCTTGTTGACTTTGTCTGTGACACCACTAAGGTTAGACGTGTTTTTATGAGCTCGGCGATTTTCGTTTGTTAAAAGAAATGGATCAAAGAATTTGTATCAAATTTTGCGTAAAAAATGGAATAAAGTGTGTGAAATGTTAACAAAAGCCTATGGTGAGTCTACTATGAGTAAAGCAAGAGTTTACGAGTGGTATAAATTTTTCCAAGAAGGCCGTGAAGACGTTGAAGATAACGAACGCCTTGGACGTCCCAGCACATCAACAACCGATGAAAACGTGGAAAAAGTAAAAGAAATGGTTATGAATAATCGCCGAATCACAATTAGAGAGGTCGCTGATGATGTTGGCATATCGATTGGATCATATCATGACATTGTTTCCAGTGCTTTGTATATGAAACGCGTGGCAGCAAAATTCGTTCCGAAATTGTTGAATTTTGAAGAAAAACAGCGGCGAATGGAAGTTGCTCAGTAGTTACTAAATGAAGTCAACGACGATGCAGAATTACTGAAACGTATTATAACAGGTGACGAAACATGGGTTTACGGATATGACGTTGAAACTAAGGCTCAATCATCCCATTGGAGACATTCTGGCTCGCCAAGACCGTAAAAGGTTAGACAAGTGCGGTCGAACGTGAAGGTTATGCTCACTGTGTTCTTCGATATTAATGGCATAGTACATCATGAATTCCTGCCACCAGGTTAAACGCTCAATAAGGAGTACTACCTACAAGTTCAACGCCGTTTGAGTGAAGCGATCCGAAAAACGCCCGGATCTGTGGAAAAACAATTCACAATAATGCTTTTGTACCACGATAATGCACTAGCTCCAACTTCATTGCTTGTTCGTGAATTGTTGGCCAAAAACAGTACTGTACCAATGCCGCAGCCTCCATATTCGCCAGACATATGGCTTCGTGTGACTTTTTCCTATTTCCAAAAATAAATAGAACCTTAAAGGGCCGTCGTTTTACAGCCGTAGATGACATTAAAACCGCATCGCTGAAAGAACTAAAGGCTATCTCAAAGATCGAGTTTGAGAAGTGTTTCGAGGATTCGAAGAAGCGCTGGCACAAGTGCATTATCTCCAATGGGGACTATTTTGAAAGCGACAACATCAATGTAGAAGAATAAATAATATTTTGTTCAAAAAAATTAAAATTTTCGTTACTTTCTGAACACACCTCGTAAACATAACGTTTAAACAAGTCTTTAACATTTTGTATTAAATTTTAATTTCAAGGCCTTCTATTTTATATCACGTCTTCATTAATATTTATTACGAAAGCTTATAGCTACTTGTTTTAATGCAATATGCGATTAAATTAATGTTAGTTTGGTGATGCAATCAATTAACCATGTACTGGATAATATATTTGAAGCAAAAGCGGAAAAATATGATCTGCACATTGTAAAAGAGTTGACAGTTAAAAATCACTAATTGAAATTTAATATAGTGTATTACGAGGGTTGTCCGTAAAGTAAGGTTCCCAAGGCGCTAAAGTCGCTACGAACGCTGTTACGAGGCATCTGGTGACCTTGGCTTGCAGTTTGGTTCCCGCTCTCCCATTCCCCGCTCCGCGAGCTGTCTGCGACGCTCACTCTTGGCTTGGCAGCCGTTAATAATGGAGTTACCTCTTCTGTCTCCCGCCAGATGCGAATTGCGCTCTGTGATTCGTTTTTATGTGCAAAAACCACTGCGCCGGTGGATATTCATACCCAACTGTGTGAAGACTACGGAGAAAAATGTATGAGCGTACAACACGTACGCAAATGGTGCAGAGAATTCAAAGACGATGTACGCTGTTCATGATGAACAGCGTTCCGGACGAAACGACTGCGAGAATGGAAGAAACATGTTGAAAGATATGAAAGTGACTGTTCGGCAGCTCTGCGAGATGATCCCTGATGTCAGCAAGACCTGCATTGATAATATTTTGACAGACCATTTAGGGCATAGCAAGGTTTGTGCAAAATGGGTGCCAAGACTGATGCGGCCCGTGAATTTCTTCAGGCCTACGAAACCGATGGCGAGAAATTCTTGGACTCTATTGTCAATGGGGACGAGACCTGGGTATACTATACGACACCAGAAACAAAAGATTAATCACGTCAGTGGAAACATCCAGAGTAGCCGAAGCCGCGGAAGTTCAAACAAACACTGTCTGCCGGTAAAGCCATGGCGAGCGTGTTTTGGGACAGGAAGGGGTTATTGTTGTGCGAATTCATGGATACCGGCACAACAATCAATGCTGATCGTTACCGTGAGACGTTTAAGAACCTCACAGCGATTGAAAACAACAGGAAAAGCATGCTCACGAAGGGAATTTGTTTCCATCAAGACAACGCTCGTCCGCACACCGCCCGTATAACAACCGATCTCATCAACCAATTTGGACGGGATAATGTCACACATCCGCCCTACATCCCGGACTTAGCCCCAAGTGGTTACCATCACTTCCCTAATTTGAAAAATACGCTTAGGTGGGACACATATCATTACCGGAGAGGAGCTGAAAGAAGAAGTTTTAATCTCCTTCGCGACGCGGCGGGAGAGTTTTTCAACTCATGCATACAAAAGATGGTTCACCGTATGCAAAAATGCATCGATCTTAACGCGATTATATCGAAAAATAGATTAAAGTGTACGCTTTCAAAAATTCAATGCAAATAAAACAAATTGGGAATATTATTTTACGGACAACCCTCGTACTTTACACTACTTAAATACAGACCGCTCTACTCAGGTAATGGACATTTTGCCATAACCTTGTCGACAGAGTGAAACTGATATTAACGCATTTTATTGGACCTACAAACATTATTTATACAATAGATGAATTGATTAAATCTAGAAATGTGTTTCAGAAACCTTGAATAACGGTTTCACCATATTTTTGTTTGAGTTTATTTTTTGGAAGTTAAGAGATAGATGATGTTATTAGCAGTCGGTGAGGATGCATTATTTTGTTACTCCTACTCAGTATTATTCAGTAAGTTGGACTTACTGAATCCCATTGACGAATACAATATGACAGAAAATTGTGGTCGGCGTATGTTTTGAATTAAATTGAAAGTAAAGATGCAGTAAAAGCAATATTTTTGCATTTTGCCAGTCTTTTCATCTCTTATTGTTACCCTCAGAGCTGACAATCTTCCGGTATAATTGAATGACATTTTCTGTAAAGCCAATCGCATACCGGAATAGTACACAGACTTAAAGTCAAATGACGTTTTGAAGTAATATTTGTTTAAGACTTTTAAGTTTTTTTTGTGTTTAACGTCCGACTGTGGTGCACACTTGGGCTAATGCAGACGATGGGATGATTTATAGCGTATGAAAATGCAAGCCCTGGCCGGGAATCGAACTCGGGTCCTCGGGGTGAAAGCCTAGTACGCTATCAACTAGGCCACTGAGGCGGCTTAAGACTTTTAAGACTACGTATTTAGGTTTGTTTGTGTAAGACCTAAATATCACACAAAACGCCATTATAGGCCTAATGCTATTAGTTAGTAGTGGTCAAAAAACAATAAGGGCTATAATGTTTAATTACATAAAAATAATAATATTAATAATAGAAACGATTGTAGACACAATATTATTGGTGTTAAAATAAGGAGAGACAAAAGTAAACAAGTAATGCAGTACATCAGTTATACAAAACATAGATTTGTTACAGATACAATTAAAACACGATATCAATCTTGTAACCCTGATTAGTTCAGGTAATATTTCCGTTTAAAGCTTTTATTGTTGCTATAAAATGATTTTATTATGCAACAATTACATCAAAATACTATAAATATTTCATACTAGCTGAAGTACTCGACGTTGCACGGGAAAGAAATATTTTTGCAACAGTGAAGTTATATTAGAAAAACAACAATGTATTAAAATATTTATTCATTTAAAAAGATTAAGGATATCTACAATTTTTAAATGTGATACTTTTTTGTCTAGATAATAGCCTAAATACTGTTTGATGTTTCAGTTTAAACAATACTTTTAGTTTCAAATCTTTAGCTATTATGTCTCAGCTAAAAGTTTATTATTACATTTGGACTGGTTAAGTAGTTTAATGGCGTTAAAATCAGATTTTTGCAAAATCCTCCGTTAATGCACCTCAACATTGTTGTAAGAAGGTAACCTGAAAATTCTAAAGTCTTGGTTGTCCGTTGATTATTAAAGTTGAACTGGGTAAGTAATTTAATGGCGTTGAAATCAAATTTTTGCAAAATCCTTTCTTAGTTCATATCGACATTATTGAATAAAAGTGAAAATTTCAAGTCTTAAGTTATAATAGTCTCGGCTGTACGTTGATTATTAAAGTTGGACTGGGTAAGTAGTTTAATGGCGTTAAAATCAAACTTTTGCAAAATCCTTTCTTAGTGCATTGTTGTAAGAAGGTACCCTGAAAATGTCAAGTTTCTAGCTATAATATTCTCGGCTATAGATTGATTAAAAAAATTGTACTGGGTAAGTAGTTTAATGACGTTAAAACTAAACTTTTGCTGAATCCTTTCTTAGTGCATTGTTGTAAGAAGGCACCCTGAAAATTTCAAGTCCCTAGCTGTAATAGTCTCGGCTGTACGTCAATTATTGAAGTTGGACTTGGTAAGTAGTTTAATGGCGTTAAAATCAAATTAAAAACCTCACAGTGCTCTTTCAAGGGAAATTTATAGCAAGTGTGCCACATGAGGTTGTGATCGGTTGAGAAGTGTAAGAGCCTATAAAGAAACAACATATTCACATACATTCACTTATATATATATATATATATATATATATATATATATATATATATATATATATATATATATATATATAGAGAGAGAGAGAGAGAGAGAGAGAGAGAGAGAGAGAGAGATATTTCACTTCAAATGTTATAATTTCCGCTCTATAGTGAAATTGTCAAGTCACGTATGTAAATATAAGACAGCGACCGGACGATGACAACAAATAGCGTAGAAACGTTCAGTTGTTCTGCATAATGTACTGAAATACCGCTAATAGCACAAAAACCAATGGGCCGCGAATTTACAACTTCAATTGGCTTATGATGAAGTTGCAGCAGAAAAAATGATCAGTATTCAACGCGGATTTTCAAATTTACATCTCATTTCCCATTAGAACGCCGCGAGAATAATGAGTCAACTCTTAGTCCTGCGAACGGGAACTCTAGAAAGGATAAACCCCGAAAGGGACGGAAGCGCAGCAGTAAAACACTGGTACGTTTTATGTGTACACGAAATAAAAACTTAATTACAAAACACGTTAAACAAGGACTTTGGCAGATTATAAAATATTTTAATGTCTTTTTTTGTTGTGATGTTTTTAGAAATAATAGCTTAGATAGGTTATCACCTTCAAGTTTATGATAATGCCGTTTTATTACGGTTTAAAATACATTGTGTCTACAGACATTGTCATTTCTTTATTGTGTTATTACCGATATAATTAGAATGTGTTTCTTTAAAGGCGGTCACTGTTTGTTACCGTGTAAGTCCACAAATATTTATTTATATTTTACGTTCAATTAAAGAAAACACCAAAATTCAAAAAACAAAAATAATTACAATTCGATTATGTTTTTTATACTTAACGTCCATACTTCAATTCAGTTAAACTAATTTGGATAACAGATCGGTGTACGGAAAGGTTAAAGCTTACTGAAGTAATTGCAATCGTGGAATCACGACCTTAGTCACCTCATTTCCATTGTACGAGGTGTGGCTATTAAATAACGAGACTGACGTTGTAAAAATTTTATTTTCATTTTATACATATTACTTATTATCACCTTCAATATACACTCCTTCTCTATCCCTACAACGCTGCATGCGAATTTTCCATTGTTGGAAAAAGTGCTCGAAGTAATCTTCTGTCAACCCCTTCAGGACTCCTGCCGCTTTCACTTTTACAGCTTCCACGGACTCAAATCTCATCCCTTTTAGTGCAAATTTCACCTTAGAAAACAGATAGAAGTCACATGGTGCAAGGTCTGGTGAGTAAGGTGGATGTTCTAACACTGGTGGATGTACTTGGCCAGGAACCTCTTGACAGATATCGCAGAATGAGCTGGCGTCTTGGTGGAAAACCCATGATTTGTCCTTCCACATTTTCCTTACTCTTTCACGTAGTTTACCAAGTACCTCAAGGCAGTAATTTAGATTAATTGTTTGACCTTCAGGAACCCAGTGAAGGTACACAATCCAATGAATATCGAAAAAACAATCATCATTGCTTTAAATTTTGACTTGCTGATACTTGCTTTGTTTGCTCTCGGTGACGTTGAGGTCTTCCAATGCATGAATTGGCGCTTTGTTTCCGGATCATTCGTAAAAAAACCACGATTCATCACATGTTGTTATCCTTTCCAATAAATTTGGGTCATTTTCAATGGCGTGCAAAGTGTCAGTACAAACATTTTTGCGAGCTGCTTGTTGTTCAAACGTGAGAATTTTTGGCACACACTTTTCGCATGTTAAAATTGTTATGTAAAATTTGCCGTACACATTCTTTATCAATGCCTACAGTTTCACCAATTGCACGAATACCTAATCGACGGTCAGACCGAATCAAATTAGCAACTTTATCGACATTGTCATCCGTTTTTGACGTTGAAGGGCGACCTGGCCGCGAATCATTTTCAACGTCTTGTCGGTCATCTTAAAAATGCTTAAAAAATTGAAAACTACGTGCCCTTGATAAGAATTCACTGCCATACACTTCTTTCAGTAAATTATAAGTTTCAGTAGCGGTTTTTCCAAGTTGGAAGTGAAATTTAACAATTCGTTGCTCTATTATTACACTGACCATTTTTCCGGCAAAACAAAATAACAACACTAACGGAAATGAAGGTTATGACTAAACGGTGTTGGTTACACAAACGAGACTAACTGCATTCTGAAGAGAAAGCTACACACTAAACAGCTGTCGGTCAATGGCGGTTGGCATGCGCACTTGTTCCGGCGCAGCGTCAGTCTCGTTATTTAATAGCCACACCTCGTATTATCTTACACAGCGTGGCGACAAGAATTGAAAAACGGCTGCAGTGAATGGTTACAGGCAGACAATTGAATTTCTGATTAATATTAAGGTGCATATAAAAACCTGTGCAATCCGTACTGTTTTATGTTATGTATTATTTATTTTAATGTCTTAATATCTGATAATGGGATAGAATTCCGAAACACGTAATTAAATAATGAAAAAAAGGTCACGAGATGAAATCAGATAAATAGTATTAATATTAATAAAAACATTACATAAAAGTATATTAAAATTTTCAAGGAAAATGCTCATTTTTAACGTAAATTACTGCAGCTAATATATTAAAACTTTATTTATTGCGTATTAAAATATAATGACATTAATAAACTGAAGTGTGTATTTTAAAACATTATTATGTACAGTTAAAAGTAATAAAACCATTATGTAAAAACAATTTTAATATTTAAAAATATTCTTATTTATAACAACTATTATACGAAATACCGTATTAATGCTTCGTTTTTGGTTTTTAAGAGAAATCAGAAATATTATTTACTCAATTTATAGTGAGACGAAGTTTTGTTGTCGGTTTTCCCAGTTTATATGGCAGCAATAAAACTGCGCCAACTTCTTCCCCAGAGTTTAGCCTAACCAGACCTCAGTTATCTGGGCTGCATCTGTTTTAAATTAATGTTTAAAGTTTCGCTAATATCTTTAATATTATATATCAGCCGATTTCCATAGCAATTTAATGACCGCAACAAACTATGTTTCAACGACGGACAAGTAAATAAATCATAAAGTATTTCCAAGTAAAAATATGTTTCAAAACTGTTGCCTAAATAAGAGTCGATATTTATTCTGTTTGAACAGATATACACAAATTATCGTCCAATACTAGTCTAAATAGATACAAACCACAAGGCATTGATTTTAAATCAATGCAAATTTTACGAATCATGAAAATGATTGAATGACTGTGACACATTGTAAGTAAATTTACTTTCGATTGTTTGATACAATTACGAGGGCTATTCAGAAAGTAGATTACGTTTTTGGATAAAAAAAAAACTAAGTACAGGAAAAAAATTTTATTATATACATTTGAAAGAGGAACTAAAATACTATTTTTCGACATAATCGCCAAACAAATTTAGACATTTGTCATATCGGTGAACTAGCTTTGAAATTCCCGTGTCGTAGAATTCCGCCGCCTGTGACGCCAGCCAGTCAGTCACGCCCGCGCGGAGATCTGCGTCGTCATCGAAGCGCTGTGTTGCAAGCCAAGTCTTCATCTTCGGGAATAAGTGGAAATCACTAGGTGCCAGGTCCGGACTGTAGGGTGGATGAGGAAAATCTCCCACTTGAAGGCCGTCAAGACGTCTTTGTTCGATTTGCCGTGTGAGGGCGGGCATTGTCGTGCAAAAGCAACACTTTTGCACTCAGTTTTCCTCTCCGCTTGTTCTGGATAGCTCGTCTTAAGTTTCGTAATGTTTGGCAATACCTTTCTGAGTTTATGGTTGCTCCACGTTCTAGGAAGTCAACCAGAAGAACACCATTCCTGTCCCTCACGGGCGTGACTGACTGGCTGGCGTCACAGGCGGCGGAATTCTACGACACGGGAATTTCAAAGCTAGTTCACCGATATGACAAATGTCTAAATTTGTTTGGCGATTATGTCGAAAAATAGTATTTTAGTTCCTCTTTCAAATGTATATAATAAAATTTTTTTCCTGTACTTAGTTTTTTTTTTATCCAAAAACGTAATCTACTTTCTGAATAGCCCTCGTATTTCAGAAAACGTACATTGTCGCGATACTTAAAGGACTAAAACAATAAAAGAATTAGTTATAAATTACTCATTTTAAACCGTGAGTGATACCCTCTGAGCAAACAAGGAAAATAATTTCTTCAGTATTTTTTTATGTATTAATTATTTTCAATTTGCTATTAATATAATTAAAAAAATAAAATAAATTAAAGTAATTAAAAAAAAAAAAAAAAACGAAAGGCACCTGAAAATAATAAATTAGGTATTTAAAAATCATTTATGTTATGAATGTAAGTTACACTAAAAATAAAAAAATAAACATTATTCATTTACGTTGAAAATATATTGTTTTTAAATAAATCGTTAAAATATATTGTTGTAGTTTAGGTCGTAAATGTATTACATAATGTATGAAAAAGAAAAACTTTTTCTACAGGTTTTTAATCTTCTTTTCCCACAAATGTAGAACGAGTGTAAAATTTTTCACCATGAAAAATCATTAAAATTCCAGATACAAAGCAAAAACATATTTACGTATTGGGTTTATCCATTCTTCATGAATAATGCAACTTCTCTGTACACTCTAATATTTTAATATATTATATATTTTCTAGTTGAATGCGCAAAACGTACTGGGGTTATTTTATTATGAGGACAATCTCATACTACAGTTAAAATTTAACGAAACTAAATGAATAGAATATATTTAACAACAAAAACGTAACTTCGACTTATAGTTTTTTAATTTTTGTTTACTTTAATCCATATACTAAAAGACAATTACACTAGTGAGGACGAAGGTTCGGCGATAACAGGAAGGAACGCTTTTAGTATTGTTAACTGCTTTCTCAAACCTATGACCTTCAGATGCGCAAGTTCAGAGACGTAGGAGTTGGCCGTGCCTCAACACCTCGGACACGCTAGCACGGATCGTTCATTAATTGTTAAGTTTTTACTTCATTAAAGTCACTAAAGTACAACTACGGGTTGTTTTAAAAATATTACGGACCCTATGTTGCGCCAGCTACACTATTATATATTTTTTAAACCAACAATCTTTTTAGATAGTGTGAATTTATAAAAAAATAGAAGTATAATTTATAAAAAAAAGAAACTGTACATACATAAACTCTAGTGATAACAGTCTATTAAACAGAAGAACTTCGTTAAAAATATTTATACAATTTTATTTATGTGTAAGAAAACGTACGCTTGGACAATTTCTTCAATTGTTACTAAATACCCCAAAAAAATGAAATAAATTTACCAATGTATGTTTTGTAATTATATTAACATTATCGTAAAACATATAATGTAAAGTAAATAATTTCTTTTACAAGGTTATTTAGTAACAAGTTCAAACACATGTGGTAAACAGTTTAGTTAGGAAACTCGCCCTTTTAGGCCTAGATAACCAAACTTTACCCTAATCCCCTGCTAGCTTTAAGTTTAACGAACACGTACGGTTATGTTATGCCATAAACAAGAAGTAGTTCGGTCTCTTAGTATTAATACTACTATATTTATCTGAAACGTTGTTCGCGTACAAACGTTTATTTAAACGAAACTATTTATACTAAAAAATGGACGTACAATAAAACATAAACAATGCAAATATATTTTCTTATTTAAAATTGTTTCAAATGTTGACAAATTTAAAACTAAACAAAATATTTACGATAACTAGTTTCTTACGACATAAGTAATGTTTAATATCTTGTTTTTTTAAGCAAATATTTGAGCAGTTACAGTACAAATAACCAAGCAGTTACAACACTGACAGCTGACGTACACAACTTCAGAAAAACGTACGTTCTTCTGACAAATTAAAGACGTATTCCATTTGTCAAGGTCTTGTGAAGACGAAGCGCAAAGTCAGAAACTCAAGACAGCAGTGAAAAGTTTAACACAATAAAAGTTAGAAACAATACATTGATGTTCATAAAAAGTACAAATGATTTACAGTGTAGCTTGTGTAACGCGTTTACTATAAGACATCTTGCCCGTTTTGAAGGCCAACTACGCTCACAGTGCTAATCTGAAGTGATAGTTGTCTTAATATTGTTTAATTAAGAAATACCTGTACTGTTAGGAAATATGGCTTACAACAATGAAGAAGTTGTTGGTAATAATCTCAAACAAATAAAAATTAATGGAAACGCACGCTTCTTCTTATTGTTTAATTAAGAAACACCTGTACTGCCAGGAAGTATGGCTTACAACAATGAAGAAGTTGTTGGTAATAATCTCAAACAAATAAAAATTAATGGAATTTTTTGTTTAATCATCACAATTCTTCGATAATATTTTGGCTTACAGAAACAAATACGAAATATATTTTGATATAACTTTTTATGAATTCCGTTCCTAGAATCTTTATGTCTTTATCAATATATATCCTTGGCCCCCAGATTAACAGAAGATGGACACAGGTTGCACTCCCGGAAGACCACAGAGAAGATATGGAACCTGGCAGCAGATATCAGAAGAAGGAGGCATCGGTTCTATGGACACATCAGTAGACTCCCAACAACGAAACTTGCCAACAGAATCCTTAAGTATATACAGAGTCAAATCAACAACGTCGTGGATCGCACAAGTCAGAATAGACCTACATGACGCAGAAATAGACTAAACAGACGTTGAAGACAGGCACGCATACAGGAGAAAGATGTTCGGTTGGAAGGTCCCTGAGAATGAAATCCCAATGAGAGCAGGGGTAAAATTGACGGAGGAGCGGAAGAGGATCCATGGGGACAGGATGAGGGAGGTGTGGAGGATTAGAAGGAACAAGACATGAGTGCTTTGCGTGATCCAACAGGGTCTATACGCAAATAATAATAATAATAATAATAATAATAATAATAATAATAATAATAATATATATATATATATATATATATATATATATATATATATGTGTGTGTGTGTGTGTGTGTGTGTGTGTGTGTGTGTGTGTGTGTGTGTGTGTGTGTGTGTGTGTGTGTGTGTGTGTGTGTGTGTGTGTGTGTGTGTGTGTGTGTGTGTGTGTGTGTGTGTGTGTGTGTGTGTGTGTGTGTGTGTGTGTGTGTGTGTGTGTGTGTGTGTGTGTGTGTGTGTGTGTGTAATCCAGAGATACTAGATTACAGTCTGTAATTTAGTTTAATCTATGCGCTCTACACGGTTTACGATTGGCTGCAAATCGGGGAGTGTGACGGCAGTAAATGATTGAATTAGAAAATGCAAATGTAATACTATTCTACGATTCATCAAAGTTATGCTTATACAATGAAAATCTAGACGCTAATACATAGTGACACTTAACCATGGAACCAGATTTTATAACTTTCAAACAATAAAAGATAAATATACCAGATTTTACAGTCATTATAACTGACAGTTGTGTTCTTTTCTGTGCAGTTCACTGTATTTGGCGTGCAATCCGAAGCGGAAAGGACAAATTCTTTAACGACAGCCTGTGCTGTATTATACACCACTTTAAAACCCAGTTTTATTGAAAACACTGCCGGAAAACTGATTTCGTAAAGTTGATCTAGTCGGCAATTTTTGCTGTTCTACATTTTTGAAGTGAAAACTTCTTTAGCGACGTTGGGCACTTTTTGGATGGGCAAAAAGCATTGAACTCGCGTCAGATTTTATAGCGACACCGTCACCGCTACCATGAGATATATAGGCCTAATGTATACTGTGTGTAGTATATAAAATAGTATAAGATGTACGAAACGCGTATATACTATATATCGTTGGGCACTTTTTGGGTGGGCAAAAACCACTGAACTCGCGTCAGATTTTATAGTGACACCGTCACCGCTACCATGAGATATATAATGCATATATGTGTATATAAATAGTATAGGACGCATGCCACGCGCATATACTATATATACCCTTTCATATAAAAGTATGGTGTATATGTATACATATACACAATACGAATCGTATACTGTGTACTTGCATCTGTCTATTTCTAGTTCTATACTCTACGTATATATGTGCTTTTTCTACAGTATATACGTTGTTCACAAAGTATAAAGAGCACGTGTTTTTATATAGACTGTTGATATTCTTCTTTTTGTTTTCAATATCTTCAAATACACAATAAAGAAAAATAAATTATTTTAGTCAGATTACAATATTTATACCTAATATAAGGCTTAGTTCATTTTATTTAGGTAGTTTAGGAAATTGTTTCCTAAACATTCCAATTTTAGACTGAAAATTTATTTAATACGGGAAAATGAAGGAAAATCAGTCACTTTAAATGAAATGTAATTATTTTAATGATTTTGTACAGACTTTCATTAAACACCAATTACTATCCAGATTAAAAAAAATGTAAGATTATAAGTTATGGTTTTATTATATCCTTTGTTCATGGATGACTGGAGTTTTCTGAACAGCATATTTTTTGAGATGTTATGAAAATTGTTACAGTGCCAAGTTTCATTTTGGCCTATACAAATGTCGATTAGTTACGTGAGCAAAAACCGCAGTTTGGAGCTAATATTTGAGGATATCCCTGTTTGTTATAGTAAGATGTTTATAAATAGTGCTACTGATAATTTAAAATTTTAATAGCTACATTAATTTCCTTTAACTGTTTTTCAGAAAACAATATTCGGAAAGCCATCTTTGAAAAATGACAGGGTAACGATGTAAAACGATTCTGTAAATTATTATATTGCATTTTTATTTTAAGAAATAATTAATTTGAATTTCAAATTGATGAATTAATTTTGTATTTTCTCATTATAATAAAAAATAAATTCAATTAATACTTTTATTTTTTATATACTTTGTAAAGAATATAGTCCTGTATATTGTTTGTACATATATAAAAGTGCGCGGCGAGCGAGCGAAGGGGAGAACGCGCGCACCCCCCCACACACATATATATTGCATACGTATCAATAAATTATAATGTAATTAAACAAATGTATTGTTTCTGTATTTGTCGAAATAATTAATCATTTCCTAACCACACTTGACACAAATTAGCACAACAGGTTAAAGTAAAGACATCCCTTAATATCGACAACAATGCTTGAAAAATGAGTAATTCCGTTGTAACAAACAATGTTGTGACGATGACAATGCGCAGGGAATGTTTGTTCTTCTACCGCATGTGGCCCGTACCGCATGAGCCACATTCAATAGATGCGGTGTCTCTGATAAATGATGCTGTGTCACCGAGGATACTGCAGCATCAGGATTGGAATCAATCCGTCATCAACGAGTCGACAAGATCCTATTCCGTTCCGCTCGACAATAAATAATATGCCTCCCCTCCTATGTCGTCACCCGTGACTAGGGATTTTATAATTTTAATTGAAATATGTTTCAATTTTTTTTAGGTTCTTTGGAATTTCTAATTTTTATAGTATGTAGAAATTTAAGTAATATGCAGACATTTTACGAAGGGGAGAGGAAAACTTAGGTATTGTTAAGAGGAAAACTTAGTTATTGTTAAGACGAAAACTTAGATATTGTTAAGAGGAAAACCTAGATATTGTTAAGAGGAAAACCTAAATATTGTTAAGAGGAAAACTTAGATATTGTTAAGAGGAAAACCTAGATATTGTTAAGAGGAAAACTTAGATATTGTTAAGAGGAAAACGTAGACATTGTTAAGAGGAAAACTTAGATATTGTTAAGAGGAAAACTTAGATATTGTTAAGAGGAAAACTTAGATATTGTTAAGAGGAAAACTTAGATATTGTTAAGAGGAAAACTAAGAAATACTTACTAGGCCTTATTGCATATGTCCCTAAAAAATTAAGAAATTGTTATTGAATTTCTTGTAGCTTAAGATGTTTAGACGAATTACGAGTAAATAATGTAATTAAAATCTTTACTTAATTAAGTAATGTGATTTTTATTACTTTTAAAGCGATTAATAATTCCAAGTATTTAATACATTTTTAGTGGAAATAAGTTATTTGTAACTACTTCGTTATTTATTTATAAAACTGACATCCCGAATAATATGTCGAAGTGTCAGTAAATTCTGGTTAACCCTGTCATTTTTATACGAGAAGGGCTAACATAATGGCAAAAATACCCTCTGTACAAGTAAGAAAAAATTGTTCTTTAAAAATAATTACTTTCGTCTATCAATATTGTTTATTTGACTCTAATGGTAAAAGTCATTCAAACATAAATTACTTTATGGTCGTGTACAGGTCATAGAGCAGTACCAGCATTCCTACATTAGGGTCTTCTTAAACGTAAGTAGGCCTAACACATGTTTTAATAAAGGGATGAAACAATCAAATTCATACCTTCGTTTTACAGTCAAGATGTAAAACAATTAATGTAAAACAATAACTAGAGGTACGGGAGAGAGAGAGAGAGAGAGAGAGAGAGAGAGAGAGAGAGAGAGAGAGAGAGAGAGAGAGAGAGAGAGAGAGAGAGAGAGAGAGAGAGAGAGAGAGAGAGAGAGAGAGAGAGAGAGAGAGAGAGGGAGAGTACATTTCTTAATAAATGAATAGAACAAACTAATTCATATCGTGGTGATCCAGCCAGGATGTAACATAAATATAAAACAATGACTAGAAATACAAGAGAGATAGGAAGACAGAGGGTGGGAGAGAGAGAGAGAGAGAGAGAGAGAGAGAGAGAGAGAGCGAGTACATTTCTTAATAAAGGAATAGAACAAACTAATTCATACTGTGGTCATAAAGCCAGGATGTAACATGAATATAAAACAATGACTAGAAATACAAGAGAGATAGGAAGACTGAGGGTGGGAGAGAGAGAGAGAGAGAGAGAGAGAGAGAGAGAGCGAGAGAGAGAGTACATTTCTAAATAAAGGAATAGAACAAACTAATTCATACCGTGGTCATACAGCCAGGATGTAACATAAATATAAAACAATGACTAGAGATACAAGAGAGATAAGAAGACAGAGGGTGAGAGAGAGAGAGAGAGAGAGAGAGAGAGAGAGAGACAGAGAGAGAGAGTACATTTCTAAATACATGAATAAAACAAACTAATTCATACCGTGGTCATACAGCCAGGATGTAATATAAATATAAAACAATGACTAGAAATACAAGAGAGATAGGAAGACAGAGGGTGGGAGAGAGAGAGGAGAGAGAGAGAGAGAGAGAGAGAGAGAGAGAGCGAGTACATTTCTTAATAAAGGAATAGAACAAACTAATTCATACCGTGGTCATACAGCCAGGATGTAACATGAATATAAAACAATGACTAGAGATACAAGAGAGATAGGAAGACAGAGGGTGGGAGAGAGAGAGAGAGAGAAAAGAGCGAGAGAGAGAGAGAGTACATTTCTAAATAAAGGAATAGAACAAACTAATTCATACCGTGGTCATACAGCCAGGATGTAACATAAATATAAAACAATGACTAGAGATACAAGAGAGATAAGAAGACAGAGGGTGAGAGAGAGAGAGAGAGAGAGAGAGAGAGAGAGAGAGAGAGAGAGAGAGACAGCGAGAGAGAGAGTACATTTCTAAATACATGAATAAAACAAACTAATTCATACCGTGGTCATACAGCCAGGATGTAATATAAATATAAAACAATGACTAGAAATACAAGAGAGATAGGAAGACAGAGGGTGGGAGAGAGAGAGAGAGAGAGAGAGAGAGAGAGAGAGAGAGAGAGAGAGAGAGTACATTTCTAAATAAAGGAATAGAACAAACTAATTCATACCGTGGTCATACAGCCAGGATGTAACATAAATATAAAACAATGACTAGAGATACAAGAGAGATAGGAAGACAGAGGGTGGGTGAGAGAGAGAGAGAGAGAGAGAGAGAGAGAGAGAGAGAGAGAGAGAGAGAGAGAGAGAGAGAGACAGACAGAGATATTAGAGATGACGTTAATTTTTATATAGGGCCTAAATGATATTTTCGTTTGCCATCTTAGATTAGTCACTGTGTAACTGATGTATTTCCTTCAAATGTAAATGTGATATTAGAGTACAGTGTTTAGTGTTAAAAATCATTTTCAAATACCTTTGTCGCTCTTCAGCAGTGGGTAGTTTGTTAATCAAATAATTATTACACAAATGCAAACTTACATTAAGCAAATGTTTTCACGAAATCTGTTTAGGAGATAGGGAGCAGTGTAACGATCTCCACAGCCACTTAAAATTGGTTTCTGGAAAACCGAGCTGCATATTATTATTTAATGTTTTGAAAAAAGTAGTAAATTCATGTGTTCAACGTAAAAATATGGTAGGATATCATGTCTGGTAACACAACAATCAGATTTAGAAAATCGTTAATTTCAAGGCGGCAATCACTATATTAAATATGTCAAAAACGTATATTATTAAAAACATTAGAAAAAATGTACAAAGGAGTAAAATACTGTCAAATTCATCTATTAGAGGGTGCGCTGTCAGGTCTTTTAAACAGGGAATCTTTTAAACAGGTCAGGCAACTGCAACACCTTTGGACCAACAGATCCTGATGCCACCTGGCACCGTTGTGCTTGTAGAAAACCATGTTTTGGTAACAGGTGATATAATTCAGCCAACGACTGCATGATGTACTTCTAAATTATTTGTTCATGTATTTCATTACAATAATTCAACTTACGGGGTTATTAATAATCCATCTTTCCACAAAACTATCTTAAAATACAGAATATAAAATAAGTAGCGTTAATACAAACAGTTCTATATTATAAATAAAAATTGTTTCTATTTGATGTTTTAATCATATTACAATGTACATGTAATTCATTAAACACGGTGTACCAGTTAGTATATACGAATGAAATAAACAACTGCCGTCTTAAAACTGCTTTAGTTTCATGCTAGAGATAAAAGCTAAACATTAGTAGTCTACTAATTTTATATTGATAATATTTGTTTCAGTATTTGAAAGTAAGAAAAGAGAAGAAAACGTTTCCTTACATAAACGTGTTTTGTGAATATTTTCTTTTACTTTATTTATAAAATAAGCACTAAAATATTAATACAAAGTTAATAAATAAGAAATTACTTAGATTAGACCAGGGGTCTTCAAACTACGGCCCGAGGGCCACATCCGGCCCGCGGAGAGCTAGCATACTTGAAAATTCCTTCTTTTCCATACTACTAAATCACACACAAAAGCAACAATTCAAATCAAAATACTGTTACAAAGATGTCTTAAACTTAAACACGCACAAACACGTTTTAAGGAGGTACGCACTATTTTATTTCACAACAGTGTCATAGGAACTGACTTGTGGTTGCGCCACTAGCCTTCTTATATATTCCAATTACTGCCATCTAGACGTGAGTGGAAGACACCAGAACTTTCTCGAACCAACGAGATTATTCTGTACGTGCTATCTGTTAGCGATAGAAGGTACTACCTATTTCCGCTTGTGTCCACCAGAAGTCGTGTCACGTTACCCTCATGGCTCGTACTCTACGACTAATCTAGAAATTACTGATAATGACAGGAAAATTAATAATGTGCAGTGTTGCCGTTTTGCGGACTTTAGTCCGATTTGCAGCCTTTTTTAAACGTTGCTTACTTTTTCGGACTTTTTTTCATCAGTTTTCACTTTTTACCACCGGCAACAATGATAATATGGTTTTGGCCCTCGGAACTTACTGGAGTAATCAGTATGGCCCTAAGGCTGGAAAGTTTGGAGACCCCTGGATTAGACTATTACTAGTTTGTTCTATAAACTTCAAGATAAACATTTTCTAAGAGAACAGAAATAATTGTTTAAACTTTACTTAGGTTATATTTAGCCACTCGTCGTGTTGTTACTTCGACGTTTTGTTTAGATAAAGGGGTTATTTTTAGGATAGATTAATTATGAAGCGAAAGCGGTTTCTTATATTTGCAAATATGAAATTGAATATTACAACAAATACGCTTCTAGAAAACAAACAGAACGCCAAAGGGCTTTCTTTCAGAGTTGCTGACAAAAGGATATTTGCAGAAAGTGTTTGATCTTAAAGCAGGCTTTTGTATTATTTGCGAGCAGTTTTTAGGCTTACGCCTATCAAACAGATCCGGAGATTTACCCTATCGAAATTTCCTTTTTATAAAAATATGTTTATACGGATATCAAAATCGTTTGTTTTTAATTTTTTAAAAGCTTTCGCCCTTATATTAGGGTTTATTGTTTACACGCAAAAAGCAAATAACTTGTATATAAGTCTTTTACACAGTAGGACTAACCGCATAGCTTAAATGATTGGTTCTAATAATAAAATACATAAATTAGGCTACAATATAATTTGACTGTAAAAAAAGAAACCTTATTAGCGTACCTGCGTCAATATTACTTTAAACAATCGCTTGATGCAGTGTTGTTTTTAACTGATACAATGGAATTTCTAAAAACTGAAAAATATTGAAAATTCGTAAATTAAAATTGAAAAATGACCACCGTTTCTGAAATCATAACTTTTAATTCTTAAACTATTTAAAAACAATTTGATTTCATTATTACTATGTTCAGGATAATAATCTGCCTTCCCTAGCTTCGTCAAATCTTTCGTTGACGCGTTTCGGAGAACCTCCATCTTCAGAAACTATTTCTATACTGGTCACCAATATTATGGCTCGTCCTATTTATAATTTTCTAGCTCCACCTCGTACCCCTCCTCTATTTACGTGCCTGTGTTCAACACGTGTACATTAGACCTGACGTGCTCGCTTCTGATTGGCTCTTCAAAATCATACATTTCTTTTTGAGCGTATGATCTTCTTTTTGAACTTATGCATATATCAAAAATAAATATCATATTTGGAATGTGCAACCTCAAAATCATTCAGTTAGACCAAATATCCATTCATCAAACCGTGTTCGGCGGTGTGCTATTTTAAGGGTAGTTTCCAAATTTTGTATACTAATTGCTTTCATGTTACAATTAAATTATTTTTATTATTAATAAAAAATAGTTTCAATAATAAGTATGAGTCCAATTATAAATTAATTATCCTAGTTATTTAAAGTTATTAAACAAATAAACTATTTATTTCTGTTTAATATAATTAGAATACTGTATTGTTATGATCTGTTTTTACACAAATATTATATTAATATTTGTTAATATTATTTGTTATATTTGTTAATATTGTTGTTATATTAATATTATATCAATATATTATGTTAATAATATTATTAATTATAATATTTCCATTTTTACAGATTTCATTCCACTTCTTTTAAACAAAACAACAAAAAAACTAATAAAATTTAAACTAATAGAGAATGAATACTGTTATTAGAAAACAATTATTTGTTATTGTTTTACTTAAAATAAAGTAAGTGTCTAAACTGTCGTTATTTATTTTAGAATTGAGAAGAAAAAGATAATTTAAATTTACATTATAAAACAAATAAGTAAATAAAAGTATTGATTTGTAACAGCAGACATTGAGAGTACTTGTTAAGTACCTTCGTAATATTTTATATAGCATAAAATTAGTCTGTAGTCCACTTACTTGAAGCAAAACTTTGGCACTCAAAGAAATTGGTTTCCCACAGGAAGAAAATAAGAAGTTTTAGCAATTCTCAAGATTGAAAAGTTTCAAAACTTTAAATATATCTTTAAAGAAACTAGATAAAAAGCAAGTGAAAAGAGGAGAAATCCTTGTTTTATAAGCAAAAGCCACAAACAAAAATAACGTAAATGTAAGAACGGATGTAACTGTAATACGTTACTCATTTAAGCCAGTTTATTTGTTAGTAATCATTTTACACCTAGTTACTACAATGAATTTATATTGACAAACAATTTCAGACCAATATTTTGCATTTTGAAGGTTGCAATACGTTACTCATTTCAGCCAGTTTATTTGTTAGTAATCATTTTACACCTAGTTACTACAATGAATTTATATTGACAAATAATTTTAGACAAATATTTTACATTTTGTAGGTTGCAATACGTTACTCATTTCAGCCAGTTTATTTGTTAGTAATCATTTTACACCTAGTTACTACAATGAATTTATATTGACAAACAATTTTAGACAAATATTTTACATTTTGTAGGTTGCAATACGTTACTCATTTCAGCCAGTTTATTTGTTAGTAATCATTTTACACCTAGTTACTACAATGAATTTATATTGACAAACAATTTTAGACAAATATTTTACATTTTGTAGGTTGCAATACGTTACTCATTTCAGCCAGTTTATTTGTTAGTAATCATTTTACACCTAGTTACTACAGTGAATTTATATTGACAAACAATTTTAGACAAATACTATGCATTCTGATGGTTGTAATACGTTACTCATTTCAGCCAGTTTATTTGTTAGTAGTTATTTTACACCTAGTTACTACAGTTAATTTATATTGACAAACAATTTCAGACAAATATTTTGCATTTTGTAGGTTGCAATACGTTACTCATTTCAGCCAGTTTATTTGTTAGTAATCATTTTACACCTAGTTACTACAGTGAATTTATATTGACAATCACTTTCAGACAAATATTATGCATTTTGAAGGTTGTAATACGTTACTCATTTCAGCCAGTTTATTTGTTAGTAATCATTTTACACCTAGTTACTACAGTTAATTTATATTGACAAACAATTTCAGACAAATATTATGCATTCTGATGGTTGCAATACGTTACTCATTTCAGCCAGTTTATTTGTTAGTAGTTATTTTACACCTAGTTACTACAGTGAATTTACATTGACAAACAATTTTAGACAAATACTATGCATTCTGATGGTTGTAATACGTTACTCATTTCAGCCAGTTTATTTGTTAGTAGTTATTTTACACCTAGTTACTACAGTGAATTTATATTGACAAACAATTTTAGACAAATACTATGCATTCTGATGGTTGTAATACGTTACTCATTTCAGCCAGTTTATTTGTTAGTAGTTATTTTACACCTAGTTACTACAGTGAATTTATATTTACAAACAATTTTAAACAAATATTATGCATTCTGAAGGTTGTAATACGTTACTCATTTCAGCCAGTTTATTTGTTAGTAGTTATTTTACACCTACTTACTACAGTGAATTTATATTGACAAACAATTTTAGACAAATACTATGCATTCTGATGGTTGTAATACGTTACTCATTTCAGCCAGTTTATTTGTTAGTAATCATTTTACACCTACTTACTACAGTGAATTTATATTGACAAACAATTTTAGACAAATACTATGCATTCTGATGGTTGTAATACGTTAGTCATTTCAGCCAGTTTATTTGTTAGTAGTTATTTTACACCTAGTTACTACAGTGAATTTATATTGACAAACAATTTTAGACAAATACTATGCATTCTGATGGTTGTAATACGTTAGTCATTTCAGCCAGTTTATTTGTTAGTAGTTATTTTACACCTAGTTACTACAGTGAATTTATATTGACAAACAATTTTAGACAAATACTATGCATTCTGATGGTTGTAATACGTTACTCATTTCAGCCAGTTTATTTGTTGGTAGTTATTTTACACCTAGTTACTACAGTGAATTTATATTGACAAACAATTTTAGACAAATACTATGCATTCTGATGGTTGTAATACGTTACTCATTTCAGCCAGTTTATTTGTTGGTAGTTATTTTACACCTAGTTACTACAGTGAATTTATATTGACAAACAATTTTAGACAAATACTATGAATTCTGATGGTTGTAATACGTTACTCATTTCAGCCAGTTTATTTGTTAGTAATCATTTTACACCTACTTACTACAGTGAATTTATATTGACAAACAATTTTAGACAAATATTTTGCATTTTGTAGGTTGCAATACGTTACTCATTTCAGCCAGTTTATTTGTTAGTAATCATTTTACACCTAGTTACTACAGTGAATTTATATTTACAAACAATTTTAGACAAATATTATGCATTCTGAAGGTTGTAATACATTACTCATTTCAGCCAGTTTATTTGTTAGTAGTTATTTTACACCTACTTACTACAGTGAATTTATATTGACAAACAATTTTAGACAAATACTATGCATTCTGATGGTTGTAATACGTTACTCATTTCAGCCAGTTTATTTGTTAGTAGTTATTTTACACCTAGTTACTACATTGAATTTATATTGACAAACAATTTTAGACAAATATTATGCATTCTGAAGGTTGTAATACGTTACTCATTTCAGCCAGTTTATTTGTTAGTAGTTATTTTACACCTAGTTACTACAGTAAATTTATATTGACAAACAATTTCAGACAAATATTATGCATTTTGAAGGTTGCAATACGTTACTCATTTCAGCCAGTTTATTTGTTAGTAATCATTTTACATCTAGTTACTACAGTTAATTTATATTGACAAACAATTTTAGACAAATACTATGCATTTTGAAGTTTGCAATACGTTACTCATTTCAGCCAGTTTATTTGTTAGTAATCATTTTACACCTAGTTACTACAATGAATTTATATTGACAAACAATTTTAGACAAATATTATGCATTCTGAAGGTTGTAATACATTACTCATTTCAGCCAGTTTATTTGTTAGTAGTTATTTTACACCTACTTACTACAGTGAATTTATATTGACAAACAATTTTAGACAAATACTATGCATTCTGATGGTTGTAATACGTTACTCATTTCAGCCAGTTTATTTGTTAGTAGTTATTTTACACCTAGTTACTACATTGAATTTATATTGACAAACAATTTTAGACAAATATTATGCATTCTGAAGGTTGTAATACGTTACTCATTTCAGCCAGTTTATTTGTTAGTAGTTATTTTACACCTAGTTACTACAGTGAATTTATATTGACAAACAATTTCAGACAAATATTACGCATTTTAAAGGTTGCAATACGTTACTCATTTCAGCCAGTTTATTTGTTAGTAATCATTTTACACCTAGTTACTACAGTTAATTTATATTGACAAACAATTTTAGACAAATACTATGCATTTTGAAGGTTGCAATACGTTACTCATTTCAGTCAGTTTATTTGTTAGTAATCATTTTACACCTAGTTACTACAGTTAATTTATATTGACAAACAATTTCAGACAAATATTATGCATTTTGAAGGTTGCAATACGTTACTCATTTCAGTCAGTTTATTTGTTAGTAATCATTTTACACCTAGTTACAATTTTAGACAAATATTTTACATTTTGTAGGTTGCAATACGTTACTCATTTCAGCCAGTTTATTTGTTAGTAATCATTTTACACCTAGTTACTACAGTTAATTTATATTGACAAACAATTTCAGACAAATATTATGCATTTTGAAGGTTGCAATACGTTACTCATTTCAGCCAGTTTATTTGTTAGTAATCATTTTACACCTAGTTACTACAGTTAATTTATATTGACAAACAATTTCAGACAAATATTTTGCATTTTGTAGGTTGCAATACGTTACTCATTTCAGCCAGTTTATTTGTTAGTAATCATTTTACACCTAGTTACTACAGTTAATTTATATTGACAAACAATTTCAGACAAATATTTTGCATTTTGTAGGTTGCAATACGTTACTCATTTCAGCCAGTTTATTTGTTAGTAATCATTTTACACCTAGTTACTACAGTTAATTTATATTGACAAACAATTTTAGACAAATATTTTACATTTTGAAGGTTGCAATACGTTACTCATTTCAGTCAGTTTATTTGTTAGTAATAATTTTACACCTAGTTACTACAGTTAATTTATATTGACAAACAATTTTAGACAAATATTTTACATTTTGAAGGTTGCAATACGTTACTCATTTCAGTCAGTTTATTTGTTAGTAATCATTTTACACCTAGTTACTACAGTGAATTTATATTGACAAACAATTTTAGACAAATATTTTACATTTTGAAGGTTGCAATACGTTACTCATTTCAGTCAGTTTATTTGTTAGTAATCATTTTACACCTAGTTACTACAGTGAATTTATATTGACAAACAATTTTAGACAAATATTTTACATTTTGAAGGTTGCAATACGTTACTCATTTCAGTCAGTTTATTTGTTAGTAATCATTTTATACCTAGTTACTACAGTGAATTTATATTGACAAACAATTTTAGACAAATATTAGGTATTTTGAAGTTTATAAATGACCGCAATTTTGAAAATGTTTAAAGAGATTTGTTTAGGAATCGAACTTAACAAAGCTATTGGGAAAATAAAATTATTTGCCAATTTTGAGTCAAATTGGAGTAATAACGAAAACATAAATATTCAGGCTGTAACTTATAACATATGTATCTTCTTTATGCAATAAAGTTAGATTTATACATATAAACTGTACACATTATTTTAACGTGAACAGAAACGTCAAACCAAAAAACGTATTATGCTAAACAAATAGACTAAATAATTGAATAAAATAATGAACTTTTGTAAAAGATCCGAGTGACAGATCTAGGGTAGTGAAATTAGTAATACCATTCACGTAGACTTGTATTCAAATTTCACCGTAGAGGAGCGCACAGTAGAGCAGCTGCGCGAGACAGCAGGTTTTAGTGCAAGCATTCTTTAGTTAAGGACAAATTGCATTTCTGAAGCACTTCATGTCAATTAAGTACAGCTACGGATCAAAACTACCTGGAGTCTGTTAAAAATAATTGTTTGACACAGATAATAATTTCTTTTATATTTATAGAATTTAGAACAAATCGATGCACGAACACCTTCCTAGCTAACGTGATGGAAGCGAATTTCTAACAATGTATTTTACCATACAATTTAAAAAAAATCAGATTTAATCATCATAATCCCCAGCATATATTAATATATTAATATATTAATATACATATATTAATATATACAGTATACAGTATATATTACAGTATTACAGTATTACAGTATATATTACTGTATACAGTATACATTATATATTAATATAAAGTATATTAATATACATGCATATGTTAACACATACAATTTTAAAATTACACTGAAATTACAAAAGAAAACTCTGAACAACGTTCTTATTTTAACGAAATTTGGAAAATTAAAACCCTATTTCTTAAACTATTATATACGTTTTTAAGTTCTGTACATTTTCCTTACAAGTTGTATATTATTACTTAAAAAAAGGCAGCCTCGGTGGCTTAGGTGATAGCGTACTGGGCCCCGAGGACCCGGGTTCGATTACCGGCCAGGGCTTGGCATTTTCATACGCTATAAATCATCCCATCGTCTGCATTAGCCCAAGTGTGCACAATAGTCGGACGATAAACACAATAAAAATAAAAAAATAAGTTAGCCGTTTTCATTAAAAATTATAATACGAGGGCTATCCAAAAAGTCGGTTACGTTTTGCTCTGTAGACGCTAGAGGCGGGGATATCGCGGCCATTTTTGTGTCAGAGCGTTCGTCTGTTCAGTGGCTATCCAGCCGTGCTAATGGAAGGTTATTGTTGCTGCTCATTCCCGTACAATACTAGTTTGAAATGTGCGCTGCTTTTCAAACTAAGCGGTGATACGGTTTTTGTTGGCTAAAAACAATAAACCAATTGAGATTTATCGCCAACTCTGTGAAGTTTATGGGAACGCTGTGATCACTGAAGGCGGAGTGCGTCAGTGGTGCATTAGGTTTAAAAATAGCCGAACTAATGTCCACGTCGAAGAACGAAGTGGACGGCCAAGCATTGTGACCGATGAAATTGTCTCTAAAGTGGATGAGAAAATTAAAGAAGACCGTCGGTTCACAATAACAGAGTCATCGCTTAGTTTTCCACAAATTTCAAGGAGTTTGTTGCATGAAACTGTTGCAGCGTTTTGATGACGACGCGGAACTGCGGGAGGGCGTGACAACCTGGCTGAAGTCTCAGGCGGCAGTTCACCGCTATGATAAATGTCTAAATTTATATGTCGACTATGTAGAAAAATAGTATTTTAGTGCCACTTTCAAATGTATATAATACAATTTTTTTTCTTGTAATTCGTTTTTTTATATACCAAAACGTAACCAACTTTCTGGATAGCCCTCGTATAATGTTCTCCGTTTTTACGGTGTTTATTTTTACGAGAACATAAAAATTCTATTTTAAGTAATTTGATTGGTTTTCATTGAAATAATTAAAAATTGGAGATATCATGGTAAAACTAGAACCACGAAAATAACGTAGACTTTTAGAACAATTTTGAACGGACATTTCAAGTTCGCAAAAGTGAACAATTAAATTATCAGTGTAATTTTAAAATTTCAAAATTAGAAAATGTTTTTCTCCTTTCTAAACATAAAAACCCACATTTAGACTGATAATACATAAAGTTTAATTTTTGTTTGAATAGTAAAAGTACAGTAATAAAATTCTATTAAATTAAAAAATGTACAAATAAGGCTCTTTTAGCATAAATAAACATAAATTAAACATGTAAAATACATTAATGCTATATTTCAATTTGTAACAGCATTTATAGTAAATTAACTCAACATGTAATTAAATAGCTTAAATTAATTGTTTCTGTTTTTATTAAATTTTTGTATGATTTATAACATACGCAATATTATTTGCCATGAAAATTATTCGTACATATCAATTCAGTTTTACCTCCCATAAATTGTAATTTAATAAAACAAAAATGAACATTTGTTTACTTTTATCTTGTGTGACGTGTGTGGACCTGATTTAAATAAAATTCATCTAAAGTAAATTAAATCACTCATTGATTTTCACCCTGGCATTACAAAGTCACCCCAAGCCCCAAGCAGCGGTTCACTGCACACTCTCAGCCTATAAATGGGGAGAAGAGGAACTCGACAATTAGAGAAGCGTTGCCCAAATATTTTCATTTCACTGAGTTTAAATAAAATTCGCGCAGCTAGAGGTGAAAAGACAAGCAGGTTTTAGTACGTTAAACACACATTAATTTATCCTTTAAGTGGACTAAAAGTAAATGTTTTTGTTTTTACAAAATAAATCAAATTCATTGTCAAAAGTCCAAACTGGATGTTTTTGTACACGCAATTTGTTATGTTATAGATATGTATTTTGGGTGACAGCCACCGAAAGTCAGGATATGTATATTCCAAAAATACTATTACAAAGTTTTATAATATAATATAATAATTACAAAAGTTTTATTAAAATCGTTAAAGTAATTTTAAAAAATGGTGTACAAATTTACAATGGTAGGTCGTTTAAAATTTTTTGTGGACAGGATTGAAATTGTGCAAGATGTGGCCGAAAAACTGTAGTGGCCCGCAGTAGTAAGCTGGAAAGGAGTGAAAATCCATTTTCTTTAAATGAAAATTTGATATATTTCGAAAATAAAACCTCAACAAATGAATTTGTCATATTGAAAAAAAAAACGTTTCACTCGGTGGAAACTTTGTGTTTGAAATATTTTTTAGATCTAATTTCAAAGAAATTTTTCAATTTGATTAAAACTTTTTTAAGAAACTAATTTCTACGTAAATATCCTAAACATAAAAAGAAATTAACAAATAGGCTCTAAATTTTGTTGCTTGATACTTGGGATTATTTTTATTTGAAAAATAAAACGTAATTTCTATTTTACTTACGGCTCAATTTTTTCATTCTCATTGGCTTACTAATCAATATTATATTTTGAATACATATTTATAAGACCTGTATTAAATATGTTGATCACACTAAAACATTTTTCACCCCAAAAATGAATCCCACCAAAAGTCAGAATACGAATATTCCAAAAATACTATTACAAAGTTTTATAATAATGTAATAATAGCAAAAGTTTTATTAAAATCGTTAATGTAATTTTAAAAAATTGTGTACAAACTTACAATGGTAGCTCGTTAAAAATTGTCTGTAGACAGGATTGAAACTTAGCATGACGTGGCCGAAAAACAATTCTGTATTGCCCGCAGTAGTACGCTAGAAAGGAGTGAAAATTAATTTTCTTTAAATGATTTTTTTTTTTTTTTTTTTTTTTGGTGTTTAACGTCCGACTATTGTGCACACTTGGGCTAATGCAGACGATGGGATGATTTATAGCGTGTGAAAATGCCAAGCCATGGTCGGGAATCGAACCCGGGTCCTCGGGGTGAAAGCCAAGTACGCTATCCACTAGGCCACCGAGGCGGCTTTCTTTAAATGAAATTAGACCAATGAAAATTTGTTATATTTCGAAAATAAAACCTCAACAAATGAATTTGTCATATTGAAAAAAAAAACCAAATGCCAAAGTCTCAATATATCTTTTTAGCTGACAAATAGGCTTGTAAAAGCGAGAAAACGATTCTTGCGTAGAGAACAAGTACAAAGAAAATTCTTGGATCCTTTTTAAAAAAAAAACGACAAATGAATTTTCCCGAAAGTAAGATCTTTACCAATGAATTTCTT
>CM040184.1:4822181-4867181 GCA_022606455.1 Callitettix versicolor
CTGACTAAACGAATGTAAAAAATACGCGGCTATTCCAGTTTTATGTTGATAACTTCCGATCAGGATTTTTCGGGGAAATATTTGTACTTACATAAGAATAGGTTTACACAATTTGTTTTATTGTCATAGACAAATTTATATTTGTAATTTGTGTTACAAATGGCATTTTACATTATCTGTCCCTAAATAAAACAAGAGCAGTATGCAGTGCTACTGCCTGTGTATTATACAGTGTTGTGTTTAAGCCACCAGTACATTACCGACTTCAATATAAATAAAAGTAGGGAAATAGTGACTCTTTTATCGTTGAAGCCATTAACCCTGACATTACAAGCAATCATCCTAAAACACCGAGCCCCGTAATGTTCCAACACAAGGTTCATTCCGCGATATCAGATATTTGTGTTACGTGTGTACGTGTGCGTGTGTGTGTGTGTGTGTGTGTGTGTGTGTGTGTGTGTGTGTGTGTGTGTGTGTGTGTGTGTGTGTGTGTGTGTGTGTGTGTGTGTGTGTGTGGGTGGGTGGGTGGGTGAGTGTATGAGTGTAAGTGTTTGTGTGTGTGTGGATGGGTGGGTGGTTGAGTGTATGAGTGTAAGTGTGTGTGAGTGTGTGTATGTGTGGGTAGGTGGGTGAGTGTATGAGTGTAAGTGTGTGTGTGTGAGAGTGTGTGTGTGTATATGTGTGGGTGGGTGGGTGGGTGAGTGTATGAGTGTAAGTGTGTGTGTGTGTGTGTGTGTGTGTGTGTGTGTGTGTGTGTGTGTGTGTGTGTGTGTGTGTGAAGGTGAGTGTGTGTGTGTGAGAGAGTGTGCGCGTGTGTGTGCCCGTGTATATGTGGGTGACTATGTGAGTGTGTGTGTGTGTGTGTGTGTGCGCGCGCGCGCGCGTGTGTGTGTATGTGAGTGTGTGTGAGTGTGTGTGTGTGTGTGCGCGTGCGCGCGCGCGTTAGTTACGGAAAGATATTATAAATAGGATTTTTGGAACAAAACAATACTTTAAACAATCAATGAAGCAACTTTTATATCTAAACAATCACGATATACGTGTTACTTTTCAAAACGTAACTATACTGAATTACAAAAAAACTAGTAGTTCAAAGAACAGCACATCTCGCAGCATTTAATATACAAAATGTTCCACGACAGCGCTTGTAACTTTTCCGCCAATGTAACCGGTAACAGTGATATTTACGGAAAATGTTACCGGACCAAAGTTTATTAGACATTTTATGCTCTTTCTCCTTGAAGCGGTCAACATTATGAATGATTTTGCTGCAAAACCAATATTACTAGAAATAACCAGTGTATTTACACTTCCAACGATGAATTAGAAACCCACCATCTTGAAACGGAATCAAATGGGCGAAAATCTTGTACATACTCATTTTGACCTTATATTATTATATTACATTATTTTTGTATTCGTGGGCACCCAATATATTATTAAAAAGAATCGGCCAATGCGTTCGCTCTTCATCGTTAAATCAGAGAAATTCATCGCCATCTTGAAACGGAAGTTAATACATAAACCAGTTACATATTTATCATTTAAGCTTTGTACAAGATATTTTCGTATCAAATTTCAAAACACTCGGTTAATGCTTACAGTTAAAACTGCGTACACTCGTAATTGCAAATCAACGGCAGCCATCTTGAAACGGAAGTTAATACATAATCCAGTTACATATTTATCATTTAAGCTTTGTACAAGATATTTTCGTATCAAATTTCAAAACACTCGGTTAATGCTTACAGTTAAAACTGCGTACACTCGTAATTGCAAATCAACGGCAGCCATCTTGAAACGGAAGTTAATACATAAACCAGTTACATATTTATCATTTAAGCTTTGTACAAGATATTTTCGTATCAAATTTCAAAACACTCGGTTAATGCTTACAGTTAAAACTGCGTTCACTCGTAATTGCAAATCAACGGCAGCCATCTTGAAACGGGAAGTTAATAGGTAAACCAGTTACATATTTATCATTTAAGCTTTATACAAGATATTTTCGTATCAAATTTCAAAACACTCGGGTTAATGCTTACAGTTAAAACTGCGTACACTCGTAATTGCAAATCAACGGCAGCCATCTTGAAACGGGAAGTTAATAGGTAAACCAGTTACATATTTATCATTTAAGCTTTATACAAGATATTTTCGTATCAAATTCCAAAAGAAACGGTCAATGCGTTTGCCAAAAACTGAGTACACTCGTTATCGTTGAATCAGAGGCCGCCATTTTGAAACAGAAATAAACGGGAAAAATCTAATACACAGATAATTTGGGCTTCCCACAAGATACCATCTTTAAAAGGAAAGATTGGAAAATATCTTACACACACTTCGTTCGGACTTTGTATAAGGTACCTCCGTGCCAAATTTCAAAACAATCGGTCAATGCGTTTGGTCAAAACTGCGTAACAAACAAATAAGGAAACACAAAGCAAATACCAAACGTTCGAGATGAAACAAAGAACTCGCCTCGCTAGGTAAAAGAATTATATATTTTTTTAAACATAATGCTTTTATATAAATTGAATTCTACTATAGTAATTGGAAAATTTTAAATGTTATTTTTCAGATTTTAACTGAAGTCATATTTAAAAAAAGATATAAATAATTGTGATTTATTAAACATTTAACAATTTTAAAACAATTAAACGGTTTCTTAATTAACGAACTTGCCCCAAGTTATTACCAAAATCGAATCAATGTTTGTGTCCAGTTTGAATTACACTGGATCGAAATGACGAAAGTTATAGTCTAATCTATACATTCTACTTTAGAGTTCTAAGGCGCGATATATTTAAAAAAATATATTTATGAAAATATTTAAAACGTAAAATAAGGGCATTAATAGCTGAGCTCTTGCATTATCTACCACCATGGTAGAATGGTTTATTTAATAACTGTGGGACTAATGGTATTCATGTTTTCTACTTTGCATTGAATCAACGTAAACTGTCAGTATTTCAATCCGACGAGGAAATCCAATTTACATATTAATTTGACAAATTTGTATGAAATTCAATTTTTATTTCTAACTCCAAATATTGTGTATACATTTTTGTTTGCAATTATTCTAAAACAAGCCGCTGTTTATCGAATACCTCACAGAAAATGTAATATCACCTTCGGAATATATTCAAACAAAACCTTGTTTGTTTTTTACAAAAAGAAAGCCACGAAATTTTAACAATTGATAAACAAAGTCCACTGTAAAATTTTTTTTTTAAAAATTGTGTGTGTGTGTGTGTGTGTGTGTGTGAGAGAGAGAGAGAGAGAGAGAGAGAGAGAGAGAGAGAGAGAGAGAGAGAGAGTGTGAGTGTTGAGTGTGTGTGTGTGTGTGTGTGTGTGTGTGTGTGTGTGTGTGTGTGTGTGTGTGTGTGAATGTATGAGTGTAAGTGTGTGTGTGTGTGCGCGCGCGTGCGTGTGTGTGTGTGTGCGTGTGTGTGAGTGTGGGTGGGTGGGTGGGTGAGTGTATGAGTGTGTGTGTGTGTGTGTGCGCGTGTGTGTGCGTGCGTGTATGTGTGTGTGTGTGTGTGCGCGCGCGTGTGTGTGCGCGCGTGTGTGTGGATGGCTGGGTGAGTGTATGAGTAAGTGTGTGTGTGTGTTTGTGTGTGCGCGCGCGTGCGCGTGTGTGTGTGGGGTGGGTGGGTGAGTGTATGAGTGTGTGTGTGTGTATGTGTGTTCGAGCGTGCGCGCGTGTGTATGTGGGTGAGTGTGTGTGTGTGTGTGTGTGTGTGTGTGTGTGCGAGAGTGTATGTATGTGTGTGTGTGTGTGTGTGTGTGTGTGTGTGTGTGTGTGTGTGTGTGTGTGTGTGTGTGTGTGTATGTATGTATGTGCGAGAGAGAGAGAGTGTGTGTGTGTGTGTGTGTGTGTGCGGGTGCGCGCGCGTGCGTGTGTGCGCGTGTGTAACACGTTAATTCTTTGTAGCTAGAACTGCTGAAAATAAACTAAATTTAATCCTAATCTTAAACATAGCCGGCATTACTAACTTGGTTTATAATACTAAATAATTTGCAAAGGCCTACAATGCATTTTTCTAGATTTATTTTTCTTCGAAATAATAATTGAATGTACAGCCGCTAATATGTTCTGAAAAAAAATTGCTGAAATTCCAAATTTTGTAATTTAAAGTCACAAAAAATATAAGTAGTTTTTGTGGAAAATAATAATTTCTATTAAAGGAATCAAAACTTTGCGTTGAAAATTAACGTTTCTGTTTAATAATGTATGTCGAATAAAGAAGGAAAATATTGATGGAAGGAGCAAAATACAGCGTGAGACGGAACAGTTCGTTCGGCCTAACTTGCGACATAACATAAACGAACAGTTGGCACAATGCCATTTCTTTGGGTACGGTTGCAGTACAAGAGTTACTTTTGACATGAATACGGTTTTGCACATGAATAAAGTACCAAACATACTTTCACAGTATTTACTTATCTGTACGCAGTTTTTATTATGTTTAAATGTACACAATTTCATGGTAAGAACATATTTTGAATACAAACTGAAGGAACTTTACATTTACTGGCTATAAAGAATTTCTCAAATGGAAAATAAACCTAAATACATTACGATGCAGTAAAGCGACTCGGTGTTTTAGGGTAATTGCTGGTGAAGATGAGGTTAGTGTTCGTGTTTAATGTGTTTTGAAAACAACCGAAATAAACCTATTTAATAAATGCCAGAACCAATGTTTTTCGGATGCTTTTATTCATGCTTCTATCTTTGATAACCTTATTTACACAAACACTCGTACTTTTTTAAATAATATATTAGGCAGTGTTACTTTGTATCACTATAATTACTGATAATCACTAATATCTTCTAAAACACAATAACAATTATCTTCAATAAATTTACTTTTAAGAACAAACGTGCATTACAAAGAAAATTTGATATTTTATAAAATAATAACAGTTACAGGAAGCAAGGGAGCAGATTCTTGAATTGAAGAAACAAGCAGCTAAAATAGGTCTAAACATATCTTTTGAAAAGACCAAAATCATGACAAACAACAAATACCCAAATAAATACCTTAAAATCCAAGAACAAAAAATAGAAATTGTAAAAGAGTTCAAATATCTTGGTGAATGGATTAGTTGGAATGCAGATGAAGGCAAGGCAATGGAATCCAGGAAAAACAAACTTGAATTGGCCTTCCAATTGACGAAAGAAACATACAATAAGAAATCCCTTTCATGGGGGTCCAAAATTAAACATTATAAAACAGTGATCAAGCCGGAAGCACTGTACGCAGCAGAAACATTAACCATGAATCGCATAGGCCAGATAGAAAAGCTTGAAATAACGGAAAGGAAAATCTTAAGAAAAATTATAGGAACAAAATTTCAGGACAATAAGGTAGTATATATAAGAAATGAAGCTCTCTACAAGAAAATTGAAAAATTGTCAGACACTATGAGAAAAAGGAGAATAAATTTTTACGGCCATCTTCTTAGAACGAACTCTAATAGATTAACAAAACAAGTGTTTGATTTTTTCCATAATCGTAAAACAAAACCGAACTGGTTTAAAGAAATTGAAAAAGACCTAATAGAATTAAAAATTACAGAAGATTCATTGCTTGACCAAACTGCTAAGCTAATTACCAAAGACGAAAGAATAAGATTCCAAGATAAAGCCAAAATAAAACTTAAACCTATCATTTCGGAAGAGGAGAGGAAAAGAAGATCGGAAAGAATGAAGAGCTACTGGGAACAAAGAAAAGTGCAGCGCGCAAGAAATGATTAATTCAGCGTACCCCAAAGAGGGTGAAACGAAAAGAAGAAAAATAACAGTTACTCAGAATAGCAGCTGTTTTACAATTGGAAGTAAACTTTACTTATTGCCAACATAGCTAAAAAAAATCCCTAAAGTTTAAAAGAAAACCTTAATATCCCTACTAAATAATTAACCGCACAGTCTGAGGAAGACGTCTTAGAAAAATAAAAACGTAACGTACTTAGAAGTGATTTGGAAGTTTTTAAAACATTATTAAGGTATAATGTCATTTTTTTATACATAAGTTATAATGTATAATACATTTTATAAAATGTCAAAGTATTATATCAAAATAAACACGACATAACAGAGAATTAAAAACAGAAATAATTTTTTCTTTCAAAAATTACATTTTCATGTGTGCGAACTGTAATCACAATAATACAAATATATTGTTATCGATCTATTCTAGTTCTACTGCTTAAAATAAATTATAAATTATTTCTCAAGCTTAGCGTCCTCCCATAGAACGCTTAAAATCAAATATAAATAAAATAATAATATTTATAAACTTGTAATAATAATAATAATAATAATAATAATAATAATAATTATTATTATTATTATTATTATTATTATTATCTTGGGGAATGGATCAGCTGGAACGCCCTACAGAAAAAAGCTATGGAATCTAGGAGAAATAAAGTTGAATTTAGCCTTCCAACTTACCAAAGACACATACAACAAGAAGTCCCTCTCCTGGAATACAAAGATAAGGCATTATCATATGGTAATTAAACCAGAAGCCTTATATGCAGCTGAAACATTATCTCTCACTACCCAGGGCCCACTTAAAAGGCTGGAGATCAAAGAAAGAAAGATATTACGAAAAATATTAGGCCCCAAATTCCGTAACATCCAATTACTCCACATCAGGAATGAAACTCTTTACCAAAAAACTGAAACACTATCAGACACAATAAGAAAAAGGAGAATTGATTTTTATGGGCACATCCTCCGAATGGACAAAAATAGACTAACCAAAAAAATATTTGACTACTTTCGCAATAAAAGAACCAAACCACTTTGGTTTAGAGAAACAGAGAAACACATAACAGAACTACAAATCACTGACACTATGCTCATGGACAGAACAGCCAAAACAATAACCAAGGACAAGAAGTAACGGTTCCAAGGCAAAGTCAAATCCAAGCGAACCATCCAAATTTCTGACGAAGAAAGAAAATCACAACGAATGAAGCCATACTGGGTTACGAGGAAGGCACAGAACATTAAAAAGTGATTGAGTTAGTGTACCCCAAAGTTTGGTGAAACAAATAAAGAGAGAATAATAATTATAATAATTATTATTATTATAATTGGCAGAGAAGTGCATTATAAGTGTTTCGCTTGCTTCCTGCCGTCGACGACAAGAAAAAAATTCATTTGTTTATTTACAATATTTTTTGTTTAAGATTTATTTTCATTTTATTAAAATTTTCACGAAAAAATGTTTTAAAAAATGTGGTGAAAATCGTTTAATCAGATGCTCTCCGGGTTTGATTACAAGGTGAACTTGCAAATGCCTCATGATATGTGAGGGACATGAGGAGAAAGTTCACCTTGCTGGATCCTGTTACTAAAGTGAACTTTGCTAAACTTGTCTGTTCTGCTTCCTGATTACTCAAGTCGGCAACAAACAATATTCTACATGCTATTATCAACAACAGTACAGTTGTAATATAATGTAATCAATAATCACTGTATTTTGTTATAAATAATAATTATTAACATGTTTGCATATTTTAACGGGAAAATATATTAACTTAAAAAATACTATCTGACTTGTAGACAAATACTTTTTTTGTTCTATCTATAATTCGGTTTACAACGTTATACGCCGTCTTCCGATCTCCAACCTCCACCGATCGCGGTCCCACCACAGGTCTTCTGTTAGATCCCTTTTTTTATTTCCTTTTCGACTCCCTCTCTCCAGCTCAGTCTCGGCCTTCCTCGTTTTCTTCTTTCAGGTGTTCGCCATTGCATGATTTTTTTGGGATTTCGCTCATCCGGCATTCTTTGTACATGCCCTTACCAACCCAGTTGTTTTGTTCTTATATCTTCTACAATTGTATGCCTTACGTCCATTATCCTCCGTATACTTTCATTTCTCAATCTCTCTTTTCTTGATCTTCCTGCCGCTCTTCTCCAAAAGTCCATCTCAGTAGCCAACAGCATTCTTTCTGTTCTGCTCCTAATTGGCCATACCTCACTACCATATATTATAATGCTTTTTACAATTGTGTCATAAATTGTTTTTTTATTCTCTTTTGAAATGTTTTGATCCCACAACACCCCGTTCAGCATAGATACAGCTCTCCTTCCAAATACTATTCATTCTTTAATTCCTTCATCCAATGTACCATCTTGTGACATTTTAAGTCCTAAGTACGTATAATTTTGAGAATGCTGTATCCTCTGTCCGTCTTCTAAAATTATGTCGTGCTGCCGTCCACCAATGCACATGCACTCCGTTTTCCCCAGATTCACTTCACGTTCCCACTTACTGTATTCCCTTTTTTTTGTTTTAAACTTTAAAAATTGGAAAAGTTTTATATTCGCTTGAAAAGAACACTGTACATCACACGTGTTAATCACCCTAAGTGTTTTAAGTTTTAACATTCCAGTGAATTTAGCTTGAATGTAATGCCAGTCTTATAAGTAATTCTTGCAGAAGTCATTAAAGTAGTTAATTATTAAAGCACTTAATTCAGTACGTTCCTAACATCTCTTTTCTATTTAGTTACTTGTTATTGAATGTAATGCCAGTCTTACAGGTAATTCTTGCAGAAGTCATTAAAGTAGTTAATTATTAAAGCACTTAATTCAGTACGTTCCTAACAGCTCTTTTCTATTTAGTTACTTGTTAAAATATACATATATATATATCGTACTTAAGCGAGAATAACTCGGGTCATAACATTTACTTTGTTAAACTGAACGTTCACAAATAACTCGTATTAGTAGTGTTTGTTATCTGTGTTATTATGTTTATATTTCAAAGAGATTTTGAAATCTCTAACACAAAAATGTTCGTACTCGGTTATTCTTACGGTACAAAATATTATCACTTTGTAAAGAATAAGAAATGATTGCAGTTGACGCGTCAAGGTGAAAAGTGAGAACCTCCCAAAATATAAAAATAATAACTACAAGTAAACGGATATTTCGATACGTGAAAATCAATTTTGTAAAATTATTTTGAAATTATCTGTATAAGATCGTTACTCAATTAAAATCTGATTCAAAATGGCGCAAATACGGAATTTATAATGATTTAAACACTTTGTAATTTTAATTTTTCTTAACAGTCCGATTCCATTATTGCAACAAGCGTTACAATCTGCATTAGTTGTTCAAAATTTACATGCTAATTGAAATTGTTAATATAATATCTACAAGTTAATAGTGTTAATTATCGTCTTTCTAAACAAAAAAGCAAATTTATGCATAAGTTAACTATACGATGTTTCTTTTAAAATGGTGCACAATTTGTTGTTAATTCAAGCATGTTTACATGTTGCACAAGCGTATGTTACACACATAAAGGTTAAACTTTTAACTTATTTTTATATTCTTCTTCTTTTCTGCTAATATTATTGTCACTATGTTCAGTATAATGATATGTCTTCCCTAGCTACGTCAATTCTACATACGTTGACTCGTATCGGAGAACTTTATCTATACTGGTCACCAATATTATGGGCTCGTCCTATTTATAATTTTCTAGCTCCACCTCGTACCCCTATATTCAACACGTGTACATTAAACATAACGTGCTCGCTTCTGATTGGCTCTTCAAAATCATACGTTTTCGCTCGCTTCTGATTGGCTCCTTTCAAACTTTCTCTTCAACGGTCGTCCCTCCTGTTAATTTTTGAAAATTTTTAGATTTTTAAACGTAATATCTGCTTGCGACAAAATCTGTTCATTTATTATGTTTTTTCCTTTAAACGTTTAACACCTAAAAACTTGTTTTACAAGGTTAAGTGCCCATTATAAGCTCGAGTCTTTTAGATAACGATCTGATGCTAACATTAGGTGGTTCAGCCGTCATGTCTGAAATAGCAATTTTTCAATGTTCAATGTGAATTCGCTAAGAATTGTTACGATTTTATTTTAGTGAAATTCAGAAATAGCAAAATTGTGTTGAAACCTGGCGTAAAGCGAAAATTACAAGGATTGTGAAAATATTTACCGTTAAGAATGCATTTATTTTACTATTACTTTAAGAGAGAATAATTTAGTATTTCGGTGTAATAAAAATATTGCTACAATATACTGACTGTAATAAAAACACTGTTTCTTATTAGGCCTACATAAAATTTTTTAATATGCAAATCTTATCGAGTAACAAAATGCATGCTTTATTTTATACGTCAATGTATTCAGTTAAAAAAATATACATTCGGAATAAAATTCTCAAGTATTTTTATTATTAATCTAAGAAAATATTTTTAAAGATGGCGTTACTTAGATATTCTTTTGTTATTACGAAAACGACAATAACGTTTTACACAACTCGATAATGTCCTTAAATGTAAATTGTTATTGACGAATTGTTAGTCTTTGCGCGTAATACATTTACATTTCACCGGCATTTCACTTTGTACTTAGTAAACAGACATTTTATCGTTTAACATGTGCAAATGTTCGGTATTATCTACGTCAGCAGTAACTTCATATGTTGGTGAGTTCTAAATTAATGTCAAGCAATTACCAAGACTGTTAACGCAAAGTGATTATTGCACAAATGAACACAATAAAGAAATGATCAGGACAAGTCTTTTAAAACCACCACAATACGCTTTTACTGTCGTTAAAACACTATGCGCTTTTTAAAGTCCAACAAATACATCATACGTTTTAAATATATATATATATTTTTATTTTACTAGAACGAATAACAACGAGCACGTTTATCATAAGGGAGGAAAGTTACGGAATGAAAGCTGTGAATAAAATACACCTCAAGTTGTGATTTACCCTTAACAATTCCGGCTTCAATTTCAAATATAAATAAAGACGAAAACCTTCTGAGCCAATAAGATTAGAATCCGCATTTCTCCAGATTTAGGGATGACTGTACAGACTTCTCCTAACTCAGTGGTGTGAGGGAGAAGGTAGTATAATCATAGAAAGTAATTGCCACTTACACCGTACACCGGGGTCGCATTTTTATCTTGTCCAATAATCATAAAAATTAAACGTTCTTCTTATTATTTTTTAGATAAATAGTTTATTACAATTTTATGGGCAAATAAGACAATAAATTATAATATATTTGAAAATAATATTGTAAGTGTGCGTACAAAATAAACGTATTTTGCTTTAAGGAAATATGAGTTATTATTTTAAAAACTGTTACTTTCAAGCAATTTATTTCATTTTCATTTTTGTAATGTATGTAAACATTACACGCACTGTAGAAGATTTGTTGTAGATCTGCCTGTATTTTTATTTAAATGAATAAAATGCGGTTTTTATAAGACAAAATACCTATATTTTAATTATGTTTTACAACAGTGAATATGAAAAAAATATTATAACCTGAATATGTTGTTTTATTGTCTTCAAAACGTGTTCCATTCGAATTTAGGAAATCTGATAAAAAATATTTTTCTCCAATACAAACAGTTATACCTCTCTTATAGTTTAGTCCTTTTAGGGGATGAATTCGGTGGGGGGGATGCTGAATTATTTGTATTATAATTTGTGTTTTAGAATATTTTGTTTACTTTTAAGAAAAGCCGATAAAAATATTTTTCTCAAATGAAAATACTCTTTTCCTCCAACTATACCTCTTTTTTACATTTTTATTCTTTTAGGATGATTTCGGAAAAATGTTGAAATATGTGTTTCATTATTTGTGTTTCATAGCATATTTCTAGAATATACGATCCAAAACAAATATTTTTTCAATGCAAAATTGTATACCCCTTTCTACATTTTCTACCACCTTTCTATCTCTTTACGGGATGAAATTTGGGAAATTGTGAAAAATATTTCATTACTTATATTTAAGAGTGACTACGTTACGTTTTAAGAAGGTCAGACGAAAAACATATTTTTCCAATAAAAATTGTTGTACGTCATTTTTTATCTCTTTAGGAGGTGAATACTGAAAAATCGTTTTTCAGTGCACCGCTACATGTGGTGGTAACCCTAAAAATTTCAAATCTTTAGCTATTATAGTCTCAGCTATACTTTGATTATTAAAGTTGGACTGGGTAAGTATTTTAATGGCGTAAAAATCAAATTTTTGCAAAATCCTTTCTTAATGCACCTTGATATTTTTGTAAGAAAAAACCTTGAACATTTCAAGTCTCTAGCTGTAATAGTATTGGCTGTACGTTGTTTAGTAAATTTGTACTGGGTAAGTAGTTTAATGACGTCAAAATCAAAATTTTGCAAAATCCTTTCTTAGTACGCGCTTAAAACGAAGGTATCCTCAAAATTTCAAGACTCTAGGTTTTATAGTTTGGGCTGTACGTTGATCAGTCAGTCAGTCCGAACATTGCCATATATATATATATATATATATATATATATATATATATATATATATATATATATATATATAATTACTTTGAAATCCAATATATATCACTTCGACACAATTGATTTGAGATAAACATTTATTTTTACGTTTCTTCCAAATAGTATCATCAAGATTGTATTTGCCAAGTATGAAGTCGAATTGTAATAATGTACAAGACTAAACCATTACTACAACGTTATGCTTTGCAAAGTTTAATTTTCATGAATATCGCTTTGTCAATGTACTTACGTTAAGATTTAAAGCTATTACGTTTTTAAAATTCATTTCAATTTTGTGAACGAGACATTTTCCTGCTGCTATTAGTTTAATGCAAAAAATTCTTTTAAACACAACGACAGCGATTGTTCAAGTTTTAATCCCGGCTTTACTTCATAAAAGAAACAGCCTACAGACCAAGTACACAGGATGTAGTGTAATAAGGGGAATTTTAGATGCTTAACTAAAGTTAGGCTTCTAGAATGCATGCACGTGTATGGTCGGATGGGTTCAAATCCTTAAACCTCAAATCCCATTACCGAGCAGAATTTAACTAAAACGAAGATAGGGAAATTATAATGAAACAAATTAATGCTATTTTTTGGTTAGCGGTTGTATGTTTTTATACACATGCGAAGTTAATGAAAAGAGTAAATTTATGATAATGCAAAAATATTTAGTAAAACATGGTTTTTTACAGTTTTTTTTATAAACTTGTAGCTGGAAAGACGTGACCTGGAGAATAGCCACCAATGAAACAGTATACAAATTATCGACCCAGTTCTCAGTGTAATGAAAAAACGAAGAATTTCCCACTTCTTTCACATATTAAGAATGCCGGAGGACAGAATCCTGAGACAACTGGTAATGAGAAGCATCATCAGGAAAACACAGGCATATACATCACACAAGTCCTCAGGGACCTCAGTGAAATAGGACTGAAAATGGATGATGCAACAGACACATGTAAAATAACACGCATTCTTAAGACTAATAAATTTAAAGTGGATAAACCGAAGAGACACAAGAAGGTAGTGATCACAGATGCCGTCAGGAAGCAACGATCTGATCGAATGAGGGATTATTGGAGGAAAAATTACAGCCCAATGTTGGGAAGAACTGAAATTTAGACTAAAGTGGTCCCATGAGGCCAAAAAATAAATAAAAAAAACTTGTAGCTAATATAAAAACTTAAAAGGGATATTATATATTTTGACATTAATAATAATAATATCGGATAAAACGGGCAGCGACGTTGTCCGATGCCTAGATTCCACTCTTTCCGATCTTCCCATTGACCGATTTGTAAATTTCAATCACTCATAGGTTTTTTCTTTAATTCTCCACGTCTCAACTCCACATATTAAAAAACCCTTAATAATCGCATTATATATATATATATATATATATATATATATATATATATATATATAAATTGAGTTTTTGTGTTCTTGTTATATTCTTACTCCATAATACGCCGTTCAAGCATATGATGAATGAATGAATGATGCTTGATTTTAACATTAACAAAACAATAATATATAATAATTTGTTTCATAAAAATATTAGCTCATGAAATCTCGTATAACTTAAATGGAATTTCGTCATATTTCGAATACCGAGTGTATAAGCTATAATAATATAGAACCTTGAGGAACCAAACTCAGTTCGATATTTTTTTCGTGCCTTTTTCAAATAACAAGTTTCATGAAACGTATTTGCTGTAAACAAAACGCATGAACAGCTGTTCGGTTTAATACGCAAAGAATGAAGTTTAGTATGTTAAATCAGCTGACTAATAAATTGAACAAACGAACCTAGCCACATACATAATTATGTAACGTTAAACCACTGCTAACTTATTTTAAAAATCTGATTGTCAGCGCTATCTAATGCTGGGATTTAATTTATATAGAACAGACGTCCGTTTTTGTTTTTATTATTTTAAGGCGAAAAGCACATTAAGGGTATTATCGCCTCCCTAAATGTAAGTGTGAGTGTTAAAGTCGTAAATGTAGTGTTGTATTTGTAAGTGTGTTAGACTCGGTTACCACGAGGGACGTCTAAATCCTCTCAATAGGTCCAGCTAGTCTGCAACCCCTGCGGGGGGGGCAGAACAGACGTTCGTTTTTTGTTGTTATTTTAAGGAGAAAAGCACATTAAGGCTATTATCGCCTCCCTAAATGTAAGTGTGAGTGTAAAGTGTTAAAGTCGTAAGTGTAGTGTTGTGTGTGTAAGTATGTTAGACTCGGGTACCATGAGGACGTCTAAATCCTCTCAATAGGTCCAGCTAGTCTGCAACCCCTGCGGGGGGGGCAGAACAGACGTCCGTTTTTTGTTGTTGTTATTTTAAGGAGAAAAGCACATTAAGGTTATTATATCCTCCCTAAATGTAAGTGTGAGTGTAAAATCTTAAAGTCGTAAGTTTAGTGTTGTATGTGTAAGTGTGTGTTAGACTCGGGTACCATGAGGACGTCTAAATCCTCTCAATAGGTGTAGCTAGTGTGCACCCCCCTGTGGTGCACGTCCGGTCACATGGAAAGTTAGCATTAAAAGAGTTAAAAATACTCAAATAAATCATGACGATCGTCAGATCCACGTTAAATGTGGTGGTGTGGTGGTTTTCTTACTAATTTTACAAGTAACAGAGTGGATCTTTATTCGCTTTTGTCTGTGTTTAATGTAACCGCGTGTTTATTACATGTAACAAACGTTACGGTTATGGCAGGGCGTATTAAAATGTAACCGTTATCGTAAAGCGGATGACCTCTAACGGTGACCCTGTTTTCTTTTATGACTAATATCGTCCGGGAGTACTTAGTACTTGCTTTTAATACGGCAAACACTAAACAATCAGGCTAAACCGGCGTAGTTCCACTTAAGTACTGCAGCACACCGTATTATGTAGGATGCACTCGGATAATGGCTAGCTATAACTGCAACGTATTGATTCATGTCCGTGTTTGAATGGCGTTTAATTGGTATAAGTGTCAAATTATTTGTAAATAACAGTTTCGTAGATACAATGTAGAGTGATTAACTTTTCAAATTTTGGTACTATGTAGACTTACATAATTCAAGTTATATCAAATTTAATAGTTCTAGTTATAAGTAAAACAGAGAAAAATCCGAAAATAAATTCTGACTGCTTACGGGGTTCCTGTTTTATGATTGTCCTATTAAACTGTTGTTACACCCATTGAAGTTACAAATATTCACGTGGTATAATATTGAAATCAGATGTTAAAGTTAAATATTGCGTAACATTAGAGCAATATTTCATACACTATAGCTTTCAAAACAAACCGATTTCTAGGACTATTTTTTTCTGAACCTGATTTTCTGAAGAAATATAACAACTGTTTTGTTTGGGTGCTTTAGTGAATTAAACATTTAAAAAAAATCAAATCCTTCGTTTTATTTTTCTCCCTCTTACAATAGGCCTATGCATTGACTTCTGATTGTGGCGCTATCTAAACGGATTTCTAGAAACAATAATCTGCTCATTATTTCTAAAAAAGGTAATTATGCAGTGTAGCCTGTCATGGTTTTTTCGATATTTTTTTTTATTAAATTGCTTTATTACATGTCCAAAAGCAATAATCCAAAATATAAAAGCGCGGAAGCCACGAGAAGTACGATGAAAATTGAAAATAAAAGTGACCAACATAACCTCAAAATTGCTACCGCGCGGAAGTCGCTAAAATGTAGTAGATCCGTAAAAAGATAAAAATACGTCTAAAACGGTTTTGCGTGATAAAAAACTTTATTTAAAAAAACCATAACCCAACTGACACGATTGTTAGGCCTAACACAGTGATACTTGAAGAAAACCTTTGTTTAAAAAAAAAAGAAAAAGAAGGTATTTAGCTTGTTCTGCATTTTTCGATATTTTGTTTACTAAAACGCTTTATTACATGCCCAAAAGCAATAACCCAAAATATAAAAGCGCGGAAGCCACGATGAAAATGAAAATAAAAGTGAACAACATAACCTCAAAATTGCTACAGCGCGCAAGTCGCTAAGATGTAGTAGATCCGTAAAAAGATAAAAATACGACTAAAACGGGTTTTGCGTGATAAAAAACTTTATTTAAAAAAACCGACACCCAACTGACACGATTGTTAGGCCTAACACAGTGATACTTGAAGAAAACCTTTGTTTAAAAAAAAATGAAAAAGAAGGTATTTAGCTTGTTCTGCATTTTTCGATATTTTGTTTACTAAAACGCTTTATTACATGCCCAAAAGCAATAACCCAAAATATAAAAGCGCGGAAGCCACGATGAAAATGAAAATAAAAGTGACCAACATAACCTCAAAATTGCTACAGCGCGGAAATCGCTAAGATGTAGTAGATCCGTAAAAAGATAAAAATACGTCTAAAACGGGTTTTGCGTGATAACAAACTTTATTTAAAAAAACCATAACCCAACTGACACGATTGTTAGGCCTAACACAGTGATACTTGAAGAAAACCTTTGTTTAAAAAAAAAGAAAAAGAAGGTATTTAGCTTGTTCTGCATTTTTCGATATTTTGTTTACTAAAACGCTTTATTACATGCCCAAAAGCAATAATCCAAAATATAAAAGCGCGGAAGCCACGATGAAAATTGAAAATAAAAGTGACCAACATAACCTCAAAATTGCTACAGCGCGAAAGTCGCTAAAATGTAGTAGATCCGTAAAAAGATAAAAATACGTCTAAAACGGGTTTGGCGTGATAAAAAACTTTATTTAAAAAAACCATAACCCAACTGACACGATTGTTAGGCCTAACACAGTGATACTTGAAGAAAACCTTTGTTTAAAAAAAAAGAAAAAGAAGGTATTTAGCTTGTTCTGCATTTTTCGATATTTTGTTTACTAAAACGCTTTATTACATGCCCAAAAGCAATAATCCAAAATATAAAAGCGCGGAAGCCACGATGAAAATTGAAAATAATAGTGACCAACATAACCTCAAAATTGCTACAGCGCGAAAGTCGCTAAGATGTAGTAGATCCGTAAAAAGATAAAAATACGTCTAAAACGGGTTTGGCGTGATAAAAAACTTTATTTAAAAAAACCATAACCCAACTGACACGATTGTTAGGCCTAACACAGTGATACTTGAAGAAAACCTTTGTTTAAAAAAAAAGAAAAAGAAGGTATTTATGCAGTGTAACCTGTTCTGCATTTTTCGATATTTTGTTTACTAAAACGCTTTATTACATGCCCAAAAGCAATAATCCAAAATATAAAAGCGCGGAAGCCACGAGAAGTACAATGAAAATTGAAAATAAAAGTGAACAACATAACCTCAAAATTGCTACAGCGCGAAAGTCGCTAAGATGTAGTAGATCCGTAAAAGATAAAAATACGTCTAAAATGGGTTTTGCGTGATAAAAAACTTTATTTAAAAAAACCATAACCCAACTGACAAGATTGTTAGGCCTAACACAGTGATACTTGAAGAAAACCTTTGTTTAAAAAAAAAGGAAAAGAAGGTATTTATGCAGTGTAGCTTGTTCTGCATTTTTTGATATTTTGTTTACTAAAACGCTTTATTACATGCCCAAAAGCAATAATCCAAAATATAAAAGCGCGGAAACCACAAGAAATACGATAAAAATCGAAAATAAAAGTGAACAACATAACCTCAAAATTGCTACGGTGCGAAAGTCGCTAACGTGTTGTAAATCGGTAAAACGATAAAAATTTGTTTAAACGGGTTTTGCGTGATGAAAAACTTTATTTTTTTTAACAAAAAAACCCCATAACTTAACTGACACGGTTGTTTGGCATAACACGGTGATGCGTTAATATCAGTGACTGTTGGAAGGCTTACAATTGCCTTTCTGACAATGGCTTTGTCCATCTCACGGTCAACCACTCGGTTAATTTCGTTGACTATGAGACAGGTGCACACACGAATACGATTGAAAGATGAATACCTAATCTGTATCAGTTAGGTTCACCACGCAAGTATCAAGAAAAACCCGTTTTAGACGTATTTTTATAGTTTTACCGATCTACAACACCATAGAGACTTTCAAACGGTAGCAATTTTGAGGTTATGTTGGTCACTTTTATTTTCGATTTTTATCGTACTTTCCGCGATTTTATATTTTTGATTACTGCTTTTGAGCATGGTCTTTGAAGCGTTTCAGTAAAAAAATATCGAAAAAGGCAGAACAGGCTACCTTTTTTTACCTATTAACGTTATTATTAATGTTTATCTGCACATTTACTATTGTAGTGTAGCCCACTTACTAATGCTTACTATTACTTACTACCAATTCTTATAAACTTTAATTAAACATTTATTGGAAAATCATATGCTATTCGTATTTAATAAAAATAGGTTAGTGTAGGCCTATACTCTTACAATATGAAATTTTTAGGTTATTTTTGTAATTGGCTAATTTGCTTACCTTAAATAATTTAATTATAAATTTGCACCATAAAAGCACTATAATCTCTAAAACAAACCTTGAATAACAACACAATTCAACAAACACACTGATTAATGATTTACTTCACTAAACACTAACAATCAACTAACTGAATAACAAATTTCATGTCTGGACAAGCACGCAAGTTCTCAGATGTGCAATGCTTATACAAGAAAGAAGAAGAAGAAATAAAGTGTAGGTTTGTTTTATCTTCTTTGCATTGAAGTTAGTCTACGTTTCATTACACAACAAACTATTTCTAAAGTAGTTCCTGTAAGGAATTTCGTATAAAAAACGTATGTCTTAATGTCTTTCTTAATAATATTAATAACAACAATTATTAATATTTAAAAAATATAACAATAATATTTTAATAGAATAATAATATTCAGGTGTTCAAAAATCTGTAATTAATCTATGGAATGTTGTTGAGGTTAGGATGTAGTTTATTTCATAAGCTGTAACAACATTATTATCGCAGTATAAAAAACGAAAATGAAATATCCTGGCCTAAAGGAACTGTTTCTCAGACATTTATGAACATTTCATGTGTTATTCAACATCTTCCAAAATATCGACGTTCAGAAAATCTTAATATATAAAAGAAAAAGTCCTGACTGACTGACTGATTCATAATCAATGCAGAGCCAAAACTATTGTACCTAGCGACTTGAAATTTTCAGGGTAAATTTATGTTACTAAATAGGCGTGCAGTAAGAAAGCATTTTGCAAAAATTTGATTTTAACGCCATTAAACTACTTACCCAGTCCAAATTTAATAATCAACGTACAGCCAAGACTATGATAGCTAGAGACTTTAAATGTATAGGGTACCTTCTTACAACAATATTAAGGTGTACCAAGAAAGGATTTTGCAATAATTTGATTTTGACGCCATCAAACTACTTACCAAGTCCAAATTTAATAATCAAAGTACAACCAATAATATTACAGTTAGAGACTTGAAATTTTCAGGCTACCCTATAACAACAATGTTGAGGTGCACTAATAAAGGATTTTCCGATAATTTGATTTTGACGCCATTAAACTACTTACCCAGTCCAAATTTAATAATCAAAGTACATCCTATTACAGCTGGAGACTTGAAATTTTCAGGGTACTTTCTTACAACAATGTTGAAGTGCAATAAGAAAGGATTTTGCACAAATTTGATTTTGACGCCATTAAACTACTTACCCAGTCCAACTTAATAATCGACGTACAGCCAAGACTATTATAGCTAGAGACTTGAAATGTTTAGTGTACCTTCTTACAACAATGTCGAGATGCAATGAGAAAAGATTTTTCATAAAATTGATATTAACGCCATTAAACTACTTACCCAGTCCGAATTTAATAATCAACGTACAGCCAAGACTATTATAGCTAGAGACTTGAAATTTTTACGGTACTTTCTTACAAAAATGTTGAGGTGCACTAAGAAAGGATTATGCAAAAATTTGATTTTAACGCAATTAAACTACTTACTCAGTCCAACTTTTATAATCAACGTATAGCCAAGACTATAAAAGCAAAATATTTGAAATTTTCAGGGTTATCACCACATGTAGGGTTGCACTAAACAATGATTTTCCAGCATTCAACCCCTAAAGAGGTAAAAATGAGGTACAATAATTTTTTATGGAAAAAAGACGTTTTTCGTCTGACCTTATTAAAACGTAAGATAGTCACTCTTAAATATAAGTAATGAAATATATTTTTCACCATTTCCCAAAACTAATCCACTAAATATATAGAAAGGGGGTAGAAAATGAAAAAAAAAATTTCCATTGAATTATGCATTGAAAAAATATTTGTTTTGGATCGTATATTGTATAAATATACTATGAAATACAAATTATGAATCACATATTTTAATATTTTCCCGAATTCATTCCCTAAAAGAATAAAAATGTAAAAAAGAGATATAATTAAAGAAAAAGAGTGTTTTCATCGGAGAAAAATATTTTTATCGGCTTTCTTAAAAGTAAACAAAATATTATAAAACACAAATTATGATTCACATAATTCAGCATCCCCCCGAATTCATCCCATAAAAGGACATAAATATAAAAGATCTAAATGTTTGTATTGGAGAAAAATATTTTTTGTCAGGTTTTCTTAAATTCGAATGGAACACGTTTGAAGACAATAAAACAAGATATTCAGGTTATAATATTTTTTCATATTCACTGTAAAATAATCACGAGTTTAGATGATCACGCTTTTATTGATATATTGTTTTATGTTTCTAAATTATTACATTACTGAAACAGTTTAGGTTTCGTGGGCGAAGCCGCGACGGGTAATGCTAGTATTCCATAAAATGAAAAATAAACTTTAATGTAGCCACGGAGTGATTTATATGAAAAGTTTTAATTTTTTAAAATAAATCTACGTCAGCATACTACAGTCGGAAAAATGTAAATTAATAGATTTTGTAACAAAGTTTTTGGGTTACTGTAGTTTTAACTATTTACGTTACAGTTTAACTTCTGGTTATAGTTTTGATTTGAATAATATACCAATATACAAAACCTACTTGTCCTCCTTACATTTTAGAACTTATTTTGAAGCTTTTTCTCCTTACATACATTTTGTACACATAAGGGCATAAACTTTACACTGTTTTGTGTTTTTTCGAATTACATTTTTTACAGTAAGTTTTCTACAAAACGTCATTATTCCAAACAGTGATATCTGCAAGATATTTACCAACCGATATTCATTACAACTTACAGGAATAATAAAACCGCTTACACATTGAATTAAAGTGTAAGTACTTTACATGATATCAAATAAAATTGAATTTCTAATTTGATATGCATATGGTGTTAACTCACATCATTGTTTGTGTAGGCTATAGGACCATCGCTCGCCTCCCATTTATTTGCAATCCGTATTGTTTCAGCCGTTTTCTGTTGAATTGATTTCGTATCATCTAACAGTGTCAATTCATAAAACTCTTGAATATCTGCAACAGACAAGGGAATAAATTATAATTTTTAAGTTTAATTAAAATCTATGGACATTTATTATAAACAGTTTGATTGTTGCAAAAACCACTGTATTTTACTGTATATATATATATATATATATATATATATATATATATATATATATATACAGATAATGAAACAACAGCGATTAAACAGCTAGAAGTCCTAAAGAAATGTGTAGAGAGGGTCGGTCTACAGATCTCGTTTAAAAAAACCGAATTCTTCTGTACAAAATTAAATATTCAAGAACTAAACACAAAGTATGGTAAGATAAACAGAGTCAAGCACTTCAAATATCTGGGAGAAATTCTTGAACCCACGGGTGGCGAGAAGGCTGCGCAAAGGGTTCGGCTACTGAGAATGAAGAGGGCTCTTGGTATAACGCGTGATATCTGCAATAAGAGATGTATGTCGACGCACACAAAAATCAGACACTACAACACAGACATAAAACCGGAGGTATTATATGCAAGCGAGACGCTAGCACTCCGCACAAAAGCCACCATGGAGGATATTTTGAAGGAAAAACGCAAAATCTTGAGGAAGATCCTTGGCCCGAGATTAACAGAAGATGGATACAGGTTGCACTCCCGGAAGACCACAGAGAAGATATCGAACGTGGCAGCAGATATTAGAAGGAGGCTTCGGTTCTATGGACACATCAGTAGACTCCCAACAACGATACTTGCCAACAGAATCCTTAAGTATGTACAAGGTGTCAAATCAACAACGTCGTGGATCGCAGAATAGACGCAGAAATAGACTCAACAGACGTTGAAACAGGAACGCATACAGGAGAAAGATACTCGGTTGGAAGGTCTCAGAGAATGAAATCCCAAAGAGAGCAGGGGTAAAATGGACGGAGGAGCGGAAGAGGATCCATGGGGACAGGATGAGGGAGGTGTGGAGGATTGGAAGGAGGAAGACATGAGTCGGATTGCTTTGCATGATCCAAAAGGGTCTATACGCAGATAATAATATATATATATATATATATATATATATATATATATATATATATATATATATATATATATATATATATATATATATATATATATATATTTATATCTATATCTATATATCTATATCTATATCTAACTATATATATATATAGTTTTACCACACACAAATATTTAATATTTTTTTTAACACAACACAAAAAGGGCACAAACATATAAACTAACAGCAGTTTTTAAAAATATAACATTAGTATAGGTGTAATTTACACCCTTAAACTAATCCAAGGCTCTTGCTTATCTGTTTTTGTAATACCACTAAAACACTTTTCAAATCATGTTTTTCTTAACTCGAGATTACACCTCGACGGGAATCTTCTTCTTATGATGCACTCTTTTCCGGACGTTGGTGATTAGAATCGCTCTTTTGACTTCGTTGACAGCATCTATAAAACGTTCAATTGAAAAGTATTCACACCGCTGCTGTATATTATGAAGCCATGATGTATGTGCCTACCAGATCCTTTGAGTCCGGAATGTAACGAAGTACGAGTCGCGTGTGCAGCTTGGCCAAGCCGAATTTCATGGTGAATATTTTAAACGTGTAAGTACACGTTTAAAATATTCACCATGAAATTCGGCTTTCATGTTGTGTTCAGTGTTTGTGATGTATGTTTTAATATTTTGTTTGACTTTGTGACGACCTCGACAGAGGGATTTAACATTTTGTATAACAGCCTGAAGATGAAACGATAGAGTTTCGAAACCGCGGTAGCCTTTATGAGATGAGTGGATAGACCACTGACGGAAATAATAGGTCATAATCCTAATTATTTAAATATTTAAGCCTACTGTAATGGATTCCAGGGAATAGAATGTTTATATATCGTTACCTAGCAACGGTAACCTAGGTAAAGAGACATAATGACTTTGTAGGGTGATTAGCATTGTCGGGGAAGCAGTCAGCTTCAAACCCGAAACTGCACAGAGTCGAAGCTACGCGTAGCCGATAACAGCGACGCAGTATGACTCCGCCCAGTTCCGTTACGCTTTCAATGGCCGCACTCACATTAAAAACGGTATGTTGGGTGCCTAGTCCGCTCCGCTCAGCACAACCCGACTCTACATTTCGTGGCCGTCTCACCTTATAATAAAAACCATAATTAGGGCATGCAGCTAACTCGCAGACGTGTTAAAAAAGAACTCTTAAAAATTAAAAATGATAAATAACATCACGCGATTCTATTTGGAATAAGGAAAAAATATTTTTGCAAATAATTTAGTTTAGATAAATTTGTCACCCAGCAGAACCTGTTCATCCGTTTCAAATTGGCTGATATTTATTGTCCTTTAATTAGCTCCGTTTAGGATGTGTCCTCGAATTTAATGAACTGTAAAAATTGTACAACCGTAATTAACACAGATTTTAACGCTCACTACATTAGTGAAACTAATTTTTGAAAAACGTGGAGGATAAAATTTATGATATTTTAAAGAATTTTTGAAGTTGGTCCCAACGACATATCATCAAATTCAATTGATTATCGCGTAACCAATAATTTTTCAAGAAGATTTATTAATATTCGTTAAGAGATTTTAAAAATTCGACATCAAACAGATACGTGCTGTGTTTTTTTTCAAACAGGTACGGAAACAATATACCAAACGGATTCACGGATGAATGAAGGAATAAATATATAAAACATTGATTGATTGGCTGTTTTTGTAAAATGATTGTTTCATTAAATGATGCATATAATGGAACTAGGCCAAATCGCAGTGCAAGCCAACTACAAGAACACTCAATTGAATTTGATGAAAACAGTCAAAAGAATTGATGCCAAAAACACAGTTACTTTTTACTTTACTGCCAAACGGTTACAGTTACTTATAATAAGTTACAAAGGCCTACTTATAATCTTAGAATGCAACCGCAAAACACTTCTTGTAAAATCTTGTATCTGATTTAATAAATTATATATTTCTATTTATAACAAAAAAATAAAATGAGGTCAAATGTCTAGCAATGCTAAACAAAAGAATTATTTTATTCCCAAATTATCAAACAGTCAATAAAAAAGAAATAGTAATATATATATATATATATATATATATATATATATATATATATATATATATATATATATGTATATATATATATATATATATATATATATATATATATATATATATATATATATATATATATATATATATATATATATGTATATATATATATATATATATATATATATATATATATATATATATATATATATATATATATATATACATATATATAGTCTGCCATTCTTCCTATATATTTACAAATACTTACCAATATTTGACTTACTATTATTTTTAAAAATTCTTAGGTAATTATCGACATAAAAAGTCTGACAAAATTACACACACACACACACGCGCGCGCGCGCGCGCACACACACACACACACACACACACACACACACACACACACACACACACACACACACACACACACACACACACACACACACACACACACACACACACACACACACACACACACACACACACACACACACACACACACACACACACACACACACATACACACACAGTATTAAAAATACACAATATAGGGTTAAAATGGAGTATAAACGAATTTTATATTATTTCTCTGTATGTACAGTTAAAAAAAAGAAAAAAGAAACGAGGATAGTTAAAATTTATTTTAGGCTTTGGACCTGCAGAAATAAGTAATTTTCCAAAACTCCATCCATAAAGCGTTAAATTAGGGGTTAAAGCAAACTTAACACTTCTTCCTGTATTTACAGATGTAAAAGCCGTATAGAATTGAAATTTAGTACAGAGGCTAATTTTATGCATTAAAGATGCAGAAAGAGAGAGAAAGAGAGAGAGATGATTTTTTTTCAAAAAGTCTACCCATAAAAGATTGAAAATGAGGTAAAAACGAACCTTTATATATCTGAAGGCGAAGAGAACTGAATTTATATACACAGATTTAACTTAAGCTTTGTAGGTACAAAAAATGATTTTCAAAAGCGCCACTGCTACAAGTTTTTGTCCTAAATCATGGTAAAACGAACTTTACGTTTTATATTTGAATTTGGAAGTGCACAAAGAAAACGTCTGCAAAAATACCACTCCAATAAATTAAAATAGGGTACAAACGAACATTAAATTTTTCCTCCGGATTTCCAGATTAAAAAGGCGTAGATAACTTACATTTGGTACACGTGTTTATCTAAGGCTTTGGAGATGCACACAGGAAGTTTTAAAAAAATTCATACCTTAAGTGTTAAAATGAATTAAAACGAAGTTTATCTCTGTGTCTCCAGATACAAAAAAAGTGATAAAATTTGGTACAGAAGTTTATAAGGTATCTAAGGTATTTAGGCTTCTAGGTGAACACAGAAAAGTTTTTCAAAAATTCCAACGTTGAACGGTTGACCCACCCTCAAAGTTGTGAATTGAGAGGGTTAAAAGTGAGCTAAAATTTTAATTTTAATCGCGGGTGTTATAATTTGGTGTAAACAATCTTAGGTACTAAATTTTGGCAAATAAAACTTTTGAAAATCAAATCTAAGGGTTTGAAGTAAGGATTAAAGGGTAAAAACGCAAAACCACGTGTAACGATTCCATAAGTAGAAATGAGCAGTCCTTAAATGATTGACTCACAATTATATATTACAGCTGGACACTTAATTTTTTGAGTATATATTCATATTATTACGTTTGCAAATAATTTCTAAAATTCAATCCATACAAGTAACCTATTTATTTCTATATAAAATATTATGTTATGACTCATTCATCATAGTCGTTGAAGATATAAATATGAAATTAGGTTACCTCAACGTTTCTTTTGCTCTCGAAATATCTAATTTATTTTAAAACAGGGTATTTTCACGAGCACTATAAGCCAGACGGATCAGCCGCTAATGCTATGTATGATTTATTCGTGTAAAAGATCAGCTGTTTGGTTACAATACCTTAACGTCAGTGGTATTTACAGTTTAACGCAACAATGCCACCGTTATTTTTTCGACAAAATTACATCTTCTACAAGTAACCGTAACTTGTTTTTTAATAACACCAGCTTAGGCCTTTAATAACATACGTGTAGACCTACTGTAGTTTACAATAAAAACTGAAAACATAAAAAATTAAGAGAGAAATTTTTATGTCAATGTAAATAAGCTTGACAGAAATCCTTATTCAGAACAAAACAGAACAGAATCCTTATTCAGAACAGAACAGAACAGAATCCTTATTCAGAACAGAACAGAACAGAATCCTTATTCAGAACAGAACAGAACAGAATCCTTATTCAGAACAGAACAGAACAGAATCCTTATTCAGAACAGAACAGAACAGAATCCTTATTCAGAACAGAACAGAACAGAATCCTTATTCTCGGTTCTGAAGGAACTAGACCTTGATAACAAATCCACAAATCTTATCAGGGAAACATTTACTAATACATTCTCCAAACTTCAATTCATGTGAGAACTTTCCACCACTTTTGACATTAAAACAGGAGTCCGACAAGGAGATGGACTCTCTCCATTGTTATTTAATTGTGCTCAAGAAAAAGTAGTTAGAGAGTGGAACGTGAATACGCATAGTGGAATCAGACTGGGAACTAAGGACAAAGGCATTAAGGTAAATTGTTTGGCTTTTGCTGATGCACGGCCTTACTAGCTGAGACATTGGAAGAAGCTAAGGAACAGACGCTTGAACTCCAGAAGCAAGCGTTAAAAATGGGTCTCAAAGTTTCATTTGAAAAGACTAAAATATTGACAAACATACAAAAACCACCAAAAAAGCTTCAAGTGGGAGAATAATACATTGAGATAGTCAAAGAATTCAAATATCTTGGGGAATGTATCAGCTGGAACGCCCTAGAGAAAAAAGCTATGGAAGCTAGGAGAAATAAACTTGAATTAGCCTTCCAACTTACCAAAGACACATACAATAAGAAGTCCCTCTCCTGGAATACAAAGATAAAGCATTATCATACGGTAATTAAACCAGAAGCCTTATGTGCAGCTGAAACATTATCTTTCACAACCAAGGGCCCACTTGAAAGGCTGGAGATCAAAGAAAGAAAGATATTACTAAAAATCTTAGACCCCAAATTCCGTAACAACCAATTACTCCACATCAGTAATGAAACTCTTTACCAAAAAATTGAAACACTATCAGACGCAATAAGAAAAAGGAGAATTGATTTTTATGGGCACATCCTCCGAATGGACAAAAATGGACTAGCCAAAAAAATATTTGACTACTTTCACAATAAAAGAGCCATACCACTTTGCTTTACAGAAACAGAGAAAGACATAACAGAACTACAAATCACTGACACTATGCTCATGGACAGAACAGCCAAAACAATAACCAAGGACAAGAAACAACGATTCCAAGGCAAAGTCAAATCCAAGCGAACGATCCAAATCTCTGACGAAGAAAGAAAAGCAAGATCACAACGAATTAAGCAAAACTGGGCTACGAGTAAGGCACAGAACATTAAATAAGTGATTGATTTAGTGTACCCCAAAGTTGGGTGAAACAAATAAAGGGTAAATAAACTGTAAAAATACTGTAGCGAAGCAAGGGTACACAGCTAGTTATCTTGTTTTATTATACAATATAACAATATACCTTACATAAATGGTTTAACAAAATTAAATTTATAGTTATAATGAATGGCAACAGGCTAATTAAATACACTGAGAGCTCTTTTTTGTTTAGATTTAATTAGGTATATAGTGTCTGTATTACGATTACGTCTTAATTACGATTATGTCTGTAAGTCATATTTTCTTTAAATCATTTTTGTTCGACAAGTAGTAAAATACGAATGAAAATTCAATCAGTTTTTATTTTGAAAATGTTATGTTACTGTCTAAATAGAAATTATGCAATAAGAGAAATACACATTTTTTTAAAGTTGGTGTTAAAATATATTTGTTTCTGTTCAATCGTTTTAAAATTACTTACTGTTCGAAAGATTTTGGTCATCCTTTATGTTTTAATATTATCTTGAACGCAGGTAACATAATAAAGATACATATATTTTTTCCTTCTGAATAGGTTTTACTTCTTTTGAAAAAAGGTTTAAACATATATTGTATCATTAATATTTTAGACAGAGAAAAATAAGTATTTTTTTAGTATTGTTACGATATTTTGATTATGTAAGGAAAATTATTAATGTACTGCTTATTATAAAAAAACGTATTTAGATATTTAACTGTTAATTCGCTAATGTTACACAGGCAACATTATTTAAAACGGATTAACAATTATTTAGTTGTTTCTACTTGTCAGTAATACCAACATTTCAATGTGAAAAAATAACTGCGCAATTATATGATATATTGTATTTGCTTTGTTGGTATGATACATTCTTAATATACTCCATCATAATTTTGCAAAATAAAATACTATCAAATATCTAGTATCTTATGTGATGTAGTTTTCTCCATTTTATTATCAGCATCATATCCGCTTTAATACGACACCAAACATGATTGTGAGAGAACAATTAACGGAAGTAGCAAAGTTTAGCGTGAACTGTTACATTTGTGTTAATAAGTCTCGGGTCAATTTATCACAAAACACGGATAGGCTTAACTTCTGCTACAAAATTGGCTTCTAACATTGTCAATAACGTGATAGGGTCCGAGCAGTTCTGCCACGCAGCTGCCTGCAGCAATATAAGTCCGACCAATCTCGATCTAAGCTCAGCTCGCTTCTCTTTCTCTCTCCGGCGTTAGTTGTAAACAACACAAACTTTTCTCTTAACTTTTCTCCTCTCCATTTTTGTTGTATAAAATCCCCCGATCCACTTACACGTTGATACATCTTCGCGTTTCAGCTTTTTCCCTCTTTCAAAACACGTTCGGTTTTCTTTTAAATCGATTCTTTTGAAAGTGTTTTCTAAGAAGCAAACAGTTTTAAAAGTAGTTACAATTTTCAAACGTGAAAACGAATGATTATTTTGTAACAAAAACAGTAGGAGTACAAGTAGTCATTTTAATTTACATAATAAATAGGATTTTTTTTTTTGGTTATTTTAAGACGAAAAGCACATTAAGGCTATTATCGCTTCCCTATATGTAAGTGTGAGTATAAAGTGTTAACGACGTAAGTGTAGTGTTATAAGTGTAAGTGTGTGTTAGACTCGGGTACCGCGAGGGACGACTAAATCCTCTCAGTAGGTGCAGCTAGTTTGCACCCCCTGCGGGGTAATAGATAGGAATCAATAGTCGATGTGATTAAAGTATTTAACTGTCTGTTGTGTCTCTGAACTGCGCGCCTCAAGTTTGTTAGTTCGATCCGAAATTGCTCCCGTTCCTTTACCTGCTTAATTAGTCTAACTAATGTCACAAGATGGTACATTAGATGAAGAAATTAAAGAACGAATAGTATTTGGAAGGAGAGCTGTATCTATGCTGAACGGGGTGTTGTGGGATCAAAACAGATCAAAAGAGAATAAAAAAAGAATTTGACACAATTGTAAAAAGCATTATAACATATGGTAGTGAGGTATGGCCAATTAAGAGCAGAACAGAAAGAATGCTGTTGGCTACTGAGATGGACTTTTGGAGAAGAGCGGCAGGAAGATCAAGAAAAGAGAGAGTGAGAAATGAAAGTATACGGAGGATAATGGACGTAAGACATACAATTGTAGAAGATATAAGAACAAAACAACTGGTTTGGTACGGGCATGTACAAAGAATGCCGGATGAGCGAATTTCCAAAAAAAATCATGCAATGGCGAACACCTGGAAGAAGAAAACAAGGAAGGCCGAGACTGAGCTGGAGAGAGGGAGTCGAAAAGGAAATAAAAAAAAGGGATCTACCAGAAGACCTGTGGTGGGACCGCGATCGGTGGAGGTTGGAGATCGGAAGACGGCGTAGAACGTTGTAGACCGAATTATAGATAGATTAGTCTAAATAGCATAAAATAAGGACATTAAGCAAACAAATAAAAACCAATTTTAGACTTACAAGTGACTTGAAATACTGTTTTAAAATTTTTATTATACATAAGCTATTCTTTGACAAATATCTATAAACCGTCATTTTATTTACAACATTTAATTAAAAATTAAAAACAAAATAATTTTCACATTTATAAATTCTGTTAACCTAAAGTAAAACAAACGAAAAATTGAAGCCGTAAAATACAAGTATCAGTATACACTCGAGAACACAAGCGTTATAAATGTTTGTTTAATAAATATTTTCCTTATACAAAAGAGTTTATTAACTCAGGCTGTTCAATTTTTGTCAAAGAACTCGTTATTTTGTTATAAAAACGTGGTTTCTTTAGAATGCATACCATCGTAGGAACAGATTCACTTTATTTTATATTCATGAAGCCTAGCAAAGTTCATCGTTCATCATCATAAAGTTGCTGGTACAGTACACAATGTTTACGTTTCAGCATTGTTGTTCATTCACTGCATGTGTATGTTGACTGACTGCTTGATTCGCTCTTTTAGAGTCACTCTGCCGCAAAACTAGAACTTTGCAAGCTGTCGATTTTGGGGTTTGTACAAGCAAATTTTAAATTATACTACAACTCACAAGGTAATCAAAAATATACGGTAATACAATTTAAAAATATTGTATTACTTATAAAAACACAAAATTATTTTAATGATTTCACTTTTGCTTATTAAGGCAACATTGAAACTGTAAAGGATGAATTACTGGTATTTGTGGGGAACATAAAAGAGAAAGATATAAAAACCTATAAAATAATTCAGATTTTAGACTGTATTCTAAAATTATTTTGTTTTAAGTAATTTAAGTAGTTTGAATAATTTAATTATTAAAACTAATTAACTGTTGGTTAACATTTTGAAAACAATATTAATTAGTTAGAAAAAGTAATTTTTAAATAAGTTAAAGCAAAAACAAACCGTTTTATAATTTCTGCAAAGTTTTGCAATTATTTTCAAAGAAATATAGAATCCGAAGGAAATTATTTTTTCGAAGTAAAACTTTGATGTTACAAGGAACGCTTGTGTTTCGTCCCGCCAAGCCACCCAAGCTGCTGCATATGGGCGGTAACAAGTAGTACCCATTACTTTAAAACGAAAATCTTTATTGAGTTAGCAGTGCTAATACCTTAAGGGGCATGAGTGAAACCATCACAATAAAACATATATTGCTCGATTGTGATGGTTTCCAAAGTTCGCGTGTTATGTGTGGTCTAAGCAACTGTTTGCAGACGATGTTGGGAGATAGTGCCTCGGCCGTTTACCGGATCCTAGACTTCATTCATCGTCTGAATTTTTTAAATAAAATTTAATTTATATTTTAGTTATTGTTTGAGGTAGGGCCCCTTTACAGCCCTGAAAAGATTGTTTATATTTGATATTTTATTAATTTATTTTTTAAGTTGTTTTTATTTTGTTATTTAGTTTTAGGTATGTTTATATTTATTTTATTTTTCTTGTTATTGTTGCAGGGCCAATTTACAGCCTACAATAATTTGTGTGTGTGTTGTTGTTTTTAGATATATATTATTGTTAACTAGTTTTAGTCAATACCTGTAACTGTTATTATATTTTGTTTTATTTACATGCCTATTTGTTTTTGCTATTATAGTTTGTTGTTTTTTCTTATATAACTTAAATTTTTTATGAAATTCTTTCTATTATATTTCATTTTTATATTATATTTCATTTTTTTAATATTTAATTTATATATTATATATATAATTCATTTCACTTATATATTTCATTTTTATATTATATTTCATTAATTTATTTTTTAGTATCGGCGATGATAACTCCGTCGGTTTTTCGCCGGCAAAAAAAAAAAATAAGGGGCATGACGGAGTGGTAAGAATCACAAATTTCAATTTTTACAATTGGTAGCGTTAAAGCGTAGAAAAACGATTTGAAAATATCAATATTAGTAATTTTTCTTTTGTAAACATTAATGCGTTTACAGCATAAATTACTGGACCACCTTTTACCAGTCAAACACATTATGTTACCAGTCAATCATAGTTTCAGTGTTTACATTTTGTATAAAAATTCAAAAAAATAATTACGTTTACAATTATATCATTTCAAAAAAAAAGTTAAACATTTACTTTTTTCGTTATTTCTTATCTTAATCAACTGAACTGCTGATCTATGAAAGACAGCTTGTTACCATAAAAATTCTTCTTCTTCTTCGGGCGCCTATTCGTTCCGAATATTGAGGATCATCCTCAATGATAACATATGATAACATTATTCACGGATGCTTTGAGTTGTTCGGTAGTAATTTTTGAAAACCATGTCCTAACGTTTTTAAGCTAAGATATCCTTCTTCTTCCTGACTCTCTTTTACCATAGATTTTCTCTTAGAGAATGGATTTCGGAAGGCGGAATTTGCTTTAGTTTCTTATAATTTATCCAAATTATTCGTTCTTTTCTCTTGATGATGTTCACTACTTCTAGGTCTTTTCTCAGTCATTCCAATACTGTTTTGTTGGTCACTCTGTCCACCCATGTATTCCTCAACTCTCCTACAGAGCCACATTTCACAGGCTTCGAGTTTTCTTTGTGTTACTTCGGTTAGTGTCCAGGAGTCCATCACATAGAAAAGTACGGAGAAAATGTAGCATCTGAGGAATCTGATTTTGATATCAATGAGGCTGTGACTTTTGAACAGTTTAGCCATATGACTGAAGGCTTGCTATCACTATTCTGCACTTTCTCTCCTTTCTTATGTATTAGGTAGGTGAACTATGTTACCATTTCTATTGGTGTGTTGTTGATCACTAAGCCGTATCTTTCAACTGATTCTTTACGAATTACCATGAACTTGGTTTTATTAATGTTAATTTCTAAGCCATACTGACTGCTGACGCCCCTTATTTTGTCCAATAATTCTTGTATATTTTTTTTTAACGTTTGACGATTGTGCACTTCGGTTAATGCAGGGGATGGGATTATTTATAGCGTATGAAAATGCCAAGCCCTGGCCGGGAATCGAACCCGGGTCCTCGGGGTGAAAGCCCAATACGCTATCAACTAGGCTCTTCATGCTGGCAGCGAATGTTACAGTATCATCTGCATATCGAATGTTGTTCCCCGCAGGGGAAGCAGACTAGCTGCACCTATTAAGAGGATTTAGACGTCAATTGCGGTACCTGAGTCTAACAAACACGTACACCTAAAAAACAGCTTTCCAAGTTGTAGCCTATTAAAATAAAAATGAAAAGTAGAGTAATTTCTATGCACATATATTTTATTCTCTTCAACAACTATTTGATAATTTAATTTATTGTGATTATCTTCAACAATATTCGATACCAGTGACAAAAATAACTATTTAGTATCTATTTCCTTATTTTAAATGTAGTTGCTATTGAATATTGTAATAACAAACTTTTCAATATAATTATTTTCTGAAATTATTTTTTTATTTACTTCCATAATTTTCTAAGTATAGTATAAAATAATTAATTAGATGTCCAACACTTTAGTTATAAGGCAAAAAAAAAAAAATGATGCAATCATTACTTATTTAGTGATAAATAAATTAACAGTAAAGAACTTGTAAAAAGTGATAATTTAGAAACCAATTTTTATTGAAAAAAGAACAGGTAAAGGAACACATCATAAATTTACGTTAAACTGTGAAATTTTGATTGTAGATAATTGTCTCAGCAGAGGTCCTGGTACTTAATTCTTAAGTTGTAGGTTTTCCGGCGCGGTTACGTCTGTTGTTATAATCCGACAAAATGTTTCCTTTACGATAAATCCCTTCTTAAAGCTCAGAAGAACAATAAAGTTGTTTTGAAACAATAAAAGAAACAAAGCAGAACACCGCCTTCAAAACATTTAAATATTAATTAAATTTAGACTTCGAGATAATGTTTTATTTTTAAAAAAGTAGCTTAGTTTCAGCAAAATTAAATTCGTTGGCTAATTTTGCGATATTAATACGATATCGTTTTTATTAATAGCATATGTTATGAAATAAGAATAGAGAAAATTCAGAATTTACAAGAACAACATACATTTTTGTTAGATTAGTCCATAATTTTTTTTTAACTGCTGATATATGTTTTTTTAACTTATCTTTTTATCTTGCCTCTTTTTGCTCACGAATTTTTGTATTTAACATTAATGTGGTTAAAATTATTCAATATAGCATTAATTTTAAATTGAAATTTTGTGAAAAAGTTGTTTAAAATTTACAAAAACTTTCATAATTTTGTAGTTGGTACGGATCTTGTTTGAAAAGTATTAAAATTCCGTGTTTGTATACGAAAAGGCAAGTAAAAATTGAAACTACTCTTCTTGAAAAATACAAAGTAATGAAAAAAAGGTAAAATTGAAAAAAAATGAATAAAACCTGTGATATTTCTTTAGTAATTTTTTGATTTATTTTGGAAATTATTATTTAAATTATTGAACTTAGTTTCAGAGCATATATGTATGTAATACATATTAAAAACGTTTTCGTTTACAACTATTACATTTTATAAAAACATAATATTTATGTTATATAACGTAAAAACATTTCCTATATATAAAAAAACTTATTTATCACTGTACAAACAAATCTACAATGTAGACTGTTCACTGAAGATGTTTTTACTTTGTCTGGTGAAGCAGAAGTGAAACATTGTGTCAATTAAGAAAATATAAAATACAGTTAGTTACAAAGTCGAAGTTTTACTGTGTAATTAAAAAAATGTTTTTGTATAACGTTTTAAATTGCTTTCGGTAACTAAAAGTAATTTATTGCAAAAAGCGAAACGTTAAAAATTACAAAAAGTTTTTATATTTTTGCAAAAAAATATATAAAACATTTCCAATGTTATTTGATTGTAATAATACTTACTAAAACGAAAAACGTAAAATACAAAAACGTAATGTACTCATTAACATGTAGTAATTACATAATAATAATTATTATTGTAGAAATAATTTAAAAAAATGTATTATACCTTACTTTATATCATTGCACTATTTAGGTATGGTTTTAGCTGTGAGTCATAAAAAAAGATTAATGAAGAGCTCAGCAAAAACATTTCCTTATCTATAATGTTGTTCCACATCACATCCTCTTGAATTATAAAAAATGAAACCCTTTTTTGTTTCAAGTTTTTAATGTTTTTTGTGTCCGACCTTCATTTAATCATTAGTATTAGTATCACAATACACACGGAAGTATATAATAAAAAAGTACATATATAAATATGTATACATTCCTCTATTCGTATTATGAAAATAACACTACGTAAAAAAATTTAATATAATAAACATCAAATTTTGTGGTATAAAATAAAAAACTTCTGTAATAAATATAAAACAAAAAATATTATTATTGTAACATAGCCACCGGACCACATATTCAAATGATTAGGATTATATACCTAGTGTTCCCGTTCGTGGTCTATCAACTCACCTCATAAAGGCTACCGCGGTTTCGAAACTCTATAGTTTCATCTTCAGGCCATACGAAATGTTAAATCCCTCTGTCGAGGTCGTCACCAAGTCAAACAAAACATTAAAACATACATCACAAACACTGAGCACAATTACACATTTAAAATATTCATCATGAAATTCGGCTTGGCCAAGCTACACACGCGACTCGTACGTCGTTATATTCCGGACGTTAGAGGGATTTAACATTTTGTATGGCCTGAGGATGAAACTATAAAGTTTCGAAACCGCGGTAGCCTTTATGAAGTGAGTTGATAGACCACTGACGGGAAGACTAGGTCGTAATCCTAATCATTCAAAAAATATTATTAGATACACGAAAAAAACGTTCTATTCCAGAAAATTAAACAATATTTGTTTAGTGTTGTTAATATTGTATTAATATTAACAATATTGTTAATAGTTAAACAATTACCAGACAATAGTAATTACTCAATTTGAAAATTCATTTATAACAAATTAATATAAGGAAGTAAGATAAGTTTTGAAAAAAACGAAGTATGTAAAATATTTATTAAGTTATTATTAGGTTTATCTATTTAAATATTTTTGAAACTTTTATCAATTATATTTTGGAATGTATACGGCCATGTTATATTGTTAGTTAACTATTTAATTAATTATAAATAATAGTAATTTTATTTACAATTTAACTAATTAATTATAATAATTACTATTCGCTTTACAATATCCTCCTCTGACGATCAGATGGTTAATGTTTAGGACGCCACTGATCTTGAAATTAAATATGCAGGTAATATTCAGCGTACACCGCATGAAGCTTAACAGTTAACACTAGTAGGATGTGATATCTTAGGAACATCAATGGAAAATGTGATGTATGAATATAGAAGAAACATCAATCAAGTGAACAGTTTTTAACTGGAAATGGGCAAAACAGCGATAACATTACGTGTACTTAAATTTAATCAATACAATTAAAGGAGGGCAATATTGTTTGGAAATATAAATTTTGTTGTTGAAAGATAAAACCTGAAACAAAGAAAAGTATAGGATCGACATTAGTAGAGCTTGTTGTGTTATTTGGTTTGGGTACTCAAAGCGGAAGGTAAAGTCACTTCGAGTGTGCTTAAAATGAATGCTTTGAAATAATTTCCAAATTGTCAGACATGATATCATTAAAAAAAACTTGCAACACTGTTAGATTGTATAACAAAGTAAAATTTGTTTAGTCACTTGCAACATAAGGATGAGCAAATTCTTTTTAAAAAATTGACTAATAGTTTCAATTACTCCTCGATCCAGGTGAACATCAGAGTTGTTTCCGTTGTTTGAGTAGTAAACAGCATTAAAAACAGGAAAATCGTTACTAAGAAAAAAAAGGCAAAATTCTAAAAAAGGGCCAAGCAAATCAATGCTGAAAGAAGAAACCCTCAGTGGGTTTACACCACTTGATATACACTGACCGTATTGTAAGGCGATTACCACTTACGCTTCAACACTTACGAAAAGAAAAGAAAAGTCATTGTAGATCGGGTGGGGCAACCTGCAACATCCAAGGCTTCCTACTTGTAGTCCGGTATCCTATTCAATCCAATGAATCAAACCAGGAAACCTTCTAGAAAACTGAAAAGCTTTAATTAATTTATAAACTTTCAATAACTGTAAAGAAATTTGCAAAGCCAACATTCCAATATTTGTTTACAGACTATTCGAAATAGCAGTCGAAACTAACACGTTATTTAGACTAGAATGAAAAAATACAGTTTGTTTAAATTACCAGTAAACAAAATAGTACAAAGTTAAACAAGTAAAAAACATGAAATATTAAAACACGGCAGAACACAAGTAACAGTTCTCGCGGTTCCATCAAATTAAATCTGAAGTAATTATAACGCAGCAACGTTATAACGGTCGCCATTAACGCCCTGAGCACGCGCACAAAACGGATCTGTTGTTATGTCTGCCGAGCGTATCCCTTGTCAGCTAGACTGGTGTCGCAGAATTGAGGCAATTCCGTTTCCCGACAACGAGGTGATGCACCGTTAATGATGCGCTCTCTTCTTCATTATTGTGTCACGTATGGCTGTGTCTGCGTCATCGTTTTTTTATTTTTTTATTTTGAAATCGATTTCATGTAGTCTTCACCGTGTTTTACTATGCAGTTATGATAAACGTAGTATCGAGATATTTGTAAGTAAAAATTATTTTAGTCAAAATTGTGATTATTATTCCTTGATACGTCTACAATACAGTTGAATTTTTTTTTTTTTAACGTCCGACTATTGTGCACACTCATGCTAATGCAGACTATATACAGTTGAAATAATAAACCATATTAGCATAGCAAAGATAAAATTCTACTCTTCTAAAAATTCAGTCAGATATGACAGCAAGAAATTCTACTTAGAGGTAACAAACGGTGTCTTTCTGTCTATCTGTCTGTCTGTCTGTCTGTCTCTCTCTCTCTCTCTCTCTCTCTCTCTATATATATATATATATATATATATATATATATATATATATATATCAGAAGAAGGAGGCTTCGGTTCTATGGACACATCAGTAGACTCCCAACAACGAGACTTGCCAACAGAATCCTTAAGTATATACAAGGTGTCAAATCAACAACGTCGTGGATCACACAAGTCAGAATAGACCTACATGACGCAGGAATACACTCAACAGATGTTGAAGACAGGCGCGCATACAGGAGAAAGAAGGTTGGAAGAAGGTCATGCTCGGTTGGAAGGTCCCAGAGAATGACATCCCAAAGAGAACAGGGGTAAAATGGACGGAGGAGCGGAAGAGGATCCATGGAGACAGGATGAGGGAGGTGTGGAGGATTAGAAGGAACAAGACGTGAGTCGGAGTGCTTTGCGTAATCCAACAGGGTCTATGCGCAAATAATAATAATAATAATATATATATATATTACATTTTTTAATAAAATGTAAACATAATAACAATATACAACAACATTGGGGATACAGTAACGCTACGATTTTAATTTTTGTATACTTTATATTTTATATATAACTAAACGGAGAGTTTTCTCCATTTTCTTTTTTAAAATCATTTTTATACAATTTTTTTGCGATGGCCTTTTCTGATAACAGTTGCGAATTTTACAAATTAATTTACACCTAATTAAAACGCACGTAAAAAGTCAAGCAACGAGAAAATAACAGACGTGCATTATAATTGCAGCTTTTATTTTCGTAACACTCGTACTCAGTAAACCCATGTAATTAAGCATTCTACATTTTCACGGCGGTAATCCTCCTTAACAGATGGGCCTATCATCACTCATCTTGTATTAAATTTTCAACGTTATTTAAATTGAGATCTTTGCTAAAGACGTTTCCAGGAAATTAATTGAAATTGAAACAATAAATAATTTCTTATTATTAAATAAAATTTCGTTTATTTTATAGTACGTTAGCTAATACTGAAATTAAAAACTTTTTCATTAAATTACATATAAATCACACACACACACACACACACACACACACACACACACACACACACACACACACACACACACACACACACACACATATATATATATATATATATATATATATATATATAATAATAATATTTTTATTATTATTTGCGTATAGACACTGTTGGATCACGCAAAGCACTCCGACTCATGCCTTGTTCCTTCTAATCCTCCACACTTCCCTCATCCTGTTCCAATAGATCCTCTTCCGCTCCTCCGTCCATTTTACCCCTGCTCTCTTTGGGATTACATTCTCTGGGACCTTCCAACCGAGCATCTTTCTCCTGTATGCGTTCCTATCTTCAACGTCTGTTGAGTCTATTTCTGCGTCATGTAGGTCTATTCTGACTTGTGCGATCCACGACGTTGTTGATTTGACACCTTATATATACTTAAGGATTCTGTTGGCGAGTCTCGTTGTTGGGAGTCTACTGACGTGTCCATAGAACCGAAGCCTCCTTCTTCTGATATCTGCTGCCAGGTTCGATATCTTCTCTCTGGTCTTCCGGGAGTGCAACCTGTATCCATCTTCTGTTAATCTCGGGCCAAGGATCTTCCTCAAGATTTTGCGTTCTTCCTTCAAAATAGCCTCCATGGTAGCTTTTGTGTGGAGTGCTAGCGTATAATACCTCCGGTTTTATGACTTTGTTGTAGTGTCTGATTTTTGTGTGCGTCGACATACATCTCTTATTTTAGATATCACGCGTTATACCAAGAGCCCTCTTCATTCTCAGTAGCCGAACCTTTGGCTATATATATATATATATATATATATATATATATATATATATATATATATATATATATATATATATATATATATATATATGTGTGTGTGTGTGTGTGTGTGTGTGTGTGTGTGTGTGTGTGTGTGTGTGTGTGTGTGTGTAACAAATATCTTAGTAATAATATAAATTAAGTGATAGTTAATATAAAAAGTATGTAAGGAACAGACACGGTTTTAATGACATTAAAATTTTATAACAAAATATAATAAGTTGTATCTAACATTTACAAATTTTAATACTTTGTAATATAAACTAATTATAAAATAATATAATTACCACTTAAATTATACACCAATTTTGTAGGTTTTTATCATGACATACTATTAACAATTAATTAAAATTTGCAGAGAATTTAATTAAAATAATACATTTATTTAACACGTTTAACGTCTTATCATAGTAAATAGATTTTTTATTTTTCAATTTGTTTCAGAAGCTGCATGCGGTTGATAATATCTGGTTATTTAGACATTTGGAGTTTCATTTATGAAAGTGGTTTCCTTACGGCGTAAACATGAACTCGTAAAACGAAAACACTAAAACGAAATTTGGTTTTTAAAAGCGCTCACATAATGCATACTCAACTTTCCAAACCAATAAGAACTTCGGTTAACACAATACTCTCAGATATATGTATAAACAAACAAAATGTAATTGTAAGTGTCAATATCTATCATTAATATTATTGCAAATTAATATAAGTAATGCGTTGTTTTAATACAATTAAGAAAGTCTCGACTATATAAAAAGTACTTTATTACAATAACATTTCAAAATAATTGAAACTGAATTATGCAGTTTATAGACGAAAAGTTTAAATTACTATTTCACGAACATGTTCACAAAACATAAACTTTATAATTGTATCACAAGTCAATTTCCTTCTAAACATCTAAGTTAAATGCCATTTTGCATTTGCAATATAATTTGAAAGTTTAAATGCGAATTTATGTAATTGTGAATGGTGATTATGATGTACAATCATATATTCAAAAAAGTATAAAATTGAAAAAAATTATATGTAATACGCTTTACAAATACTTCAGCAAAATTTGCTCCAAGTAAATAACGCATATATGAGGATCACATACGTATTTTATTTTATTTTACATAGTACATGATTGTGTGAATAAAATTGTAGGAAAGCTACAGAGGGATTTCCTCAATCCTTTGCTCATTGTTTGATTACAGGAAAAAAGGAGGCAAAAATACTAGCAATGTGATGATTATAATGAGCTTAATATTTAAATAATAACTTGGACAATACGATCCTGGGGTTATTCAATAAAGTTTAAAAAAAAATGAATAATCTTATTTTAAAAAAACTTCATTGAACCATTGATGTTAACGGAATATATATTTTCACCGATAACAGACAAATCAATCTACAGCTTTTTCTTTATCCAGTCAAATTCAATAGGTCAGTACTGTAGACATAGGCGCTATAAGTATTTGCACAACACACACTAAATGTAGTCCCAATATTTCTTTATAGAGATTAATTTGTGCACTACCCTAAAGAAAGATAGAAATATTCTTTACATCTAAACAATATTTTTAACCGTAGAATTAAAAAAAAAGATTAAACTGTTTTTTATTAATTTACATTTACACTTAAATTGACAATAAGATAAACTACGTAATAACATAAAATGTTATATTAAAACACTTTAGAATTAATATATTAAAAATGTTTTATATTGTTAAATAAAAATTACATAATATTCGACAATGACCACATTTAAAAACATTCTAAAGAAAAACCAGTAAGGAGAGCTTAAAATAGTTCGACATTTAAAAAAATGTAACTTGGTGAGGATAAAAATATTGCAAAAACGGAATAACGATCTGAATAACAACTGTATGTCAGAATTCCTTCTACGTTTCTTGTGGTACGGAAAAGCGACACCATAAACACATGAATTTTATGTTTTGTTTCAATATGGAAGCGGGAGGTGACAAATTCTGTTTCTTATTGCGGTTCTTTCACGTGATATCTGGCAAGCTTGTGGGTTTAATATGTTGAGGTAATTGAAATTAATTTCTTTAGTTATTAAAGCACCGTAAACATAACATAATTTTTGTTTTTTATTTGTTTCAGCCAACTTTGGGGTGCACTAAATCAATCACTTTTTAATGTTCTGTGCCTTCCTCGTAGCCCAGTATTGCTTCATTCGTTGTGATCTTGCTTTTCTTTCTTCGTCAGAGATTTAGATCGTTCGCTTGGATTTGACTTTGCCTTGGAACCGTTGCTTCTTGTCCTTGGTTATTGTTTGTTTGTCCATGAGCATAGTGTCAGTGATTTATAGTTCCGTTATGTCTTTCTCAGTTTCTCTAAACCAAAGTGGTTTGGATCTTTTATTGTGAAAGTATTCAAATATTTTTTGATAAGTCTATTTTTGTCCATTCGGAGGATGTGCCCACAAAAATCAATTCTCCTTTTTCTTATTGTTGCTGATAGTGTTTCAGTTTTTTGGTAAAGCGTTTCATTCCTGATGTGCAGTAATTGGTTGTTACGGAATTCGGGGCCTAAGATTTTTCGTAATATCTTTCTTTTCAAGTGGGCCCTTGGTTGTGAGAGATAATGTTTCAGCTGCATATAAGGTTTCTTGTTTAATTACCGTATGATAATGCCTTATCTTTGAACTCCAGGAGAGGGACTTCTTGGTGTATGTGTCTTTGGTAAGTTGGAAGGCTAATTCAACTTTATTTTTCCTAGATTCCATAGCTTTTTTCTCTATGGCGTTCCAGCTGATCCACTCCCCAAGATATTTGAATTCTTTGACTATCTGAATGTATTGTTCTCCCATTTGAAGCTTTTTTTGGCTTCACAGGCTTCAGGTGGACCTGGTGAAATAGTCGAAATCGATAAAGCGACAACAGATAACAACAAATATAACAGAGGTTGTATGATTTTTGGTTGTAGATGGTTTCCGGTGGTATTGAGCGAAATTAAAAAGTGTTTTTTCTATTTTAGTAACACGAGGTCTTCCCGGTACTACGATAATGACTTTTAGAAAACCAACATTTGCTTACAGTTTGAGGCTTATTCCCATTGACGGTGAACCACAGTTACAACTTCGTACACCCGAACACTGGAGCCGACACCCAGCACATTGAGCGGTTCGGTCTACAAGAAAAGACTGCATTATGTATTTCGTGCAATCAGCATAGTTTCCAATGGAACAACTCCAGCAAAGCTGAACTCCGATACAGAAACTGATCTAGACGACTTTTGACGTAAATTTTCGTTATTATTAATGACTTCCGGTATTAATTACCATGTATTTTCCGTTTCAAATTAACACTTGAATATGTAAATACAGGAAAATTTAATCGATCCGGTATTCCTTCAGAATTATACAAATTGAAAAAAAGTCATTACTGTGTTAAAACCTGTACAGTTTTTTAAAAATCTACAAAAATTATAAACAGAATTGTTGCAATAAAATAGGCAAACTTGTTATGTTTCAAAATAGAATTGTTGAAATAAAACAAAGTATTTCTTTATAAATTATCGGCGAATAATAGAGTATTAGGAAATTATTATTATCTGTTTCTACATTGAATTTAATCAGGTATCATCTCCACTTTTAAATTCGCCTATTAATCCTTCTGAGCATGCGCACATAACGGTTTTGTTACGTCTACACTGCGTCACCTTGTCAGCAGAACCGGTGTCGCGGAATTGAGGCAATTCCACTTCTTGAAAACGAGACAATGCACCTTTAATGATGCTCTCTCCTCTTCATTACTGTGACGTCACGTAGGTCATGGCTGTATCTACGTGAACTTTTACAGTGTTTCTTTCTCACGACGAAAAGCATATATTGATTACGATCGCCAAAAACTGATTCAACGTCAGGCTTAACGTCCTTTTTAGCAATAGAGGCGAAATAATCACTGCAATGTACTATTTCTGGTTACAACTAGGTGTTAAAATGAAAATTAAACTTTAAAATAAGTTAATTACCAGTCTAATTGAAAATTATACATATTTTTGAAATGTTTCTATCGCTTTGAATTTCTGATTTTCTGTAGGTTGGTGTATATAATTAAATTAAAATGCATTTATATGTAATTTGGAGTTCTGTTTATGTAAGAGGAGTTTTATATTTATTAGTGTTTAAAAAGCATTTCGATAATGTTGCAAAACGAAAGCACGGAAAATAAATTTGATTTCAAGTTAGCGGATACAAGCTAGATATCAAATAATAAAAACAACTATATTTTCACAAATTCAATATTAAGCTACAAATGTAAACAGAAACTATGTATTTATATATTTACCTATCGTTGCGGAAAATAAAATCAGATTTTTGTTTATCCGTGAATAGAACGTAATTGTAAATTAAAACTTTACTGCATCTACAGCCCTCAAAAAAAAAAAAAACTCCAATATTTCACAAATTCAATATTAAGCTACAAATGTAAACAGAAACGTATTTATATATTTCGCTATCGTTGCGGAAAAAATTCAGATTTTCGTTTACCCGTGAATACAGCGTAATTGTAAATGAAAAC
>CM040184.1:4872181-4944681 GCA_022606455.1 Callitettix versicolor
TTGCTACCTCAACTATTAGCGGGAAAGTTTCAAAACAAAAATTATACATTTACTCTTTTACTTAGCAAATATCTAATTTATAAGCAACATCCTCCGAATATTTTCTTGAATTAAACCATAAAAGTAACACGACTTATTTGTTATTATTTTAATAAATGCTATCAAATAAAAGGGATTTATTAAAACCTCATATGTTGCTGGTGACGGAAGCAAATATAAATCTTATTTTGGCAGTGATAATGAACGAATTTTATTTATTTTTCACTACTGGTAGAAATAAAATGACACAAAAATGTTTTTATGACTTTGATTGTTGAAATGGATCAATATACTTGTCCCACTAATTGCTAACAAAAATAGAATGTTTAAATTTTAAACCCATTTAAATTAATTAACATTAATTTAATCGCTAAAAGGCAAACACACGACGGGTCGCATTAAAAATAAAAATTTGGAAAAAAGAGAAGCAAATAGAGAAAAAAACAATATATATTTCGTTTTAGAATTCCGTAACAAACACATTACTCTTTTACAAACTTGAGAAACGTGATTGTTCAAAGTGAAATGCGGTTAAGTTCAAATCATTGTTTAAAATCTACTGCCACAATTAAGGAAAACTACATAAAATTTAAAGCTTTGTAGTTTTCAAACTTTATAAAGTTATAATCCCTCGTAAAAGGTCAGTTACTCTATTTTGGGTATTTATTTAACTAAGTAAAGGATTCAGAGTTGTACCAGCTAAAAGCACTTACAAATAATGTTACCATTAACATTAAGGTCCTTGTACTAAACATAACTATCGAGTGGTGTATAGCATAGCACAACATGACGTTTTGCTGTTATACTGCACGACCCAGGTGTAGTGAATATGCAAGGCAGCATCTGTTGTGATTGGGATCAATCTGCAATACAGTAATTTGTGGTAGGGCAATTAATTTGTGTTTCTCCTTATCAAAGGAAAGGGATATTTTCTGTTACATTTTCACAGTTTTTACTCGTGCTTAGTTATTTTCATTCCATTTTATATAATTGTTTTCATTATTTTTCTGAGCAAATAGTTTTTTTTTTTAAGATTTAATGTTCGATATGGCGTTTCACTGTAATGAAATTAAAGTGAATTGGAACTCCAAACTCAACTTGAGTATTCAAGACGCACTGGAGTGTAAACACATTCAGCCTAATTCCCTTTCATGGCGTTCGGTTTCACGTCAGTGGATTCTTTACGGCTTAAATATTTAAATTAATCTTGAAACCGTTTCAATTAAAACGATTGCATATTTTGTTAAATGTTCGTAAATATTTTGAATTAATATCTACTGGAAAATGAAGCATCCGTTAATTTAAAGCCAAGACCCGATAAAACAATTCTGATTTCAATAACTTTTTCTGAACAAAAACATTTTAATATTTCACGTGTATTAGAACTGTACGATTTGCAGGTTTTAACCAATTTGATTGCATGTTAACACGAAACGGAACATAGTAAAGGCTTGAATACTTTCACAAATTCTTGTCTGCGTTTCAAAATGGTGGTCTATAATTATACTAAAAAAATAATAACTTCTTATCTTACTGAATATTAACAATTTTAAACACGATTGGAAACGGCAAATGAAACCAAATGTTTATGATTTTTCAAAATTAAAAATGCTAATAAATATGTAGATTTTTAACGCCGGTTTTTACGACTGTATCAGATTTTCAAAAAAAGTGAAAGATAAATTTTTTTGAAGTCACTGTTGACACGAATGACAGGATTTTCTGGTTAACAGATAATGTAAATAAAAAAAAGCTGCTGAATATAGTTTTGCTCCAATTTCTATTTTTGCGTATAGAAATATTAGTTTACATTAAGTTCTTTAATGCTGTTATTCTTTGGAAATTAGCTTCCGCATCAACACATCAGCTGTTTCCGGTGTATTTCCAATATGGCCGTTAACGTTTTTATTTAATTCACAGTTTTCGTATTTAACGCCAACTGTTAAATATTGTAAAACGCAAGTTTTGAACAATGAAAAAGTAAATGAAGTCCCACTTTCTTATTCGCAAGGGTACGAGGTGTGTTCAAAAAGTAACCAGAATTTTAATTTTTTGAACAAAATATTTATTTATTCTTCTACATTGATGTCGCCTTCAAAATAGTCCCCATTGGAGATTATGCACTTGTGCCAGCGGTTCTTCCAAGCCTGGTAACACTTCTCAAACTCAATCTTTGAGATAGCCTTTAGTTCTTTCTGCGGTGCGTTTTTAAGGTCATGTACGGCTGTAAAACGACGACCCTTTAAGGTTCTCTTTATTTTTGGAAATAGGAAAAAGTCACATGGAACCATGTCTGGCGAATATGGAGGCTGGGGCATCGTTACAGTACTGGTTTTGGCCAAAAATTCACGAACAAGCAATGAAGTGTGAGCTGGTGCATTATCGTGGTGCAAAAGCCACGAATTGTTTTTCCACAGATCCGGGCGTTTTTTTCGGATTGCTTCAAGCAAAAGGTGTTGAACTTCTTAAGCACCTGATAAAATTGAATATGTAACTATACGAGGTGTGTTCGGAAAGTAACGAGAAATTTAATTTCTTGAACGAAATATTTATTTATTCTCCTAAACTGATGTTGTCGCCTTCAAAATAGTCCCCACTGGAGATTATGCACTTGTGCCAGCACTTTTCAAACTCGATCTTTGAGATAGCCTTTAGTTCTTTCAGCTATGCGCTTTTAATGTCATCTACGGTTGTAAAACGACGACCCTTTAAGGTTCTCTTAATTTTTGGAAATAGGAAAAAGTCACACGAAGCCATGTCTGGCGAATATGGAGGCTGGGGCATCGTTACAGTACTGTTTTTGGCCAAATGATGTTTTTGGTACAAACAATGATGTGCGAGCTGGTGCATTATCGTGGTGCAAAAGCCACGAATTGTTTTTCCACAGATCCGGGCGTTTTTTTCGGATTGCTTCACGCAAACGACGTTGAACTTGTAGGTAGTACTCCTTATTGACCGTTTCACCTGGTGGCAGGAATTCATGATGCACTATGTCATTAATATCGAAGAACACAGTGAGCATAACCTTCACGTTCGACCGCACTTTTTCGGTCTTGGCGAGCCAGAATGCCTCCACTGGGACGATTGAGCCTTAGTTTCGACGTCATATCCGTAAACCCATGTTTCGTCACCTGTTATAATACGTTTCAGTAATTCTGCATCGTCGTTGACTTCATTTAGTGCAACTTCCATTCGCCGCTGTTTTTGTTCAAAATTCAACAGTTTTGGAACGAATTTTGCTGCCACGCGTTTCATACACAAAATAGTGGAAACAATGTCATGAAATGAACGTATATGACGTTACGATACGAATTATCAGGCTGTGCAAATTAATACGAGTATTATTGTTGCAACATGGTTTGTAGAAAAATGGGAAATGACAAAATCTATTATTATAATCACTTTTAATTTAAACTGTGTTACTTTTAATAAATAGAAAAAAGTACGGGTATTTTGCTAAAATTTTAGTTCAACATCTTAATTAAGTTACCGTATAAAATTTCTATTGAAATTGTTAAAATTAGTAAAAAATGTGAAATTAAAAAAACTGCAGAAAAACTGTGAAGGCTGTCAGCGTAATTTTTCTTTTCAAATTTCTTGCTTTTATGCTTCACTGATTGCTTAAACGTCAGCAAAATGTACCGAACAGATTGCGAAAAATCGGGGATTTTAAATTTTCAACGTTAAAACGAAATGCATTAAATCTGATAATATATCTTATCTTTTGGATGGTTTTAAAGGTACTTTCTTTTTTTTGTGTTTAACGTCCGACTATTGTGCACACTTAGGCTAATGCAGACGATAGGATGGTTTATAGCGTATGAAAATGTCAAGCCCTAGCCGGGAATCGAACCCGGATCCTCGGGGTGAAAGCCCAGTACGCTATCACCTAGGCTACCGAGGCGGCTAAAGGTACTTTAATACCAGCTGCTCCATGTACAGTAAATTGAAACTTGTATAAAGGAAAATAGAAATTTGAAATACAGTTAGTTCGCAGTAATAATTCACAACACAAAACACAAGCACAGCCTACAGTACTTGAAGCCATGAAGGTAGTGAAATATTGCTACAGAACGTTATTTTATTCTCAGAGGAAATTAAACTCTAAGAATAACTACAGTAACAATACTGTAGTAAATTGTAGTTCTGGTTGCTTTGAACATTTATTTTTAATTCGAACCACAAGACTGCGCAACAATATGTGCACGATTTATGTGTACTTTCTGTAACTGAAACCCAAGTACAGATTTTATTGATTGTTGGCAATTTAAAATAAACTACTATTATAATAAAAACCGCGGATGACAATCTATCCTTATGTAAGCCCGGCAGTCACTTAAATAGACAATATAAAAAACGTCCGTGTTTAATGTTTCACACGAAGTCCTTAAATTAACAATCAGCTTAATTGGTTTTTAATTAATTAATTTTTTAAATTAATTATTAATTAAATTAATTAATTATTAATTAAATCAATTAAATTTTAATTAATTATTAATTAAATTAATTAATTATTAATTAAATCAATTAAATTTTAATTAATTATTAATTAAATTAATTAATTTTTTAATCAGCTTAATTGTTTGTTTTGCACGATTTAAAAAAGGAAAGATTTTGCTACGGTAAAAGTTTAAATATTTAAAATTAAAATTTCTAAAATTGTACTCCCAAATGGATATTATTAACAATTTTCCATTTAAAAATGAGCTATTGGACTTGCCATTATAGTAAGTATCATGACTGGACGACAAAAAGTAGATAAGTCTGACTTCTTACACACGACTGCCAAAAAAGAAGTGTTATGTTTTCTGCACCTGGGTAAGTATGTGTGTTTGTTCCATCATAACTTCTTAACGGTTCGTCCGATTTTGATCTATCTCTTTGGATTCCTCACTTCACCAGGCGTGTTAAAGGCTACATAACTTTCACCCAAACCACTCCAATGGGGTTACATTTGGGTGAAACAGATATGATGAACTTATAACTAATTTCATATAGGATAAATAAGTTGCTAGGATGAAAACATAAATTCTTAAATAACTAATGTACTCATACATTCTGAAATAACTAATGTACTTATACATTCTTAAATAACTAATGTACTCATATATTGTTAAATAACTGATTTACTCATACATTCTTAAATAACTAATGCACTCATACATTCTGAAATAACTAATGTACTCATACATTCTTAAATAACTAATGTACTAATACATTCTTAAATAACTAATGTACTCATATACTGTTAAATAACTGATTTACTCATACATTCTTAAATAACTAATGTACTCATACATTCTGAAATAACTAATGCACTCATGCATTCTGAAATAACTAATGTACTCATACATTCTTAAATAACTAATGTACTCATACATTCTGAAATAACTAATGTACTCATACATTCTGAAATAACTAATGTACTCATACATTCTGAAATAACTAATGTACTCATACATTCTGAAATAACTAATGTACTCATATATTGTTAAATAACTGATTTACTCATACATTCTTAAATAACTAATGTACTAATACGTTCTTAAATAACTAATGTACTCATATACTATTAAATAACTGATTTACTCATACATTCTTAAATAACTAATGTACTCATACATTCTTAAATAACTAATGTACTCATGCATTCTTAAATAACTAATGTACTCATGCATTCTTAAATAACTGATTTACAAGTGTAAAACATAATTAGTAGAAACTATGCAATAGGAATCGCTCAGATTCAACCACGGAAAACAATAGAAAAACACACACTTCGGAACCAATAAGCCTAGAATTACCCTCAAGTTTCAGCTGATTCAGGGCGTTGAGCTGGGAAAAATGACACCCTGAACACAAAAACCGACCGAGCTAAATTATGTTATGAAAATCTGGAGGAATGGTAGATAATCTAGCGATAGGCTTTGCCCAGAAGTCTGGCTCGGGGACGACACCGGGTTTTCAAATTAAAGTAAATAGCGAACAACGTTTAATCGTTGACTCGACAAAAATTAAAAAATTCGAAAATTAAAAATCACAAACAATTGACTTAAAATACAAATTTTTCAATCCCATACATGCTAACTGTAATCGGCGTATGCCGTACATGGGAACACAGTTCAGTGCAGGACGTTGGAGTGCCTGATTTACAGTTTTGTTCTTTTTTGAAATCGCAAAAAATGGCAAAAAGGCTAAAAAGGGTATTTTTAGTGGCTTAGTCACTAAAAATGATTAATTAAAATAATTACTTTAAAAAGTCAAAAAACACGACTGCTAAAACACAAAATAAAAAAAAATATATTTCATTTTAAAGAACTGAAAATCTGAAATACAATTGATTTAAAAAGATGAAAACAAGGAATTAGAATAAATGCTGAAGAATATTTTCCGAGTATTTAGTTAATAAGTTATGAATTTACATATTAAAGTTCATACAACAAATGTAGTCGGGGGCTGTTTAGTGCATATAATGAGATGCAACCTCCGAATGCATTTATTGTTAACTTAACACGTAAATTCATAATTTATTAACTAAATACTCGGAAAATATTCTGCATCATTTATTCTAATACTTTGTTTTCATGTTTTTAAAACAACTGTATTTCAGATTTTCAGTTATTTAAAATGAAATATATATTTTTTTTTATTTTGTGTTTTAGCAGTCCTGTTTTTTTATTTTTTTAAGTAATTATTTTTATTGAATGTATAGTTAAAGTGTTTACATTAATACATGTAAACGCTCCAATGTTCGCAGTTTTCCTTCAGTTTGTTCAAACTTAGTCTTTAAATTTATTTAGATAATAGCTTGCCAAACTTGTTATTTATCAAAAGTGTGTTTCAAAAGAATGGCTATTCAAAACCTTATTATTTGATTATGTACAGTTTTTAAATAAGATTTTACCAAACTAATCTGTGTTAATTTCTACATAAATTATTATTTTAAAGTTTCGAATGCGTAAAAAGTAAAATTTTCAAAAAAACTTTGAAAAAATTAACTTTGTACTACTGTGAAATCAAATTTTCATTAGCCTCATTTTGGAACAGATGAACAGGTTAAGGATAACGAACGTTTAAAGCTATTTTTTACGGAAATCAATTTTTGGGCCGCAAAAATTGTTGTTTGAGTTTGAAAAATCGCTTCCATCACGTCAATGAGCCATGGACGATATACGACTTTTTATACTCTTTTGGATTAAAAAAAAATCCTTTTGGATTTCTTTCTTGGTGCAATCAGAGGAAAATTAAATTTCGGAGAGAAATTTAAATTTCCCTTTTACTTTTTTACTTGCCCTTGTATTAGCGTAATTACGTCTTCAAAAAGGGTATTACCCATCGAGACAATCTTCCCAGCAAACCTAATTCACTTGCTAGACCACTTCCGCTTTCTACCTGGATTCCCGTTTAAAGTTATTTAAGCCTTGTTTTACATCCGTTATTTTGAAACATACAACGAATACCGTGGAATAATCTGCACGATGGAATAATTATGTAAAATTACGTAAAACAATTCGTAAATATTTTGACTATTTATTCGGTTTTTAATTGTGAAACGCTTTTAATTAAAGAAAACAGTTTTCAAAAGCTTAAAAGTCATTTCTTTAGTTTTTGTGGGAACGATTAATATACCAAAGTATAGACATGTTACTCTAAATATTTACGCAGACATTTTCATATTTAAATATTCCCAAAAATATCTAGTTCCAGACAACAAAATAACTGGAAAATCGCCACATTAGATTATGCTCAAATTTTCGACGTATAATAACATGAAGGACCGCAATTTGAGACAAAAAGTAATTAATTTGAGCTGTATCTATGCTGAACGGGGTGTTGTGGGATCAAAACATTTCAAAAGAGAATAAAAAAGAATTTATGACACAATTGTAAAAAGCATTATAAAATATGGTAGTGAGGTATGGCCAATTAAGAGCAGAACAGAAAGAATGCTGTTGGCTACTGAGATGGACTTTTGGAGAAGAGCGGCAGGAAGATCAAGAAAAGAGAGAGTGAGAAATGAAAGTATACGGAGGATAATGGACGTAAGGCATACAATTGTAGAGGATATAAGAACAAAACAACTGGTTTGGTACGGGCATGTACAAAGAATGCCGGATGAGCGAATTCCCAAAAAAATCATGCAATGGCGAACACCTGGAAGAAGAAAACGAGGAAGGCCGAGACTGAGCTGGAGAGAGGGAGTCGAAAAGGAAATAAAAAAAAGGGATCTACCAGAAGACCTGTGGTGGAGGTTGGAGATCGGAAGACGGCGTAGAACGTTGTAGACCGAATTATAGATATATAGTAATTAATTTGAAGTCAGATAAAAGATAAATTTACGGTTTATAAACAAATAACTGAAAAAACAAGATGGTGGTTAGTGTTTGTTTTTCTCAATCTACTAAAAAAACATACATTTCTTATACGGAATTTTAAATTGATGCATTAGCTTCAGACATGACCCTTTTTTATGATCAAAATTTTATGTAAATCTGAAAAGTAATTTTGAGAAAAGATACCGATTTAGTTACTTTTTCGGTAGCTTTCAAATAGTTATAGTTATAGCAAACCACACAATTTAAAAATTGACTTTTGTGAGCAAAATTTGATCAACACAATAGACGATTAAGAAGTTTGATTTTTTAAACTACTTTTTCCTTACCAACGAAAGGGCTTGCGTATATGACAAATTTCATCAAAATCGGTAAATTATATCAGTATTTTTCTATGCGTGTGCGCACGCGCCAACTCTTCCACGCACAAATTCAAGTAAAAGACGTCTTGTTATTACTCAGGTTAGATCAATAAAAGTCTCTAAATCAGATCACTAAACTTTTTTTACACTTGGTATTAGGCAATATGTGACTAAAGCGATTTCAAATGTAGCTATCTGAGCGAAGATTAAGTAAAAATCCACCAATACACTATGCACACACAACAGACAATGTGCTTTTTGGTTAAATATTGTTTCGATAAAATGGAAAGTAAAATAAAAACGGTAAACTACAATAAATTGTACAGATAACGTGTTTACTCTAATACAATTAATTTAATAGCCTTGTGTAAACTGGTTTAAACAAATTTATGTTAAACAAAATTTGAAACTTATTGTAGAAGTAAAACAGTCCCCCTTCCCGCGAGAGAGTTTATTTTAATTAAATTAAAAAATGTGTAATATTAATTTTAATTTTGGAGTTTTTTTAACTTTCCTTTAAATTGAAAATCGTTTAAGAAGAATTTCATAGATGCCAGGAGAGTGGGAAAGAACAATAATGTAGTAGGCTCAGTAAAAATAAGACCGTAAATTAAATATTGCGTGAATGAAAAAATCGTTTTTATAAAAAGACATTTTTCGTAGTGGCATTGATTCATTTTACCACATTACGAAAATAAGAACCTTGGTTTCCGTAATTTTAAAATTAAATTTACTGAAAATGTATTTAATTAATGTAATTTTAACGTGGTTACTTAAAACCATTTAGGTTAATGCAAACTGTGGTTTGGTGTAAAGCAAAGACACTGCTACCAATAGTAACAAGGTTCGAATTTGCATGTATCAGTTCTTATCCTGATTATCAAGCTACAGCGCTTACTGCAGTAATGTTTGCTTCACCGACTTGAATAGAGAAACTTCAAAATAAATGACCAAATGTTGGGTAAAATTAGATGAGTAGATATTCAGAATTTATGAACATTTTCCGTATTTCTCTGTCGATAGCTTCCAAAGCGGATGTTTGACATGATCCAGTGTGAGTATATTTGTCTAATATTTTACACTATTTATACTTATAGTTCCGACTATTAAACTACGAGGGTTGATCAAATATAAACGAGACTGATATTTTAAAAAATTTATTGCTTACTTACAAATTATTCTTGATACTACTTATTTTTCTACATAGTCTCCCGCACGAGTAACACATTTTTCCCACCGGATTGGAAGTTTTTTAATTCCATCTTCGTAAAACGTTCTCGGGCGTTCATTGAGCCATTGGAGCACGAAGGTCTCCACCGCAGAATCGTCTTCGAAACGCTGGCCTCCAAGCGCCTCTTTGAGTGGCCCAAACAGGTGATAGTCGCAGGGTGATAGGTCTGGACTGTATGGGGGATGTTCCATTGGTTCCCAGCCAATTTGATCGAGTTTAAGCCTCGTAGCGTTCGCCGAATGTGGTCGGGCATTATCGTGAAGAAGAATGACGTTTCTCGCCGGTTTAGATTTCCTTTTCCTACGAAAAGACTGTTTTGCGGCCTCTAAAACATCGCAATAATATTGTGCATTTATTGTGCGTCGTTGATGGAGGAATTCGACGTGAAAGGCGCCTTGATTGTCGAAAAATACAGTGGCCATTACTTTCCCGGCCGACGATCGTGATTTGGCCTTCAGGTTTTCTACTGCTTCCCGTCCTTCGGCGAATTCCTTGTGCCAAGCAAAAACGCGAGCTCTTGACAGGGTCCTGTCCCCGTATTGAGCCGTCAATCTACGAAAGATTTCAGTCGGATTCACCCCCTCCTTTGGCCAAAAACTTAATAATAATTCTCTGCTCCACGGAAACGTGCACTTCACTCTCACTCATTGTATATAGTTTTATACTGAAGGGTCCGAACGGAAATGTTGCCCGTCTACGCCCGTCCCAAACCTCCCAGGCTACCTGAAACCCCACCCTTTAGAGTTCAATGTCCGACGGAAAAGTTTTTAGAAAGTCAGTCTCGTTTATATTTGATCAACCCTCGTATTTACGCACAAACTATTTAGCCGGTAACTCAAAGAACGTATAACCAATATATTATTAATTAATTTCCTGGCCACAGCATCACAAGAGCGTTTTGACGTAACAGATTTTGATAATTTAACTAGGAAAGGTAATGTTTAGGGAAAATAATTGTCCGAGCAAAATAATAATCTCTATTTTAACTCGACATGTTACGCTACACTGACCGAACATGTTGATCGTTTTGAAATTTGGTACGAATGTACCTTGTACAAAGCCCAAACGATCGATGTGTAAGAGTTTTTCCCAATTACTTCCGTTTTAAGGTAAATGCCTTTGATTTAACTGTGACTGATGTACGCAGTTTTGGCTGAACGTATGGGCCGATTGTTTTGAAATTTAGTATGAAAGTACTTTGTATAAAACCCAAACTACTTGTATTAATGAACCGAAGTTGTTGGAAATTTTAAGCTCTTTCTATATGGTCTTTTATGCTCTGTCTTGCCGCCACTTTTACAAGAAATAGCCAGCACCTACACTCGTCATCACTGAATCAGAGGCCGCCATATTGAAACGGAAATGAACGGGAAAGAATATCACACATACGTGGTTCGGATTTTATACAAAATTTCTTCGTACCGAAATTAAAAACTATCGGTCAGTAAATTTTGCCAGAACTGAGTTACAAAAAAACAAACACACAAACTATGAAATGAGCAACTGGTGGGCTTAGCAATCCCACCAAAACTCTAATTCATATTACCGTACTCTCTCTCTCTCTCTCTCTCTCTCTCTCTCTCTCTCTCTCTCTCTCTCATGAACTCAAAACACACGCGCACGCGCACGGAACTATACGTACGAATGAATGATACCGTTTAATTGTGTATCAAACGGAGTCCGGCACACATCCCAGTGAATCTTAGCCTTAACCGTGCACGCAGGGCTCTGTATGGGTGGACCTCATTTCCTTTGCTACTTTTTGGGTGTTTCCATAAGTAAAAATATAAACTAGAATATATTTTTTGTTTTTTTGTTTGTTTTTTTTTTTTGTTTAACGTCCGACTATTGTGCACACTTGGGCTAATGCAGACGACGGGATGATTTATAGCGTATGCAAATGCCAAACCCTCGCCGGGAATCGAACCCGGGTCCTCGGGGTGATCGGAGCGGGATCTCACTGCACAATAAAAATGTGCAACTGAGCTGTTAGAGGGTCAAGAGAAAGAAAAATTGAAAGTGCATTAACAGAGCAAGCATCCACAAGTATCTCAATAAGGAAATAGGAAGTCGCAACTTAGAAGTGGGGCAACTGTCCACCTTGAATCCTTTCCAAATTCTAGGCTTTGTAAAGTGCGCCGTAACTGAGCATTTTAGGAATACAAAAAGGAGGCACAATAGGTCTACAATGGTCGCAGTGCAATAGTAACCGAAATTCATTAATTCATTCAACAAACAAACCAAATGCCAAACGGAAGATTTGAAATGCTTGCTTCTCTTAGTCAACTATCACCGTAAGCAAAAATGTGTTTAATTTTTTTCATATACTGTTTTTTCTTATCAAATATATTATTGTCTTTAAACTTAAAAAAATATGTATAATGCGGAATTATAAATATTTCATTTATTTTAAGAATGTTGATTAAATATTAGTTTAAATATATTGGTAACTTTACATAAGTACTAGTAATTATTTGAATGATATTGCATTACTTAGGCTAGGTATATGTTCTTTGTTTAAAATTTTAATACATTTTTGTTTATTTAACGTTTTGTCTATATAGTAACAAAAATACGATTTTCGTTAAACTTATAATAATTATACATAAATCAAATAATTTGATATGCATACATAAATAAATAAAACAAATTAAATATTTCTTAGTATTAAAACGAAAAGAAGCAAAGTTCGTTCATTAAAATACTACACAAATACAATAAAAAGATGTAATTTTAATATTAATAATGACGAAGGAAAGAATTAATAATGACGAAAGAAAGTTAATAAGGAAGATATTGGGCCAAAACTTTAGAAATAATGAAGTAAAGTTGATTTCTATTAAAAACCTGTATCTCAAAATTGAGAGACTCTCAGATAGCATGAGGAAAAGACGACTTAGTTTTTATGGCCATATTAGTAGGATGAACAGCAGTAGACTTACTAGGCGGATCTTTGCTTTCTTCAGAGATCGGAAAACGAAGAGTAATTGGTTCAGGCGGGTCCAGGAAGACTTAACTGAGCTGGCGATATCGGATGAGATGATTGACGATGTACTTAAGCTGCGAAAACTTTTACATAATGAAAACCTAAGGTTCCAAGAAAAACCAACATCTATAAGGGGCGGGGCAGTCTCGGATGAAAGAAGGAAGGCAGCCTCGGATAGAATGAAGCAGTATTGGATACAGCGGAAGGCGGCTAACGCACATCAAAGTAATTGATTTGGCGTACCCCAAAGTGGGTGATCCGGATGAAAGAAAGAATGACGAAGGAATATTCGCCATCATTTTTTTTTTTGTAAACTATTGTTTTCGTAAAATATTTAATCACGCATCCTAGATTGTACAAATTTTCTCTAAACCAGAAAAACTTGTTTTTTAATTTTCTGTTTTCGATAGAGTCTATCGTGTAAAAATGCTCTTGTTTAAAAAAAAGTACCGTAAACAAATGAGTCGGGAGTTACTCGCCGCAAATCCGCTGTTATTTACCTATGCAAATGTTTAGCGCAATCAAGCTATGCACACTTTATTTATTTGCACATATGCCCACCGCAGTATCACCGAAGCAATACGGTTAATTTATTCCACAATTTACTGCTTCTATTACAAACACTCAGGCGAAATTAAACGCAAACACTTGAAGAACTAAAACACAACACCTGTAAATTATCTTATCTTTTAATCCAATTTCGAAGTATAAATTTTCTTAAGTAACCTTAAACTTAATTAAAATAAAACAGATAATTTTCTTCTCAACAAAATAACACCGTAAACGGTAGATGTAGCAGAGAAAATTTAGATTAATAAAAGAATGAAAACTAAAATAGACCCATGAAAAAGAAAACTATAACAAGACTTTATTAGTATCAGATGTCTCTGGGCATATTTATAGAAACTAATATAAGATAGGTTTCTTTCAATATTGTTTATAATGTCAGCAGAATAAATTGCTAACATGACTAAGAAAAATAATTATTGGTTTTTTAATATATCAATGTCTCTATTAACCGTAAGCCGCCTCGGTGGCCTAGTTGATAGCGTACTAGGCTTTCACCCCGAGGACCCGGGTTCGATTTCCAGCGAGGGCTTGGCATTTTCATACGCTATAAATCATCCCATCGTCTGCATTAGCCCAAGTGTGCACAATAGTCGGACGTTAAACACAAAAAATCTATTAACCGTAATTCACGGTACCATTGAGGTAACGGATGACAGAATAACGGATAACGGAAAATAGATCACCCTTAAATTCGGCGATCGATGAAAATAATATTCATGTGCACACACAGAGCACTTAAATGTGCTCTGTCTATAGCACATAATTTGTTACTATTATTATTTTGGAAAATGTAGTAAAACTTTTAAATTTTCTATTATGTATTATACAAATTTTACAAATACAGGTCCTACTAAACATTCAATTATCCGTATTTACGTAACAGTTCTCACGTGACTTTACGTTATCGATACGCTGAATGGTATTATCGCAAGTGAGAGCGAATCTTTTAGTAGAAACACTCACGCACTCTTTACGAATTTGTTGAAACTATTTGAAGAGTTCCTATCTAATTCCGCTAGGTGATAGATTCGTTTACTTTTCTGTTACCAATATTTGCTTAGGGTAGCAATTAATGTCAGCTGACCGCCTATGCTATAAGTACGTGTGTCCAGTTACAGAGGTTTGTTTTGTCGAGAGTACTTTTATTACTTCTTACAAATTATTTACTGCGGAAGACTGTTTAAAAATGTCCGGTAAGAATTAACTCGACGATTAATCGAGACAATGTGTACTTTCAAAATGATGGGACAAATCAACGCTTCTCAAAATATATTTTTGCACTACTAAAACCTGCGTTAAACTTATAATAGATATGTAAAATTTTACTCTTTTGGTACTTTTGAATAATTTAAGTACAACACTGATCTTCGCAGCAATATGGATTTAAGAAAATAAACAATTAAAGTATTACTCATAATCAGAGATATTTCTCCTTTCATCGGATAATAAAACTGTATTTTTTTGTTATTTTAAGGCGAAAAGCACATTGAGGCTGTTATCGCCTCCCTAAATGTAAGTGTGAGTGTAAAGTGTTAAAGTAGTAAGTGTAGTGTTATAAGTGTAAGTGTGCGTTAGACTCGGGTACCGCGAGGGACGTCTAAACCCTCTCAATGGGTGCAGCTAGTCTACACTCCCTCTGCAAAATTGAATTGATTGATACGTGAATAAAAATCATTAAAGAATTTTCATTCATAAATGTATACTCTGTATTATATACAAAATACAACTTTTACATTTGATTGTTAGAAAGTTTAAGCTATGTTGTTAAATAATGTATTAATAATAATAATAATAATAATAATAATAATAATAATAATAATAATAATAATAATAATAATAATAATAATAATAATAATAATAATAATAATAATAATAATAATAAAAATAATAATAATAATAATAATAATAATAATAAATAACTGTATTAATAAAGAAACTGTGCACTTTTAAGGGTTGGTACTTTAATGCATTATACAAAAATTTTATTGTGTTTATAAGTGTTCAATTTGTTTTGTACTTTTCTAGATTATATCAATATAATGCACTAACGCAATACTTTTATTTGCCATATAAATTTTTGATCAGTACAATTTGAATCTTTTTCATGGAATCAACTAATACTTTTTTATAATTTGATCCAAAGACAGAAAATAGTTTGCAATTTCTTTCTATGTCAAAAATTCAATTTATTATAGTAATCAATTATTTACTGAATATTTGTCTGGGAACGTTTCCTTTTCATTTATTTTAACTGAGTCAAAGTTTGCGCGTTTCACACAGCGTTGAACATCTTCCAGCTGAGCGGTCATGCGTTCAACATTACCATCAGAAATTCCCTCCTTGAAATCAAACTGCAGACAAAATATTCTAAGGTGTTGCAGTGGTAATTACAGACGGAATCGCATTACAATGAGAGCTGAAGTGGTATTTTGTTCGTTTACAAAGTCAATTTTCATATTTTAATCGAAATAACTGTGTTGCAATCAAGATGAATATTAAATGTGGTCTTGCAAAATGTCTTTTGAAATATTACAGCATATTTTTCACGTTTATAAAACATTGCATGATTTATTAATTCAAATAGGAACATACAACTTTTTTTGAACTCACTGTACACTTTTTACACTGCATTTGTGAGCAAATAGACCGTTACAAGCAGGAAAATTTTATGAAAGTAAAATATATTTTGTGAAAATGAAGTACGAATAAGGCACTTTTTCCAATATTCATTAAAATCATAAACTGAATTGAAATGTGTTCGTCTATAGCTTATTGCTTAAACACTATATTACGATTTGTTTACTTGTATACATAAAAGGGACATTACAAAAATATTCATGTATTCATTTATTTACTCATAAAAAGTTATATCCACCAAAAAAATCAGATTTGAAAAGCGTCAAACAAAAAACCGCAAAACTTAGCAAAAAGGAATCATAAGTAAAGCTATTGAACCAAATTTGAAATTAAAAATAATTGCTATTGAATAAAACGAATAAATAAAACACCCTGTAATGGATAGTGTTGTAGGCCTATTTCTTTCCCATTTATCACTCTCGGAAACTGAATATCTCTTTTATTTAAAAATTACTCGGTACAGTGACTTCAGTTGGAATATTCATATATGAATTGAATTTCAGCGAATTTTGCGTTTTTTTTTTGCAGAAAATAAACCGATTTTCACGTTTTCTGAATATTCTACTTACAGTGTACTGTAGATGTAGTTTTGCTTGGGAACTATATTTTTCAAAAGAATTACAAACGATAAATGAACTTAAAAAAAAATTTATATTAAAAAAATGATCAAAAGATATGAACCGACCAGACGTGTCGATTTTTGTATAAATCAATCAGTTGGTTTATTCCTTAATAATAGTACCGAACACCCCAATAATATAAACAAATATCTTTAAAAAATGTCATACATTTTAAGAAAAAGGAATTAAAACAATTATTTCAAGATACGTTTATCTTAAAATGTATTTATTTTTACAAATAAGTAAATAATAAATAAGCCTATATGGAATCCTAAATGGAATCTAGAAGAAATAAAGTTGAATTAGCCTTCCAACTTACCAAAGACACATACAACAAGAAGTCCCTCTCCTGGAATACAAAGATAAGGCATCATCATACGGTAATTAAACCAGAAACCTTATATGCAGCTGAAACATTATCTCTCACAACCCAGGGCCCACTTGAAAGGTTGGAGATCAAAGAAAGAAAGATATTACGAAAAATCTTAGGCCCCAAATTCCGTAACAACCAATTACTCCACATCAGTAATGAAACTCTATACCAAAAAACTGAAACACTATCAGACACAATAAGAAAAAGGAGAATTGATTTTTATGTTCACATCCTCCGAATGAACAAAAATAGACTAACCAAAAAAATATTTGACTACTTTCACAATAAAAGAGCCAAATCACTTTGGTTTAGAGAAACAGAGAAAGACATAATAGAACTGCAGATCACTGACACTATGCTCATGGACAGAACAGCCAAAACAATAACCAAGGACAAGAAGCAACGGTTCCAAGGCAAAGTCAAATCCAAGCGAACGATCCAAATCTCCGACGAAGAAGGAAAAACAAGATCACAACGAATGAAACAATACTGGGCTACGAGGAAGGCACAGAACATTAAAAAGTGATTGATTTAGTGTACCCCAAAGTTAGGTGAAACAAATAAAGAGAAGATCATTCTTAATATATAACATTGTTATGAAATATGTGGCTTAGATTCATTTAAAAATTTGTGTTTCATTTGTGAAAAAATGTGCGTTATTTCATAAAAAGGACAAAAATTATCACCATCATGCTCTAGTCAGCTGACTGAAAACATTTTTCTTTTCTTTTAGTTTAGGTAAATAACGAGTCAATAAAAAATTCAGCTAAATTGCCTAAACATATTATTATAATTACTTAATTTTACTATTTGTAAATTCTAATACAAAATAAATATGGAATTTGAAATGTTTTGTTTACAAACTAGTTAGTATTCCGATCACGTCAAATGCATTTCATAAAATACTTCAGTTTGAATTATTTAATAATAATAGGATAATTAAATTGTATAAGTTATTTATTAGAAATATAATATTAAATTTAAAATAAACATTGTCATTCTATTAACTAAAACAAATAAAACCAATTTCAATAATTTCTAAACCGAAAATATTAACATTTGCAATAGAGCTTGTACTGATAAATTATTTACAGGCACCGCCCTATTTTGAACTTGTGCAAACTTTGATTTTAATTTCTTACAGCTTCGCCGCCCAACTTTGCAAACTTAGAAACAGTGCAGTGTTTGTAAAATTACCTCTGTAAATATAGCATGAGCAGATATTCCGTCGGGAAGCCGGCCTGAAAGTTTCTACTTTCTTTTTAGTTTGCGAAAATTAATTTTAAATATTTCAATAATTATTTAAAAGCATTTTCAAGTTACGGAGGCACTCGTACGGGAATAAATTATACAAGTTTTGACACTAAATTAACTGAAAATATATTCAATGATATGCATTAAATAAAAGCAATATAATTTATGCACGAGAATTTTAAATTAATTGTTTTCACACTAATATTGCTTTTGAAAAATATTAAATCTATCTGTGAAATATTTACAGGATTCACTAAGTTTTAAAATTGTTATTAAACACATAAAAGATCGTTTTGTCGTTTACCGGATCTGACAACACCGCACGAACAACACCGCAAACAAACATCCTCTGGTATGCTTGTGGTGTACACAGCAGATGGTGTAACTTCACATTGGATGTCTGCCACATTGCAAATAAAGTCATAATGAACTGTGTACCAAAATTGACTAGCTAAAAAATTTCTTTATTTGTTTCACTACCAAATCAATTGCTTTTTAAAGTGTTCCTTGCAGCCCATTTGATAATTCAAATCTTGCTTCTTTCTTTCAGTTTCAATCGTTCGCTTGGAACTTTGCCTTGGAACCGTTGCTTCGTGTTCCTGGTTATTGTTTTGGCTGTTCTGTCCATGAGCATAGTGTCAGTGATCTGTAGTTCTGTTATGTCTTTCTCCGTTTTTCTAAACCAAAGTGGTCTGGCTCTTTTATTGCGAAAGTAGTCAAATATTTTTTTGGTTAGTCTATTTTTGTCCATTCGGAGGATGTGCCCATAAAAATCAATTCTCCTTTTTCTTTATTGTATCTGATAGTGTTTTAGTTTTTTGGTAAAGAGTTTCATTACTGATGTGTAGTAATTGGTTCTTACGTAATTTGGGGACTAAGATTTTTCGTAATATCTTTCTTTCTTTGATCTCCAGCCTTTCAAGTAGGCCCTGGGTTGTGAGAGATAATGTTTCAGCTGCATATAAGGCTTCTGGTTTAATTACCGTATGATAATGCCTTATCTTTGTATTCCAGGAGAGGGACTTCTTGTTGCATGTGTCTTTGGTATTTGACACATTCCCCAAGATATTTGAATTCTTTGAATATCTTAATGTATTTAGTTCTCCCACTTGAAGCTTTTTTGGTGGTTTTTGTATGTTTGTCAATATTTTAGTCTTTTCAAATGAAACTTTGAGACCCATTTTTAACACTTGCTTATGGAGTTCAAGAGTCTGTTCTTCCTTAGCTTCCTTAGCTTCTTCCAATGTCTCAGCTAGTAAGGACATGTCATCCGCAAAAGCCAAACAATTTACCTTAATGTCTTTGTTCTTAGTTCCCAGTCTGATTCCACTATGCGTATTCACGTTCCACTCTCTAACTACTTTTTCTAGAGCACAATTAAATAACAATTTAGAGAGACCATCTCCTTGTCGGACTCCAATGAATTGAACTTTGGAGAATGTATTAGTTAATGTTGCATCGATAAGATTAACAAATTTGCATTAGTAATAGTTTTTTAAGTTTTACAGGACTAATTGCTACTGTGGTTTCAAAATTTTACGTAACGGAATATTCGTTATTAGGCTTAATCGAACATTATCCTTCATTTGTATACACAAAAACCGCCTAACATTTTAAACTTAAAAACAGTTGCAGTATTCGTAAGAAACACTGTAAATACAGCACTAGCAGATATTTCACCGGGAACACAACCTGTAAGTTTTAATTTCCTTTTGTTTGCGAAATTAAATTTTAAATATGCCAACATTTATTTGAAAGCATTTTAAAGTTACGAAGAGGCGCCTTAAACAAACATCTCTCGGGTGCTTAGCGTTTGACTTGAACAAACCATTTTCTAATAAGGTTTGTCAGCTGAAGCGTAGCGTTTTCGTTTATTCTTCTCAGTAACGCGGTTCTTCAGTACATGCAAGTGTTAGTTTTATTTCTGGTTTTATCAGTCAAGAATCGTCCTGAGTTTTTAGCTTTAAGTATTTTGACATATGTCTAGGGATCTATGTTCCAGTTTGACACTTTCTAGTTAGACATTTAAGAACGAGAACTGATCTATGCTCTCGAAATATATTTCTTTTATAGAAACAAATCATTTTTACACAAATTATAAATACATATATAAATATAACTACTCTTTAAAAGGATCGGAGTTCCTTCAAGTTTCCGTCACGATGACCGATATAATAGGTTATTTTACATTGTAAATTATAAACTTCTTCTTTTCTGCTAGGATTATTGTCACTATATTCAGTATAATGATCTGCCTTCCCTACCTTCGTCAATTCTACTTTCGTTGACGTGTTTCGGAGAACCTTCATCTTCAAAAACTATATCTATACTGGTCACCATTTCTATCTCCACCCGTACCCCTCCTCTATTCAACACGTGTACATTAAACCTGACGTGAGCCGCCTCGGTGACCTAGTTGATAGCGTACTGGGCTTTCACCTCGAGGACCCGGTTTCGAGTCCCGGCCAGGGCTTGGTATTTGTATACGCTATAAATCATCCCATCGTCTGCATTAGCCCAAGTGTGCACAATAGTCGGACGTTAAACACAAAAAAAACCTGACGTGCTCTTTTCTGATTGGCTCTTCAAAATCATACGTTTTCGCTCGCTTCTGATTGGCTCCTTTCAAACTTTCTCTTCAACTGTCGTCACTCTTGTTAATTTTTGAAATTTTTTAGATTTTTAAACGTAATATCTGGTTGCCACGATAATACGTTTAAAAAGATAAAAATACATTACGTTTAAAATCTAATAATTTTCAAAAATTAACAGTAGGGACGACCGTTGAAGAGAAAGTTTGAAAGGAGCCAATCAGAAGCGAGCGATTTTTTTTATAGTATACATTAAAAGTATAATATAGTTTTTGAAGATGGAGGTTCTCCGAAACGCGTCAACGAAAGAAGAATTGGCGAAGCTGGGGAAGGCAGATCATTATACTGAACATAATAAATTATACATTTTGTAATAATAACACTTTTGTATTAGTTTTACACTTACAGTTAAATTAACAAATACATTGGAGGACAGATTTCCATGTAAAATTAACGTACTTGTGCTCCGAAGGAAAATACATAATGTTTTGTCGACATTTTGGAATATTTGTGACAATAATAGATTGAGAAATTTCTATTACGCCTCGGTGGCCTAGTTGATAGCGTACTAGGCTTTCACCCCGAGGATCCGGATTCGATTCCCGGTCAGGGCTTGGCATTTTCATACGCTATAAATCATCCCATCGTCTGCATTAGCCCAAGTGTGCACAATGGTCGGACGTTAAACAAAAAAAAAAAAAAAAAAAAACAAAATTTGAGAAATTTCGTGTAATGTCTTTACTTTACAATACATTTGTAAAAATTTATCACCGTTTTAGATCGTGTCGTACTGAATCTTTGGCCAATAAAATTCAAAAGGAATTAATGTTTTAGTTAAATCAGTATTTCATTTATCAAAATAATTAACAACCAGTCAAATCTAATAGTCGTATTAACTGCTTTCTACAAATAAGGTGCACGTAACAGTATTTTTAGAGAAATCAGAAAAAATTTCATTTTATAAAACAGTGTGCAGTTTAATAATATGCTCGAAACCAGTAGGTTTATTAAGGTAAAACCATAACGTAGTTTTTTACAAAAAAAAGAACGTTTATTAAGTACATATTTCTTTAGTATAGTTTTAATAATTTAAACAGTAACCGTTAACAAATAACTGGCTGTTACTATTTGCAATACTTTAGTATTTTGAATGCGTACATGCAATATTGTATTTGGCAACAAATACGACATGAGTGCATCGTTTATTAATCATACTATCACAGACGTAAAATGTGTGTTATATTCACCAAAATTCATTTCAGTTCAGTTAAATCACAGTTACAAACGACGAAACTAATTCCGTACTCACGGGACAACAAAATGAAATCTAAATTCGCGAGTTAGTGTGCCTAGCATACCGCAACACGTTACAGATACCCTGTATAGCAGCGACCCCAGCGGGTATCGATTGTTTGCTGGCCACTGCAAATCGCTTCTGCGGTATTATACCTTTTTATTGTTGCAGATATATTTTTAAAACGAACGCAATATCGGTGCGGACACAATATCCTGGTTGTATGATAAAACTTATGATATAAATGTTTTTTCAGCGGCCAACTCTTATCGTAGACAGGTTCCCCCGTTGTTATGCCCTTTCGCGTTGGCAATGAACACAGAGACAAAAGGAAAATGCGAACATTAATGGAATTTGAAAACAACAAAATACTTAGTGTATGTATACTGTATTACTAGCGAAGTATAATGAAAGTGATATTATTTTGGCACCTCTACAATGATATATTATAAGTATATTTTTAAATTCTTTTTATATTCTTCTTCTTTTCTGCTAAGATTATTATCCCTATGTTCAGTATAATGGTCTGCCTTCCCTAGGTTCGTCAATTCTACTTTCGTTGACGCGTTTCGGAGAACCTCCATCTTCAAAAACTATATATATACTGGTCACCAATATTATAACCCCCTTATTTTTAATTTTCTATCTCTACCTCGTACCCTTCATCAATTCAACACGTGTACATTAAACCTGACGTGCTTGCTTCTGATTGGCTCCTTTCAAACTTTCTCTTCAACGGTCGTCTCTCCTGTTAATTTTTGAAAATTATTAGATTTTTAAACGTAATATTTTTTTATCTTTTTAAACGTAGTATCGTGGCAAGTAGATATTATGTTTAAAAATCTAAAAAATTTTAAAACTAACAGTAGGGACGACCGTTGAAGAGAAAGTTTGAAAGGAGCCAATCAGAAGCGAGCGAAAACGTATGATTTTGAAGAGCCAATAAGAAGCGAGCACGTCAGGTTTAATGTACATGTGTTGAATAGAGGAGGGATACGAGGTGGAGATAGAAAATTATAAATAGGACTGGCCATAATATTGGAGACCAGTATAGATATAGTTTTTGAAGATGGAGGTTCTCCGAAACGCGTCAACGAAAATAGAATTGACGAAGCTAGGGAAGGCAGATCATTATACTGAACATAGGGATATTTTTAAATCATTACACTGTGAATTAGAGGTTTGGTACCTTATGGAGCACTTTGAAAAATTTATTGGTACAATTATAAAATTATTTTTGTTATACAAATATCATTATTTATATAATATATACAAAATGCATTATATTAAAGATTTTACAGTAAAGGTTGAATATATAGGCGACATACTATAATTATTGTATCACAATAGTACGGCATTTTAGATCAAAAAGGATTCAACACTGTAAAAACATTTCTAGTATTTCGTTGAGGTATATAAATAACGTTTGCAGTTTTTGTTTTTAAAGTTGTTACGATATTTAAGTACACCATATTCTTGTTATTATTATTTCGACACTTTCGTTTTCTTGTGTATTTTGAACAATATACGACTATTCGAGGCCGTACATCAACTCTTAATTAGCCGCCTCGGTGGCCTAGTGGATAGCGTACTAGGCTTTCACCCCGAGGACCCGAGTTCGATTCCCGGCCAGGGCTTGGCATTTTCATACGCTATAAATCATCCCATCGTCTGCATTAGCCCAAGTGTGCACAATAGTCGGACGTTAAACACAGACAAAAAACAACTCTTTATTCTTAAGATTTAAAAGATTTAAAGTTTTTCGCTATTGCTTTATTTTTCATCACTAAAGTTACCAGCCTTGAGTTTCTCTTTCATTTTTAATACTGTTTAAAGATATTTTAAGCATGTAGGTTAATTTTCTATTTGCTAAGTTTATGTTTAAGTGAAGTTAGTGTATCATTCAAGAGCTTGAGAAAGCGAGTTAATCCATATTCTGGAAATATCGTGTATTGTTTACAATTTAACTGTTAATAAAGTAAAAACATTATGTACAATAAATAAGTCATTGTTCTATAACATACGTAGTACAGACGCCATTAAATACGTAATACAGGAGAATTAAATTGTAATAAAGTGTATTATAACCGTAAATGACTTGTTCTGATCTGCATCTCCAGTACTGTTTTGGTTAACCACGCCTCTTTCTAATCTCCGCTTCAAATTAGGAAAAGCTTGGATATAAATACCTGAACTTCCTGAATGTCGCTTGAAAGTCTTGTTTAATTACTGTGTACTTGACTGGAAATTGAACCTCATAAGTGATGCTTTTAAATGTACTGTATTTATTAAAAAACAACGTTTTGTATATACGCGAGTACACTTATGCTTGTTTTACATTCATTGTTATAGCAATAGGTAGTTTAGTTGTAAAAATAAAACAAAGTGTAACGCTAAAATGATTCGCTCGTTACCATTAGAGCCGGATAGCCGTCCGCATTCATAGGCTTCGCCAGGGTTCAAATGCAGGTAATGGTTTTGGCTCAGTTATAAATTGGGCGCATTGACAAAATCAGTATTTCATGATTTTGCTCACCCATGTTTAAGTCATCATCGCCAAAAGGGGCTTTGAGTTTTAATATTGATTAGCTGCGCAAATTTATGCAAATTTAGGTGCTCAATATTCTCGAGCGTAAGGAAGTTTTAGGTGCTCAATATTCTCGAGCGTAAGGAAGTTTTAGGTGCTCAATATTCTCGAGCGTAAGGAAGTTTTAGGTGCTCAATATTCTCGAGCGTAAGGAAGTTTTAGGTTTCAAGGTGTTTGCTATTCTCGAGCTCTCAGAATCCTAAATACTCCAAGGATTCGGAATGCCCAATTTCTACGCTATTCTCGAGCTCTCGGAATTCTACATACTCCAAGGATTCGGAATGCCCAATTTCTAAGATTTATAAATGCTCCTATGGTAATTCCTATCTCAGTATACCATACCTTTTTCCGGCCAGTATGCATTGTCGTTCGATGATTTGTCGTATACTGCCTAGAGTTATCGAGTGGTCGTCGTAAGACTGACCAAAATTATCCGATGGTCGGCGGAAGACTGCCCTTTTAGCAGCCACAGTGGCCTCCTATTATATTGTTAAGAGCCGCGCATGCGCAGAAACCCGTTCTTAGTCAGTCGGGTCCCAGAGCTCGGATCGAGTGGTTCTTCCTAGCGTAGCTAATGGGAGCCCTTGCAAACTGACCTTTGCATTCGTTGCGTTCTTGCCTTAGGCTACAAGCGCGTCATACCCTCTCAAACTGACCTTTGCACTGTACCTATCTACACTCGTCAACTGACCTTTTGTACGGTTTGCTATCTGATCTCAGGCTACGTAGGGCCAGCCGTGCGTTTTAGTAACAGGGTTAATTTTTAACCCGTTACAAATGTATTACTTTTCAAATAATGAAAAAAAATTGACTTATACTACATAATACTATTTTCAGTTTTCAATAATTATTTGTAAAAGATTGAGATAGATAACTGTATGAAAATTGTAGTTCTTTGTTCGTACAGTAAGTTTAAAATTTTCGTATTATGGATGTTTTTATTTTCATCTGTCAGTACGTCTGTACAGCACATCACTAACTTGTATAACAAATTAAAAGCTTATAAATCTCTAAAGTTTTATTAAGTCAGAGTCAGAACAGAAAAACAAGGTTTGTGTTATTTTCGAGTAAGTAAAACGTCCACATTTCAAATTTGTTACGTTTCATTCATATTCTTTACGAATTTATTCACTTAAATTCCTCTATGTCAAACTATTCAGGATTTATAATTATATTAAATCCATTAATATTGTTCACACAAAATACCACCGGTCAGTTCTAATCTATTCAGTTGCAGAAATAATCCGGATGCAGCTAAAAGCTGAAGTTCGGATGTGCACAAGAATATTTTCCACAGCGTGACTAAGTAGCTATCCCGATAAACGTCGATGTGTCCCACAGGACCATTGCATGCCGTGATAGACAGATAGATTCTTCTCCCCTTCTAACATAAGACAAGTGTTTTTCTGTCGTCGTCTCGAGCAAATTGACGTGTTACATAAACTCCCCTTCCCCAGTAAACAACCCCTCTCAGGTTTGCTGGATGTCCTACTTTGCATACCCCTGCTTATGATTTATATTATGATACGTGTTTCAAAGTCTTTGAATTTTGTATAAAATAGCTTCTGCTTGGTTGAGTTGAAAAAATACAGCATGATTAGTTATTTATTAGAAAAACTTTGAGCTGTTCTAGAACCCTAATGACGGCAAAACACAGAAGCGCTATAGTTAAATGTGTACAGAACCTGAACTATTGAAATAATTTATACGTTACTTTACTCGCTACAGTAAAAGTTTATTTTCGTCGTTAATTGGTAAAGCACCAATTATGCAGATATTAACTAACGCCGATTACGAAAATGAAATCAGATTTCTAAAAAACTTGAAAATAAAAAGTTTTGATTGCTTAAAAATTTTGAATACCCGTAATTTTAAAACGCATGAACTTTAAAAACCCAGTTTCGCATTGCAACGAAATAATTCCGTACAAAATTTATATTTATGTTATTCGTTTCCATTATGGCAGGAAGAATTATTTTATTTTATTATACTGCAATATAAATTCACTAACGTTTATAAAAAACATAAAACTTATAAATGTATAAATAAATAATACAACTGTAATAAAGCTTTTAATAAATTAAAATAAGCACGGCAAACAGCTGTTTAATACAAGGTCACGCAAATAATATTTAATTAACGTCCTTCAAAAAGCTGAATATTGAATCCCTGCACTTGTGTGTATTTAACGTAAAAAATACTACCTTTACTCATTATAATTTTTAAACAAAATCATTTATGAATTGAATAAAATTAAGTAAATTACGAAATAATTAATTATTTAAATAAGTAAACAGTACGCTAGAACAAATTATCGTTATTAACTGCAAAGAAAATAATACATTATTACTAATATTTTCTCAGTTGACTAAGCTATATTTTGTTATAATACACATCGACAATTTAACAAAATTTATTACACTGTAGTAAATAGTATTCCATTTTAAATAATCTATTCTATATTGCATACGTAAATGAAACTGCATAAGTTTAACGTAAAATAACTGCCGCATACAGCTGACACATTGGCGTAAAAGAAACGAATTTTAAAGTGTATTTTTCTTTATCTCACTCGTTTTGAACTTCTCATTTCACTGTCATAACCAATATAATCTACACATATTAGGATTAATAACTTTTAAATTACATTCAAAATAATAAAAGGAACTTTGGCCACCGTCAACAATGTTTTGATTTCAATTGATTTTAAGAATTTGAAATGCTGATTTGTACAGTTTTTAACCTTTACTGTGATGTATAAATCTGATTTTTCAAAAAAAAAAAAAAAAAATTAGACAAAAAATTAAGTATTTTTAAAGATTTAAAATGGCCGTCGTTTAAAATTCTTGAAGAAATTTAACAAATTCTCCAAGCTATTACCGTAATCGCTTTTAATACGCAAGTTTGAATTAAATCGAACCAAAATTTCACAATTAAGAGTGCTTATATATATATATATATATATATATATATATATATATATATATATAAAACATTTTAAGGAACTCTCAATACGTAATCTAGAGGTCAGGATTAGTGCTCATTTCAAAGGCTCAGGTTTGGACCTTACCATGATGGCCGATCCATTGGCTCATTTTTCCAATGACAATTCGATATTAAGTGGAATTAAGATTGTAATCTCTAGTTTCTGTATAGTTTGCATTAGGTCTGCGTAACGGATGAAGTACTATATATCTTAATTTTATTTACCGACTTAATGTATTACAAAACGTTTTGTAATTCTTTCACAAAAGGGACCCTGCGAAGTATATTACTTGTAACTCAATGAATATATTAAAACTATTATAGAAAACAATCGCAATCTATGTTATAACATTATTGCATAACATTATTATTATTATTGTTATTATTATTATTATTATTATTATTATTATTATTATTATTATTATTATTATTATTATTATTATTATTATTATTTTTAAACTAAGAAAACATATAATATTCACTATCATCACTAAGTGGGTAAGTATTTATTAAGTTTTAACTAGTAAAAGTTCAGCTATAAAAAAAATTTACAAAAATGCATAATATAGTCTCTAGAAATATGTTTTATAAATTTGTTTGAGGACCAACTTATACGAAAGTTGGGCTTCATGATATAACCTTTTAACCTAATTCGTAAATCAGACGCTAGTACCACTAACAGTTATTATTACGTATAATATATTGATAATATTACACAAAAGCATCAAGAATTTAAAGAAGCCATGTTACGATAACGTTTTTTAAAATATAGTGATGGTATTTCATTTTTTTAAGAATAAATACAGTAAACAAACAATTTCCTTTTAGGTAAATAGACAAAAAAGGAAAATGATGATGTTCATAATTAATCTTAATATAAAACATGGCGCAATCAACATATTAGAGAACATCCCAGTAGAAAACACATTCGGGATGAATATTTTAAAGAGAAGATTTCGTGTGAAGAGATTATAAAAGGAAAACGGGATTGGATTCCAAGACATGTCAACATCACAATAAGATCTCCTTCCTTCACATCCCCTAGGGGACATCCTCTCATGCTCAGTTTTTACACTCATATGTCTTTCAATCTTATTTTACAATGCTAATTTCGAGTACGTTATTTTTAACAATGCATTTCAGCAACGATACAAGGCCGTATAAAATGTCTAATCAAAATAAAAAGATAATTGTTACCAATAAATTTACTTTGTTACATAATCTCGTAATTTATTAAACAATTCAGTCTATTTTATAGGTTCTGTGATTAGATTGAACAAGACGTGTTCGAACTGAATCTATAGCAAAAAAAAAACAAGCATATTATCTGTTTTGTGATACAGGGTAGAGAATCATCGGTTTTGTATTATCGGTATTACTGTTTTGTATTATTATCGGTTTTGTGATACAGGGTAGAGAATCATTGTTTTGTATTATCGGTATTACTGTTTTGTATTATTATCGGTTTTGCGATACAGGGTAGAGAATCATTGTTTTGTATTATCGGTATTACTGTTCTGTATTATTATCGGTTTTGTGATACAGGATAGAGAATCATCGTTTTGTATTATCGGTATTACTGTTCTGTATTATTATCGGTTTTGTGATACAGGATAGAGAATCATCGTTTTGTATTATCGGTGTTACTGTTTTGTATTATTATCGGTTTTGTGATACAGGATAGAGAATCATCGGTTTTGTATTATCGGTGTTACTGTTCTGTATTATTATCGGTTTTGTGATACAGGATAGAGAATCATCGGTTTTGTATTATCGGTATTACTGTTCTGTATTATTATCGGTTTTGTGATACAGGATAGAGAATCATCGTTTTGTATTATCGGTATTACTGTTCTGTATTATTATCGGTTTTGTGATACAGGATAGAGAATCATCGTTTTGCATTATCGGTGTTACTGTTCTGTATTATTATCGGTTTTGTGATACAGGATAGATAATCATCGTTTTGTATTATCGGTATTACTGCTCTGTATTATTATCGGTTTTGTGATACAGGATAGAAAATCATCGTTTTGCATTATCGGTATTACTGTTCTGTATTATTATCGGTTTTGTGATACAGGATAGAGAATCATCGTTTTGTATTATCGGTATTACTGTTCTGTATTATTATCGGTTTTGTGATACAGGATAGAGAATCATCGTTTTGTATTATCGGTATTACTGTTCTGTATTATTATCGGTTTTGTGATACAGGATAGAGAATCGTCGTTTTTGTATTATCGGTATTACTGTTCTGTATTATTATCGGTTTTGTGATACAGGATAGAGAATCATCGTTTTGTATTATCGGTGTTACTGTTCTGTATTATTATCGGTTTTGTGATACAGGATAGAGAATCATCGTTTTGTATTATCGGTATTACTGTTCTGTATTATTATCGGTTTTGTGATACAGGGTAGAGAATCATCGTTTTGTATTATCGGTATTACTGTTCTGTATTATTATCGGTTTTGTGATACAGGATAGAGAATCGTCGTTTTGTATTATCGGTATTACTGTTCTGTATTATTATCGGTTTTGTGATACAGGATAGAGAATCGTCGTTTTGTATTATCGGTATTACTGTTCTGTATTATTATCGGTTTTGTGATACAGGATAGAAAATCATCGTTTTGCATTATCGGTATTACTGTTCTGTATTATTATCGGTTTTGTGATACAGGATAGAGAATCATCGTTTTGTATTATCGGTATTACTGTTTTGTATTATTATCGATTTGTGATACAGGATAGAGGATCATCGGTTTTGTATTATCGGTGTTACTGTTCTGTATTATTATCGGTTTTGTGATACAGGGTAGAGAATCATCGTTTTGTATTATCGGTATTACTGTTTTGTATTATTATCGGTTTTGTGATACAGGATAGAGGATCATCGTTTTGCATTATCGGTGTTACTGTTTTGTATTATTATCGGTTTTGTGATACAGGATAGAGAATCATCGGTTTTATATTATCGGTGTTACTGTTCTGTATTATTATCGGTATTGTGATACAGGATAGAGAATCATCGGTTTTGTATTATCGGTATTACTGTTTTGTATTATTATCGGTTTTGTGATACAGGATAGAGAATCGTCGTTTTGTATTATCGGTATTACTGTTCTGTATTATTATCGGTTTTGTGATACAGGATAGAGAATCATCGGTTTTGTATTATCGGTGTTACTGTTCTGTATTATTATCGGTATTGTGATACAGGATAGAGAATCATCGGTTTTGTATTATAGGTATTACTGTTCTGTATTATTATCGGTTTTGTGATACAGGATAGAGAATCATCGGTTTTGTATTATCGGTATTACTGTTCTGTATTATTATCGGTTTTGTGATACAGGATAGAGAATCATCGGTTTTGTATTATCGGTATTACTGTTCTGTATTATTATCGGTTTTGTGATACAGGATAGAGAATCATCGATTTGTATTATCGGTATTACTGTTCTGTATTATTATCGGTTTTGTGATACAGGATAGAGAATCATCGGTTTTGTATTATCGGTATTACTGTTCTGTATTATTATCGGTTTTGTGATACAGGATAGAGAATCATCGGTTTTGTATTATCGGTATTACTGTTCTGTATTATTATCGGTTTTGTGATACAGGATAGAGAATCATCGATTTGTATTATCGGTATTACTGTTCTGTATTATTATCGGTTTTGTGATACAGGATAGAGAATCATCGTTTTGTATTATCGGTATTACTGTTCTGTATTATTATCGGTTTTGTGATACAGGATAGAGAATCATCGATTTGTATTATCGGTATTACTGTTCTGTATTATTATCGGTTTTGTGATACAGGATAGAGAATCATCGTTTTGTATTATCGGTATTACTGTTCTGTATTATTATCGGTTTTGTGATACAGGATAGAGAATCATCGTTTTGCATTATCGGTATTACTGTTCTGTATTATTATCGGTTTTGTGATACAGGATAGAGAATCATCGTTTTGTATTATCGGTATTACTGCTCTGTATTATTATCGGTTTTGTGATACAGGATAGAGAATCATCGATTTGTATTATCGGTATTACTGTTCTGTATTATTATCGGTTTTGTGATACAGGATAGAGAATCATCGATTTGTATTATCAGTATTACTGTTCTGTATTATTATCGGTTTTTTTTAAAAAAAAACGTGTTTCCTATTTACGTAAACAAAAATTATTGAAATAATTCGCGTTTGTTATTTAATACCATGTTTGATAACTAAACGTTAATGATGTAGGGTTAACAGTTATAGTTAATTACGTCTTCGTAGCACTTAATTTTCAATTTATACTAATTATACTTTTTATTGTATTCAGTAATGAGTACACTATATTAAAAATACGTAATAACTTATACTGTTCACATTGTTGAGGTTTAATATTATTAAATCGTTTAATTTTATCAGAAGAACATAATCATACAATAAGTACTTGAACAAATTATCACTGCACATGATTACTAGGATTTACCTTACACATTTAAGCGAGGGTGTTATATGTCCTATATAATGTGTAATTATCAAATTTCAATTGAAAAATAACCGATTGGGGCTGCCGTTATTTTGACTCAGACCCGAAACTTTAAAATGAGCACCGTCGAAGCACTTGTAGTTACTTTTTAAGATGTAATAAAAATTAATGAATTATATAACAATTTAAGGATAAAAATGAAATAAGTATAATATGTGTGTTAAATAGTTTGTCATAGTTACTAACAAAGTACACTGTAAGTGTTTTATTTTAGTCATTTTGTCAAATTGGATAAGTTAAGTAAACAAATATGCTAACCTACAAGGTAAAGATAAATTAAATTAATTTTGGAAAACGAAGAAACATCACGTTTTCTTACCCCACTATCAGCAGCAGCTACCCTCTATATAAGTAGCTGCAAAGAATAAGCAGCTGTACATGTTCCCAGAAGGCACTGGACATCTGGGCGCGTCTAGCCAAATCTCTTCCTATCTACATTATCCAGTATAATACTAGTATCCTTTAGCTGTAGCGACGTGCTATGTTCCTTTTGGTTATACCGGTTTACTGAACAGTTATATAACACTCATTTCGTTAATCTCCTTTCACAGTACCAGTATGTTGAGGCGACTGTAATCCAGCGACCCTAAAGGAACATGAAGCCCTTTGTTTTCGTTTCAGTACACTGGCAGCTTGAACCAACTGGAATTACCGTTGACTCAGGTCCTGTTAGATCTGTAAGAGCCCTTTTAGATGGTCATATCAGACGTCAGTTCAGTTTCAGTGTCAAACTGTCAGTTTTTCTTGCGTGTAAAAATTAAATACTAAAATGAGAACTGACATGGAGACTGAGAACTGTCGGGATGGATAGACCTGTTTGTTTCATTTCAGCTTTTAGAATCCCTAAGTGTAAACAAATGCGTCATGCCTTAGTTCGTTCCTCTCGTCAGTTCTTGAAAACCTTGCCCAGTGTGTCGCAACTGTCGCTGTGTCAAGGATCACGATTCTGTTGTCGAGTCCATTGATAACAGTGAGAACTGAACTGACTGTGTGAAATGAAACGAGACCGGATACTGAAGTGAGAACAGATATAATTATTTAAAAGGCACATTATTGATCCGTTTCAAAAGGTCAGCAACGGTGAGTGTTGTCAGCTACCCTTTCGTTTGACAAGTCTGGTGCGTATTGTCAGAATGAGCCTCCATGTTCAATGACAAGAAGTGTCGTACATCGAACGATCCAAGGATATAACGGATTCTTTAGCCTATGCTACAGTAAAATACAAGAAACCTTCAGGACGATCTTCGAGCAGTTAACTCTAGGAAGTGGTGTGGACAAGACCCTTATCGATATTACTGAAATTCTTCTACATAACTACAAGTGGAGCAATCAATTTTAACCAAAGACAGAAATTAACTTAGAAAAAACTTTAAGAATTGGACAAGATGATAACCCCTGTTATAGTTAAAATAAATTTTATAAACAATGAAAAACATTAGCAGTACAGTTTAAGAAAATCATATATTATCTGTACTTAAGTTAAAGAAAATAATACATTAAATTACAAAAAAAGTACTTATTTTAATAAACAGAATCCAATCCATAAAGTATATCTGGGATGAAAGTGTAGTTAATATAAATTTTAAAAATATCTTCGTATTTTAAAACAGGCTAACTGCGTTACAACATAAAAACATATTTTCCTTCTGGTAACATCTCAAACATAGACTGCTTGCAGACGCAGGATCGGAAAACACTTTAAAATTATTTTGGAACGGTATGGCAACTGTCTTCCGAAATTCGTTTACAAGTGGAAACTGGGAATCACGAATTTAGAAATCTTATTGCAGTTTTTAAAGTTCTGCTCATACCAATGAAGCAGTAAGGGATGCTCATAGATTCACCTTGAGTATGTGTTGTGTCGAATGTTAGTAGTTTGTACATCTGTGGAGTTTTCGAGGTGATTAAGGATCGGTCAATCTGCCGCGTCTTTAAACTTTAGCGTCTCAAAGTAGAGTTGAAGCCGCAGTCACGACCTTACTTTCCTTTAACGCAGTTTGTGTCTTTTTTAAAACAACAATTTTTCTAAATACTACTACATAAAGTTTCAAAAATTTTAAAGTGTTCAAAGTACAACACCTTATTTTGCTTCCAATTCAAAGTTGTTATCCTACAATCATATCTTTGAAATATTTTTTTAATATACAATAAAATACAAATAAGTATATTAAACACAAATAAAAGTAAATTAAACACTGCCGCAAGCCGGTCCCAAGCCCGGGCCTGTCTTTGAAAGATGGGGAAGTGTGGAGGGGGAGGAGTAACAACCTCGTAAAAAAACCAGGGTCCATCTTGCTTCGGATGGTAGCACCCTGTGATAGAGCCCCTGCCTAGGGTTACTAGGTGAAAACCGGCCAACGGTCTCAATGGCGGACGAGGAAATGAATTTCCCAACGGAGGAGAGAGCGGAAGAGCTACCTCCAGGATTTACAATCTTGGTTGTATCACTGTGACCTTTGGGTAACTCAAAATATAACTTTCATTATTCATGGAAATGTGTGATGTGAAATCTGCCCCAGGTGGACGATCCACCGTACATAAGTACGACAGCAGACGCTCTGAGTCTGGGGAGTCTGCAACACCACACAAAGACAAGCCGGAGTGTCTTGGAATCTCACGTAAAATTAAATATAAACAACCAAAGAGGAGAGGAAAAGAAGATCAGAAAGAATGAAGAGCTACTGGGAACAAAGAAAAGTACAGCGCGCAAGAAATGATTAATTCAGCGTACCCCAAAGAGGGTGAAACGAAAAGAAGAAAATACAAATCATAATTTGTTCACCTGTACTTCAGTTACTGACGGGTAATATTATTATATTTATTTAAAAAAAAAATTGTAAGCCCACATTGGAGCATACACAGTCAATTTAATTAAGTCTTTTGGTTTTTCTGCGTTTTTCCCAGTATTTTTTTAATCTTATTGATCTCTGAAGTCTGAGTTCTTCCGAATATACCACGTTTCATGGACGTTTTTCCCTAAACTGTAATAAAAGTAAACATATTTTACATATGGATTGTAAAATTAAAGTACGTCTTATTTATACATAACAACAAAATCAATCACTGTAAAAAAAAATTAAATATTATAATTTACATTAACTATGTTTCGAAGATACTTAATTACTTTTTCATATTTAAACACAATTCAAATTAAGTACAAAAACTTTGTAGAAATAATATTAATGGTTTAGTAGATACCACGGTTTCTAATGATAATAAGAACTTATTAGTTCTGTTTACATTTTCAATTCATTTAAATAATGCAGGATTTATGAAGGATTAATGAAAAAACATTAAAATCACAAAAAATACATTATTCAGTTATTTTCATTCGTACACTAAAACGTTTCGAAACTAATTTAAAATTTGATTGTTCCAAGGTGAAATTAAGTACACAACACTTAGGGAATTCCACTTAATTTCGAATAAAACCGTACCTGACGAAATCTAAAGTTGGTGGAAGCAGAGATAAAAGGTAAAGTTTATGAAACGACTTGAAGAGGGTTAGAAATTTAATTTGTATCATAAAATATTTTATTGGCGTTTTATTGCGCTGCCTTTCAATAAAACTTTCCACTTCGACGTATGGCGTGGTTTGCACGTGAGCCGTATTCAATGATCACGTAGTTAAGCCTTTGAATTTAAAGCAATACAGTATTCAATTGCAATACAATTTTAATCAGTAGAAAAATAGTTCGTATTTTAACTTTCTCATTATAATATGAAGAAATAAAATTATTAGAATGGGGGGAAACGATCTTGAGCCAACCACCACAGATTAAAAAAGTGGTTTTTGACTTCTCTCTCTATAATTCGGTCTACAACGTTCTACGCCGTAACGATTTTGTAAACAATTTACAGACATTTACAATCAATGATTGTCAGAACGTATGCTGTTACTCGTAATAATTTTACTGCAATATACTTTGTAACGTACACAAATTAATGTAATAATACGGTCAACGTAACGAAAAATACCATGGACTATCAAAATATCTTTGTAGAGATTACCATTGTCTGAAACATTTCGCAAACCTTTTGTAATGTTCTCTGGATTATCCTAGCGTGAGGAAATTGATTGTTTAACAAATATTCCAATTATTAACAAATATATAACAAATTAAGTATTTACACTTAATATTACCGTTACTTAGGTATGAAAAAATATTACCGTTTTAAGAGAAAATAATGAATGAAAATTTAATAACAATATAAATTTTCCAAATATTAAAAAATTGAAGTAACAAATTAAGTATTTACACTTAATTACCGTTACTTAAGTATGAAAAAATATTACCGTTTTCAAGAGAAAATAATTAATGAAAATTTAATAACAATATAAATTTTTCAAATATTAACAAATAGATATAACAAATTAAGTATTTACACTTAATATTACCGTTACTTAAGTACGAAAAAATATTACCGTTTTTAAGGGAAAATAATGAATGAAAATTTAATAATAATATAAATTTTCCAAATATTACAAATAGATATAACAAATTAAGTATTTACACTTAATATTACCGTTACTTAAGTATGAAACAATATTACTGTTTTTAAGAGAAAATAATGAATGAAAATTTAATAACAATATACATTTTTCAAATATTAACAAACAGATATAACAAATTAAGTATTTACACTTAATATTACCGTTACTTAAGTAGGAAACAATATTACTGTTTTTAAGAGAAAATAATGAATGAAAATTTAATAATAATATAAATTTTCCAAATATTACAAATAGATATAACAAATTAAGTATTTACACTTAATATTACCGTTACTTAAGTATGAAACAATATTACTGTTTTTAAGAGAAAATAATGAATGAAAATTTAATAACAATATACATTTTTCAAATATTAACAAACAGATATAACAAATTAAGTATTTACACTTAATATTACCGTTACTTAAGTATGAAACAATATTACTGTTTTTAAGAGAAAATAATGAATGAAAATTTAATAACAATATACATTTTTCAAATATTAACAAACAGATATAACAAATTAAGTATTTACACTTAATATTACCGTTACTTAAGTATGAAACAATATTACTGTTTTTAAGAGAAAATAATGAATGAAAATTTAATAACAATATGCAGTAAAAAAAATATTTAAAATTTTTAAATAATGGATGTAACGTAACGACTACATTTACACATTAATTACATATAATTAATTGTTTAATTAACAAATTTTCCAATTATTAACAAACAGATATAACAAATTAAGTATTTAAGAAAATACTTGCTGATTTACTGTGAAGGTAAAAGAGTTTTTGTAATGCTGATTACGAAACCGAGGTTAAATAAGAAAAAAATAAATATGGAGAAACAGGAAATTTTGAAAAATTATACTGAAAGTATGAGAAAATTAACGAAATTAATAATTTTATTTAAAAAAAAAAGATACCGAGTGGGTTTTTGAGGTCGCCGGTTAAGAATTCGAGGTTAAAAAATGATCTTCAATATGGCGATATAGAAATTTAAAAAATTTACACAGGAAGTATGGTAAATTACAGAAATAATTAACTTTTTTTAAAGTAAATCACGTCTAGGTCGCTGATTACGAATATGAAGCCGGAAAAGTGAAAATTTGTTGCGGCGATCCAAAAATCGGATTTATTTTTTTAAAATTAATATTTAAATAATTTCTATAAATATAAAAATAATTACATTTACATGAAACATTTTTTCATAAAACAATTCAATTTTTCTTCAAATATTATTTATTCATTGTCTATAAGACCACTTGTCATATTATATTTCTGAACTATTTTTACTTTCATTTTCACTAGCCATTTCGGGCCGATCGTTGTTTACAGATTCATCTTCAAGTTGGTTTGGACTATTCAATTGGCTACTTCCAAGGCAATTTGTACAAACAGCTGTGCACTGTTTCCAAGGCAATTTGAACAAACAGCTGTACACTGTAGTCCACTCTTTCTACATCTTCACAATCCCCTGCAATATGTTTATCATGAACAGACGATCATTTTTAGAACACTTTCTGGAACTTACTGTTGGTTCAAGAATACAGGGAAGCCTTTCTTCCAACCTCAATCTTCAGGGTTTAAGGTTGATCCGAGGCTGGATTTATAAGTATATCATTTTTAAATATTCACTAAATGCATCGTCGGTTGGAATTTGAATTGTAGGACCAACAGATTTTTTTTCTTTGAAGTTTTCGTTTTTTCATAAAAGTTACGCAACTTGGAAATATGCGGTATCAGGTATTTCTGAGTGATTATTCAACTACAGCAAGCATATTCATCCAGCACCCAATAATTCATCAACACTACCAGCTTGAGTACAGCTAGATGAAGAGCTAGTTGATCTTCAATTTGTTTTCCTAAACATTTTTCTCTACCGAAAAACAACAAGGTTGTATCACAACCAGGAAATGTAAACAGAAAAACAAGATGCTCTTTATATCTTGAAGAATTCTTATATAAGCGCTTTGTTGAAAACACTTTTTCTGTTTCAGCGCTGCTGCTACTTCAAGGTTTGAAAAAACCGTCGTCACTTGGAGTTAAGCTACTAGAACACCGATATTTTCTGAAAGCACCACTTATTTAGAAATATTTAAGTCTGAAGTGTTTTAACAGCGAACGATCGATCTGCATCTCCTTTGCTTTTTTCAGACTCTACGTTATTTTAATCTAAACTTTTCTTCAAAATGACATAAATCTCTGTTTATTTTTACTGTTGGACAAGAATTTTCTCTGAGCCACACGGTGAGTCGATTTGATTCTTTTACTAATTAGGATCTACGGATATGCACTTTTTAGATCGGCTGTTATCCGGTCTAAAGGCAAGTGCTTCGTACCCAAAAAAATCGATATAAAATGAACTCCAAACATTCTGCAGAGATCCCTTACATAATTATCGAAAAACTGACCGAATTTGTGAACCTTTCCAATTTTACTCTTTGCATTAGCATACCTCGTATATGTCAAATGCGTTTTCTTTTTTTTTCAACTAAAGACGGAATCATAAAGGTCGTAACTATTTTCAATAAAAAAATATCAGAAGTATAAGGAAAGGATCATTTCATTTTGAAAGTGTTTTAAAAAATCGATAATTAACCATAATTCCTGTATGAATTTTGAAATTTCCAAATTGCTACATTGATTTTTCTTCCTTTTTTAACATAGGTCACATAATCAGCGATCTCGAAAACCCCTTAAGTTCTATTTTCGCAATAAAATAGCAAGTGTTTTTCTGACATATTTAATTTCATCTTCTTCTTTCGATGAGGCCTGTTAGAGACCACATGACAATTTTAATTCTTCACACTTAGCTGTTTTCTCTTCACGTTCCCTCCCCTTTCCTTTCCCTCCCTCATCCTTTCACTATGCAGCTTCTTTCTGTATTCGGACCACTTCGCACCAGGTTTCTTCTGCAATCTTCCTTGGAATCCCTCCATACGCAATATCCTCTTTCTAAAAATCTCTCTGTTCAGCGATTTTTCTATTATTTCTTTCTAAATCTTTCCTTACCTCTTGAATCCAAATAGTTGTTGAATTTTTATCCCATAGGTACTTGAGTATCCTTTTCGCTAGTCTTGAATCATTCATCCTGTACATATGTCCAAAAAATTTCAGTCTTCTCTTCCTCATCGTCTCTGTCATGTCCTCTATGTTTCCGTATATTTCATCATTAGATCTTAGTTTCCATGTTTCTTTAGTCTTCACTGGGCCTAAAAATTTTCTCATGATTCTCCTTTCCAGTATTTTCAGTTTATCTATATTTAATTTGTTATATCTATTTTTTTTATATTGACCAATTTGTTATTAAAACATAAATAACTCATCTTCACATTTTCGAAGTGGGTGACGAACGATCCTGAGGCTAATACAAAAGGTTTGACACAAACGTAACCTGTACAAAGACAGTCCGAAACAAACAGCTTGGGTGATTGTACGTTTTTTGATTACGGTAAGGTTTTTACAAAACCCTTGTTACTATAATAACATTGTAAAAGCAATGCTACAGTCGCGTAATATTATATGTTTTTTTAAAGTAAATCACGTCTAGGTCGCTGATTACGAATATGAAGCCGGAAAAGTGAAAATTTGTTGCGGAGATCCAAAAATCGGATTTATTTTTTAAAATTAATATTTAAATAATTTCTATAAATATAAAAATAATTACATTTACATGAAACATTTTTCATAAAACAATTCAATTTTTCTTCAAATATTATTTATTCATTGTCTATAAGACCACTTGTCATATTATATTTCTGAACTATTTTTACTGTCATTTTCACTAGCCATTTCGGGCCGATCGTTGTTTACAGATTCATCTTCAAGTTGGTTTGGACTATTCAATTGGCTACTTCCAAGGCAATTTGTACAAACAGCTGTGCACTGTTTCCAAGGCAATTTGAACAAACAGCTGTACACTGTAGTCCACTCTTTCTACATCTTCACAATCCCCTGCAATATGTTTATCATGAACAGACGATCATTTTTAGAACACTTTCTGGAACTTACTGTTGGTTCAAGAATACAGGGAAGCCTTTTTTCCAACCTCAATCTTCAGGGTTTAAGGCTTATTCGAGACTGAATTTATAAGTATATCATTTTTAAATATTCACTAAATGCATCATCGGTTGGAATTTGAATTGTAGGACCAACAGATTTTTTTTCTTTGAAGTTTTCGTTTTTTCATAAAAGTTACACAACTTGGAAATATGCGGTATCAGGTATTTCTGAGTGATTATTCAACTACAGCAAGCATATTCATCCAGCACCCAATAATTCATCAACACTACCAGCTTGAGTACAGCTAGATGAAGAGCTAGTTGATCTTAAATTTGTTTTCATAAACATTTTTCTCTACCGAGAAACAACAAGGTTGTATCACAACCAAGAAATGTAAACAGAAAAACAAGATGCTCTTTATATCTTGAAGAATTCTTATATAAGAGCTTTGTTGAAAACACTTTTTCTGTTTCAGCGCTGCTGCTACTTCAAGGTTTGAAAAAACCGTCGTCACTTGGAGTTAAGCTACTAGAACACCGATATTTTCTGAAAGCACCACTTATTTAGAAATATTTAAGTCTGAAGTGTTTTAACAGCGAACGATCGATCTGCATCTCCTTTGCTTTTTTCAGACTCTACTTTATTTTAATCTAAACTTTTCTTCAAAATGACATAAATCTCTGTTTATTTTTACTGTTGGACAAGAATTATCTCTGAGCCACACGGTGAGTCGATTTGATTCTTTTACTAATTAGGATCTACGGATATATACTTTTTAGATCGGCTGTTATCCGGTCTAAAGGCTTTGTTGCAAGTGCTTAATATCCAACAAAATCGATATAAAATGACCGCCAAACTATCTGCGGAGATCCCTTACATAATTATCGAAAAACTGACCGAATTTTTGAACCTTTCCAATTTTACTCTTTGCATTAGCATACCTCGTATATGTCAAATGCGTTTTCTTTTTTTCAACTAAAGACGGAATCATAATGGTCGTTTTTTTGTTAAATGAAGAAGCTTTTTTTGACATATTTATGAAAATTACCAACGTGACCCCATACGAACTTAAAACGAGAGAGTAAATTCTGATGCAAAATGAAATTTTGCTTTTTAATAAATCTTATTAAATAATTTTAATTAGAAACAAAATTCAAAAAACTGCTATATTTTTATCTTAGTGTCAGCACTATATATTTACTATTCTAAGTCTGAATGCTTTTAAATAAAAATATGGGCTTTTAATAATATAAAGTTAAATGTTTTAAGCACTTCCCGTAAAATAAAAAAGGCATTTTTTAAATTATTTTACTGCCATACTTCTGGAAAAGAGTGTTAAGCGAATTGGCAGATAAATTGTTATCTCCTCCAATTACGCGTAAGAAAGCATCCGAGCCCATTAAATTGAAGTGAGAACATTCTGCCTCCTAGCAGTTTGACGACTGTCTGAATTTAAAATTTATTTATTTACATTTCATCCTTGACGAGAAGCGATATCGAAAAATTATATTCCTTATAAATCTTCTTTCTTTTTCAAAAACACTAACGACAATTTGTCTACATTGATCTTCTCTTCCATTTTTGTCAATGATACTTCTCAGTTATAAAAAACAATTTATAATGAGAGATTCCTCTCTAAGTAAATACCAGTTAATGGATCCAATAATAAAAAAAAGTTTCACAAAAATCAAACAATCATATAAAAATAGTTTTTGTTAAAAAAACCGTTTATTTATTTTGCTGTTATTTAAAAAGTCAAAAATAAATTTTAGGAAATAATATATATTTTTAATGATAGGTTCTCTCAGAGGCTCTCACATTTTGCATACGGTTCTGGCAATCCCGAGATGCTGTTCCTGGATCCTAACTTTTCTTCACCTATCTGCTCTTGAGTTAGATCACTGCATTCCAAACCAAAGTGGAACAACGTACGCAGAAAGAAGCTTGGCTAAGGGGAAGATTCGTTTCGTATGCGATATACAACGTATAACAGGTGACCTCTAGTTTTACTCTAGCAACAATCATACGAATGTGATGTCGATGGACGTCTTATTACCTCTGCTACTTGTGAAATTTTGATTTCCGGAAACAAAGCTTCAAATCTCGCAACCCCTACGTAACTTGGATAGTGATAATAGCGTTTATGGGGAAGAAACTAGGGCTGTATCTATCCCACGTAATCCAACAAGTATTGATTTTAGAGGATTGTAGAGATGGCAGGTGGATCTGCACAACCTGAACAGCTGATTGTAGTTGTACCCACGCAAAGCGCAAACTGAGAAGAGAGAAGATAGTAGCAAAAGGGATTTTTAGTTAAAATTAGAAGTCCTCCCAGGGTTTAAACTTGAGGTATGAGTAATACAACTCTTATAGGGCTGACTGGAACCGTACTCAAAGATTACAGGATGTATCAGCAAGGAGTATTGAGATTCTGGACAAAACAAATCACAGGACTCGTTACTGGGCACTGTGGTCTGAGGGTGAACATAAACAGGATGTTAGTGAACCACGTAGAAGCTGTGTGTAGGTTATGTATGAAAAAAGGGGAAATTGCAGGATACATAATCTATGATTGTGCCAGCAATAGATAAGGGTGTTCGGCTTTCACGACTCAGAGGACCTTCAGTAGAGCTTCTTGAGCTACTCAATAGACTGCTAAAACTTATTAAGGGTTCCAGTCTACTGAACTAGAATCCAAGAGGCTTATTTGAACAATAAGTTCTTTCATCGCGGTGCCAAAGTGTAACAAACCCCGTAACGTATTAGTTACCCGAGACAAAAAAGCAAATATATATATATATATATATATATATATATATATATATATATATATGTGTGTGTGTGTGTGTGTGTGTGTGTGTGTGTGTGTGTGTGTGTGTGTGTGTGTGTGTGTGTGTGTGTGTGTGTGTGTGTGTGTGTGTGTGTGTGTGTGTGTGTGTGTGTGTGTGTGTGTGTGTGTGTGTGTGTGTGTGTGTGTGTGTGTACGAGTGCGTTTTCAATACAATTTACTTATAATTTCAAACTTTTAAGTACAATGTGATAAATGGTGCTGAAGTACTTACATAGTTGACATTTTAATTCTTACTTTCAGCATTTCTTAAAATTTACCTGAAACAAACAAATACAACATGAAGTTAATAACATTCATTTAGTGGTTGCTCGATACATAAGTAATGTTATTACATTTTTTTTTTGTTTAACGTCCGACTATTGTGCACACTAGGGCTAATGCAGACGATGGGATGATTTATAGCGTATGTAAATGCCAAGCCCTGGCCGGGAATCGAACCCGGCTTCTCGGGGTGAAAGCCCAGTACGCTTCAACTAGGCCACCGAGGCGGCTAATGTTTTTACAATTACTGGTACAAGGGAACTTGTATTATAATTTTGTGGCACACATAACTGTAAAAAGTTAGAAACTACAAGTTCTTTTTAAATAATTATTCTAGCAATTAAATAGTGAACTATTATAATCGGAGAAAATGCATTACTTTCCAAATATTTACATCGCAAATATATTATACAGAATTATTTTTATCCATATTCGATAATATATTATTACTTGACAATATACCGTATCAGTTATAAAACAATTAAAATTGTACACATTCACTTCAATTATTATTCTTCAAATATGATTGAAAAATGTTAGCATAATCTGATTTTGAGTTATTTGGTCGTAGTTTTCAAAATTGATATTTTGGGGAGTAATTGAATGTGAGAGATAATATTTCTGAACCATGGTATTTTTTTACGATGGTTACCTTTCAAAAAATAAAACTAATTTTTAATGCTACTAACTACCCAGTGGTAGTCCTAATATTATAAAACAAGTCAGATGTTCGTTGTAGTATAATCGTAGTTAATTGTTTTGTTATTCAAATGTAAAATAAATAACTAAAAACCGCCTTTACCCCACAAAGGTACGGGAAACCTCTGACCAAAACAAGGTCTAATAATTGCGCAGGGAATAGAACATTAACTACCAAGACCTCTCGACGCAAACCAATTTCCGGGGTGTAAATTCCCAGGTACCTCATCTCATCGCTCTGCTGAAGGAAGCATCCTCTTCTTTATCCTACAATATACTGTGCGCAGCTTGTATACCACAGGTAATGTGAGTATTTTATATAAACAATAATTCATAAATAACGTGTTGTAAACTATGCGACTGACAATTTTAAAACTAACAGAGCAATGAATTACTTGCACGTTCAAAATAATTCATCCTGAAACAAAGTGAGCCAAGATATACTAAAGTATTCAATTTTGAGTAACATTGTGCACTTTGTGTACTATTTTACAATTTTTTTGTTGTCCGATAGATTCACAAATTTCCATTATAAAATGAGCTATGTGAGAGGGTATCACAGTTAGATCCAGATTTGGGGCCATAAACTTAATAACTCATTTTTAAAGACCGTAAAGATTACTACTATGTTGAGTATAATGATCTGCTTTCCTAGCTTCGTCAATTCTACTTTAGTTGAAGCGTTTCGGAGAACCTCCATCTTCAAAAACTATATCTATACTCAAGTATACTCAGAGTATATATATATTTTTTGAAGATGGAGGTTCTCCGAAACGCGTCAAAAAAAGTAGAATTGACGAAGCTAGGGAAGGCAGATCATTATACTGAACATAGTGACAGTAATCCTAGCAGAAAAGAAGAAGAATATAAAAAGAATTTCGCATTAAAGATTGTAAATAATATTACCAAAATTTATTTGTGTAAAAGTTATTACTAGTGGCGTAAGAATAGTTAACTACTGCTGTAAAAAATATTAGGTTTATGATACAATTTTAACAATTAGTAAACGTACTTTAAAACAAATGTATGATCTACAGATTGTACTCTTATGAAAAAAATAAATTAATAAAAAAAAACATTTTTAATGAGTTTTAATGACATTCCTCATGTTCTTTAACAAAACAATTATTTCTTTGGTTATGAAACTTAAAATAGTTTGAAATAATAACTCTTGAAATCGATGAATATCATGTCGCCAGTGTGTACACAATGAGCGATGTTTTTAAAGTCTACGAACACTTAAGGGTGCAGTCTTGCATGATTCCAGTTAAACTCTTCTTTATATTGCGAGTGTTTAAAAACCTTATCTGCTTATTTGTTCGTTTTTTTTGCACTGAACTAAATGGCGCAAAACACGCGATACTTGGAAATAACATGAAATACTTGAAAATTACACGCGATACTTGGAAATAACATGAGCTACTTGGAAATAACATGGGATACTTGGAAATAACATGAGATACTTGAAAATTACACGCGATACGTGGAAATAACATGAGCTACTTGGAAATAACATGGGATACTTGGAAATAACATGAGATACTTGAAAATAACACGAGCTACTTGGAAATAACAAGCAATACTTGGAAATAACACGCGATACTTGGAAATAACACGCGATACTTGGAAATAACACGAGCTACTTGGAAATAACACGCGATACTTGGAAATAATACGAGATATATGGAAATAACATGCGATATTTGGAAATAACATGAGATATTTGGAAATAACGCGCGATACTTGGAAATAACAAGCAATACTTGGAAATAACACGCGATACTTGGAAATAACACGAGCTACTTGGAAATAACAAGCAATACTTGGAAATAACACGCGATACTTGGAAATAACACGCGATACTTGGAAATAATACGAGATATATGGAAATAACATGCGATATTTGGAAATAACATGAGATATTTGGAAATAACGCGCGATACTTGGAAATAACAAGCAATACTTGGAAATAATACGCGATACTTGGAAATAATACGAGATATATGGAAATAACATGCGATATTTGGAAATAACATGAGATATTTGGAAATAACGCGCGATACTTGGAAATAACATGAGCATACTTGGAAATAACACGCGATACTTGGAAATAACATGAAATACATGGAAATAACACGCGATACTTGGAAATAACACGAGCTACTTGGAAATAACAAGCAATACTTGGAAATAACACGCGATACTTGGAAATAACACGCGATACTTGGAAATAATATGAGATACTTGGAAATAACACGCAATACTTGGAAATAACATGAGATACTTGGAAATAACATGAAATACTTGAAAATAACACGCGATACTTGGAAATAATATGAGATACTTGGAAATAACACGCAATACTTGGAAATAACATGAGATACTTGGAAATAACATTAGATACTTGAAAATAACATGCGATACTTGGAAATAACATGAAATACTTGGAAATAACACGCGATACTTGGAAATAATATGACATACTTGGAAATAACACGCGATACTTGGAAATAATACGAGATATATGGAAATAACATGCGATACTTGGAAATAACAAGAGATACTTGGAAATAACGCGCGATACTTGGAAATAACACGAGATACTTGGAAATAACATGCGATAAACACATTTATTCTTGTGATTACACAATTATATACATTCAAAAGTACCACATCCTAGAAATAAGCCGAGAAGGAAACCAAATAATACTCGTATTAGGTTTGTTACAACCGAATGTTTTAGACTTAACCTTTTTCAAGATGTAGTTAATAGAGATTTAAGGATTGACTGCTGATGCAAAAGAAAACTGTTATTGCTTTCTTCCAACAAGACGGAGGACCTGTCTCACATGAAATCTATTACTTGCTTGAATTCAGACGGATATTTGTCATTAGGCTCTTACAACTCTGAATTCTCAACAGTTCAAAAACTTCACATTTATCTACAGTCACCAATACATTTGCTGGCGTCTGTAATGGCGTCAGTTTCAGCTATTTAGCTTTTCAATTGCACACGTATTTTACTGAACCGGGTCGGTAAGTAAAAAGTTTTGATCACATCCAAAAATAGGTGTTAACGACTCTGTGCTTTAAAAATGCGAATTTCAATTCAAATATTTGTTAAAACACAATTTTTTCACTATTTTTATTAACTACGCATTATTATCAAATAAATATTTCTTTAACTTCAGTACGACGTCAAATATGAGATTGCCTTTGATACTTAAACATTACTGCTTATATTGTAGAACAGATAAATGCTTTTTGTAATATTTCATTAAAAAACCTTGTATGCTCTCATTAATATTCATAAATGCAGTGTGACAAGTTTTTTTTTAAACTATATGTTATTAGAATGCCATTGTTCTACCGCTAGACAACCCCTGAACTATGGAATCTCTTTGAGCGATTTGCATTTTGCTCAAATTATTTAAACAATTATTTATAAACATTATAAAAAAAATATTTTCAAACAAGTAATTTTGTTTAAAAATGAATTATAAATCATTAAAAACTAGGCAATTATGCAGTGTAGCCTGTCATGGATTTTTTGATATATTTTTTTACTAAAATGTTTATTACATATCCAAAAGCAATAATCCAAAATATAAAAGCGCGGAAACCACGAGAAGTTTAATAAAAATCGAAAATAAAAGTGACCAACATAACCTCAAAATTGCTACAGCGCGAAAGTCGCTAACTTGTTGTAGATCGGTAAAACGATAAAAATACGTCTAAAATGGGTTTTGCGTGATAAAAAACTTTATTTAAAAAAAACCCCATATTCAAACTGACACGGTTGTTAGGCCTAACACGGTGATGCGTCAATATAAGTGACTGTTGAAAGGCTTACAATTGCCTTTCTTACTTCGGCTTTGTCCATCTCACGGTGGTTAATAACTACTTTAACAGGGTTTTTACACATCATCTGTATCAGTTAGGTTCACCACGCAAGTACCGTGTCAGTTAGGTTATTGAGTATTCTTTTTCTTTAAAGAAGGTTTTCTTTACCCATCACCGTGTTAGGCCTAACAACCTTGCCAGTTTGAATATGGAGTATTCTTTTTTAAAGAAATAAAGGGTTTTCTTCACGCATCACCGTGTTAGGCCTAACAACCGTGCCAGTTAGGTTATGGGGTATTATTTTTTAAAGAAATAAAGGGTTTCTTCACGCATCACCGTGTTAGGCCTAACAAACGTGCCAGTTAGGTTATGGGGTATTATTTTTTAAAGAAATAAAGGGTTTTCTTCACGCATCACCGTGTTAGGCCTAACAACCGTGCCAGTTAGGTTATGGGGTATTATTTTTTAAAGAAATAAAGGGTTTTCTTCACGCATCACCGAGTTAGGCCTAACAACCGTGTCAGTTAGGTTATGGGATATTATTTTTTAAAGAAATAAAGGGTTTTCTTCACGCATCACCGTGTTAGGCCTAACAACCGTATCAGTAAGGTTATGGGGTTTCTTTAAAAAAATTAAGTCTTTTATCACGCAAAACTCGTTTTAGACGTATTTTTTATCGTTTTACCGATCTACAACACGTTAGCAACTTTCGCGCTGTAGCAATTTTGAGGTTATGTTGGTCACTTTTATTTTCGATTTTTATCGTACTTCTCGTGGTTTCCGCGCTTTTATATTTTGGATTATTGCTTTTGAGCGTGTAATGAAGCGTTTCAATAAAAAATGTCGAAAAAGGCAGAAAAGGGTATACTGCATTTTTACCAAAAACTAATAATAATACTTAATTTACCATTGACGGACCGTTAAAACACTACAATACGAATGCAAATACTAAAGAAACATTGGTAATTGAGCAAAACAAACACTTTTATTGAGATCTAGAATTTTTTCTTATACCCCTTCCCCTGTATGTTTTGCGTAAAAATTGTAGCAATTCCACTGATTTAGAAATTGAAAAATAATTTTTTTATATTACATTTATTGCATATCAACTGTTTTGTAGCTTAAACAAAGGAAACTGTTGCATAGATTACAACAAAAATGACATTAATTGAATTATATACCATAAATGTTAGGTTAGGACATTAATTCTTTTTCTTGAAATAAACACAGAACATATTTTTAAAAAATACTTGAAACCTAACTTCTTAAAAAGGTGTCGTGTATTTACTTAGTTTTTGATGGCTGTGCTTTACTATTGCTAGTAACGTCACACAATTTGTTTACGAAAATCTGTGAATTTTAGGTTATTAAAGATCTATTTTAACTGCGTTTTTTATTTGTTATAGTTATTTACAACGAAAAGTGACCATGCAATTTTGTTTAACTTCTTATTAAGCTGATTAACATAAAAAGTTTTAGGAAACAGATTTCTTACTCTCAAAACGTCACGCAATTTCAGTGTAAACACTTCTTGGGATTGCGAAAAAACTTTAACATAACAAGACCCATTCTCAATTGCTTTAATAAAACACAGTATCCTGTAAATCCTTACTCTGCCCAATCTTCTGCGACAAGGGGCCACACTCTTACCAATACAAAATGACTTTATTTACTTCAATTTATCACCATTATAATAGCCAAAACAAGAGGAGCAAAGGTTTCGTCCCCTTACGGAGCAATGATAAATAATCCTACGCTGACAGTTTAATGGACTCCTTATCAAGTATATTGCCGCGCACTGGGCAAAAGATACTTGATAATCTTTGTCATTTTCTGTTAACATTCTGTAATATGACATTTATCTATTTAAAGATCGCATTTACTTTACATATAACAAGAATATCACTTTCTTATTAAAGCGTTTCAGTGTAAAGACTATAAATAAGCAAACGTTTAAAGTTGAAATATACTTTTTATTTCTTTACTTAATGATTTTTCAAATAATTGCAAAAAATTATTATATAACTAATTCATATGTCATTAAATAAATAACACGAGATCGTGAAACGAAAACCATTGACTCTAGATTTTAACCTTAAAGAAATATAAGAGATCAATGGTTGTAGCGGCTTAATACAGACCAATTTGCTGCGTCTCTTGACTGCGCACCCAGTCTTAAGTTTAAGGTTGCAGTAACTGCAGTAAGCGTTAACCTTCCGTTAACGTCAATCTTTCGTCTTGTTAGTCTAACTGGCAAAAAAATCAAAGAAATGTATATATTTGCAGAGTAATATAGCACGTAGACCTTTAATCAAGCAAACGTTTAAATGGAAGTTTTAAAGTTGAAATATACTTTTTATTTCTTTACTTAATGATTTTTCAAATAATTGCAAAAAATTATAATATAACTAATTCATATGTCATTAAATAAATAACACGAGATCGTAAAACGAAAACCATTGACTGTAGATTTTAACCTTAAAGAAATATAAGAGATCAATGGTTGTAGCGACTTAATACCGACCAATTTGCTGAGTCTCTTGACTGCGCACCCAGTCTTAAGTTTAAGATTGCCTTTCCGTTAACGTCAATCTCTCGTCTTGTTAGTCTAACTGGCAAAAAAATCAAAGAAATGTATATATTTGCAGAGTAATAATAGACCTTTAATCAAGCAAAAAATATAAGAGATCAATGGTTGTAGCGGCGTACTACCGACCAATTTGCTGAGTCTCTTGACTGCGCACCCAGTCTTAAGTTTAAGATTGCAGTAACTGCAGTAAGCGTTAACCTTTCCGTTAACGTCAATCTTTCGTGTTGTTAGTTTAACTGGCAAAAAAAATCAAAGAAATGTATATATTTGCGGAGTAATGCTGAACGGTTCTGTAAGTAAACATTCACAGATTTCAAACGTATCAAGTGCCACACCAATAATAATGACTTCGGCTGTCACTTTATTACTTCAGGTTCGATTGCTATTCTAATTTTTTTTTTTTTGGTAGGTAACGTACCTTAAATACGGTTTTTATTTTTCTAAAATACGAGTTCATGAAATTCAGAGCTGCGATTTTCTCGGCTAATTGTTTTAAGCTATTCATTAGTTTTATTTAAATTTTGTCAGTTATATTAGAAATAAATTTACTTTGTTTTCACCGTCTGTTTGTATAGCTTACAATATTGTATAATACTATGTTATAGCTTACAATATTGTATACTATGTTATAGCTTACAATAACAATGGAAACAATTTTTCATAACAACATTTAGTTTGCAACAGAAACATACGATAACAACTATTTTGACATATATAATTTTACGTAACAAAACATTACAATGTTAAACTACATATTATGCATATTAATTCGACAGTAAAGGGAGTGTTTGGAAAACTAACCTACATTTATACTCTGTGTTAGTAATCGATCGCCATTAGTATTCGATTTTAACCAAAAAAGAAAAAACTGTTGAGATTTTGTAATTTTTAACTAGTGAGCAAATCCGTCTACTTAAATGCATTTTTTTTTGTGTTTAACGTCCGACTATTGTGCACACTTGGGATAATGCAGACGGTGGGATGATTTATAGCGTATGAAAATGCCAAGCCCTGGCCGGGAATCGAACCCGGATCCTCGGGGTGAAAGCCTAGTACGCATCCACTAGACCACCGAGTCGGCAAAAAATGTAATTAACAACATGCGGTAAACGTTATTTCTATTACTGTGATCAGCATATTTATGGCCATAGAATATATTACGAAATACATACGTATGTAATTTTAAGCAACTAAAAAAATTTCAATAAAATAAACGGCATTTAGCTAAGATTAGTACCAAGGACGAAAGAATAAGATTCCAAGATAAAACCAAAATAAGACCTAAACCTGTCATTTCGGAAGAGGAGAGGAAGAGAAGATCGGAAAGAATGAAGAGCTACTGGGAACAAAGAAAAGTACAGCGCGCAAGAAATGATTGATTCAGCGTACCCCAAAGAGGGTGAAACGAAAAGAAGAAACGGCATTTACTTCAAACAATATAATGCATAGGACTTAGTATTTTAATCATATATTTTGAAAACCAGTTTTAATAGTGTAAAGGAAAATAAAATAAAATTTTTACGACACAATATTTGTAAAAAAAAAATACAAAAACAAATTTTGAAAAAAACAATTAGTATACACTTTGGAACAATGTTATATATTTGCAATGTAAATTTCTTATAGTATTTGGCGAATGAAAACGTATTCCAGTTTTCTTATTTGATAAATTACGGTATCACACTAAATTGATCTCAAATGAGAATCGTTGATCGTTATAAAGATAATATTTATCTCTATTTAAAGCTCTTGAATAATACATATTACACATTTGATTACAAACATGTATATATTGTACGTAAGTCCTGTAAATATTTTGTTAATGTTATTCAAAATATATGTGTCTAAACGTAAACTACCATTGATTTCACATTTTCAAAAACTAACTACATGAACGTTTGTAGAACACTGCACAACGTCTGAAGGAAAACGCTTTAGCGAAAGAAACCCCTCACGCATTAAATTTCATCCTGTTTCTTCCCCCCCAAGCCCATCAGTTTCGTTTCTATACATATTTTATCACTTTCTTTTTCTTCGCCGGCAGCAAGATGTCTACTAAAACTGCTGTAGTGTATTACTTATCGGATTAAAAATCAACGCGTACCAAAAAGTGAAATCATTAAACAAATAACTTAGCCTACCTACGATTAGCAATGTGACAGAAATATAGAATTATATCTACTATTATTAAAATAGCATAAAATGTTGTAATGATTTTAGACGCGAAACCGATAATAGTTTATCATTTAGAATTAAAAATGTTAGTTTTTTTTGTTTAGAAAATAAAATATTAGTAGATATAGGATAAATATGAAAATTGATTAATGTAAAGATATTTCTCTTTACAGAAGACTGATATATGGTTACAAAAAAATAAATAAATAATAACTATTGTTAAAGATAATACATGAATTACAATTGGAAATAGGTTACCAAAAAAAAGGTACAAGAGATTTAATAATTCTAAAAAAATACCTCAGTGAAATCAACAAATAAAATATATGAATAAACCTATCAGGAAATATATGTTTAGAAAGATATTTCAACTTACTATGATTGCTGAATTAATGATAACCTCAACTAGACTTTGCAGCAATAAAAGGGTAATATGAGCGGTTTGACGTAAGTTTGACTGAGAAGAACATTTCGAGAGAACGTTTTTAACTTACAAATTAATACTTTTTAAATTGATTGTACATTCTTTCCACTTTAAAACAAATAAATGAATTCACACAACGCACACGTGTATAGTGTACTAAAACATTTAGACATTGCCAATAAAATTACAAAATGATTTTAATATTTTAAACGTCATTTAATTTCGTCGCAAACTCAGTACTTGCGTTTTACAATTTCAGTCTCCAAAATATAATACTTTTTGAAATAATTGATTATAATTGGAAGACATTTTTAAACCGTTATTTTTATAGTTTAATTATTAACGTCTATACTTTCTGCAGTTAGGTTGAAGGTTCGGCGTCAGAAAGGGTAAAAGCTAACGGAAGTAACTGCAGTCTCAAACCTACCTTTGAGGAGCGCAAGTTCGGAGACTAACCGATGACGCCGTAGTATACACACAGAACCCTTATACATCGGCCGGAATTTGTGTGCGTGGTTTAGACGTGAAATGTGTCGGGTTTTTTCTAAAAACATCGTTTAATGCTGCAATGATTGTATAATTTCAGCAGCAGGCAATGTTTTTAGTGCGGCTAGTAGTATCTAGTACAGATTCAATAACATGAAGTAACTAATGTTAACCAGTTTTAAAAAGGTTTGCACGTCCAGCCACACGTCGAGCAGTGTTGTCAAGGAGTTTACATCCTCACAGTGAAGTGGGTACGAGTGAAGAGTAGCATTCATCTAACGGCAACAAAACTGCTTATGAAGTACACTGCGTGCATTTTATTTCTATATCCAAACTATAAAACCAGTTAAAAAGTCCCTATAACCAACTGATGTGTATTCTGTATTTATTACGTTTTCTTTTCCTGTAACTTATCGTAATATAAACTCTGTTCAGTAATATAAACTGAGTAATATAAACTCTGTTGAATAATATAAACTGAGTAATATAAACTCTGTTGAGTAATATAAACTGAAATATAAACTCTGTTGAGTAATATAAACTCTGTTGAGTAATATAAACTGAGTAATATAAACTCTGTTGAGTAATATAAACTGAGTAATATAAACTCTGTTGAGTAATATAAACTGAGTAATATAAATTCTGTTGAGTAATATAAACAGAGTAATATAAATTCTGTTGAGTAATATAATTTGAGTAATATAAACTCTGTTGAATAATATAAACTCTGTTGAGTAATATAAACTCAGTAATATAAATTCTGTTGAGTAATATAAACTCTGTTGAGTAATATAAACTGAGTAATATAAACTCTGTTGAGTAATATAAACTGAGTAATATAAATTCTGTTGAGTAATATAATTTGAGTAATATAAACTCTGTTGAATAATATAAACTCTGTTGAGTAATATAAACTCAGTAATATAAATTCTGTTGAGTAATATAAACTCTGTTGAGTAATATAAACTGAGTAATATAAACTCTGTTGAGTAATATAAACTGAGTAATATAAATTCTGTTGAGTAATATAAACTGAGTAATATAAACTCTGTTGAGTAATATAAACTGAGTAATATACACTCTGTTGAGTAATATAAACTGAGTAATATAAACTCTGTTGAGTAATATAAACTGAGTAATATAAACTTAACTCCATAAAGTTTATATTATTGTAGGCTTTATTAATTTGAAAAGACCAGTCGTCTTTCAACCTTTTCATTTCACTGGAGTCCATGTAAGAAAGAGATCAATTAATTATACTGTTAAAAGCAAGGCGGAACTTAAAAATAAACATGATATTTTTTTAAAAAGCACAACATATAACATTTTACCATTTTTTTCATAGCATTTAGAAATATTTTAGAAGTATTAATATCATCAACAACAAAATAAGTAGACGTATATTTTATTTAACTAACTGAATTTTTTTTTAATTTATCAAAACGCGATTTTTTTGAAAATAATTATAGAACGCTCGACACAAAAGAACTATTATCACATAAAAAATCTATAATTATTTTATTACTAAAAGTATCTTTAAAGATTAAACGTATAATATTGATAAAAAGTAATTCTAACATTAAGCCATGTTAACTTGCATTTGACACATAATGGATAGACTTCCTCAACAATATCAGAATATTTCAAAGTTGTAGAAGTATTCCCGAAGGATGCACTCAGAAGGAGATCAGACATGGAAAAGCAATAACTGCAAAAGATTCTTTTTGACCGACATGTAGACTATTATTATGTCCTCCCAGAGCTGGTCATCTTCCTGAGAGTATTGTGGTGTATTCTAAAGCGTGTCCCTGAAGTTGAGAAATGTTCTCTTTATCAGTTCACGTTTAGCGTCGATTTTCCAAGATTATACTTTCTCACCTTTTCTGTAAAATCACATCTATAGAAAGCCTGATTGATCAATTGACGGAATATGTCTTTAAAATAGTTATTTGTGGAAGCACTACAGGTTAAAACATACACGCAAAGCAAGCAATATATCCTAATAAAATACATATTACATTATTATAACAAATCTAAAATTATATCTTATATTTTGATCCACGTCGATTTGAATATATATTTGTTTTATATTTCCAAAATGTTTATTGAAAATATATTGTGAATAAATTTTAAACATATTGTACAGTCAACTTAAAATTACTATCAACACAAACAAAAATAGAAAAACTGGTGCTTGAAATGTTTGTATTTTAAACTAAAATTCTATTTATTAAAAAATTAAAAAATGGGACTCGAAGCAAATCACCGAAGTTACAAGCAAATAAGTTAAGTTCAATTTGTGTACAAACTATTATGCTAACCTATTCTATGGCAAGCGATAAATATTTTACGTTTGATAAAATATAAATTACCTCCAATTTGTAGGAACAGCAAGAACCAATCAGGTAATGGATGAAATTTGCAATACAGAAAATGTCACGAAAATATAAAATATTATTTGTATTTTTTCTATAGGCTATTATATTGAAGTGATCGATAATATAAAATTACTCTTTGTGGTAATGAATAAAAACTAATTATTTCGGTAAACACAGTGAGTTTTAATTAATTATGCTATTCTTCAAAGATCGAATGAAAAATTGTACGTCAGCTGTATTTTACATTTTGAATAATTAGCCTGTATGATTGATTAGTGCTGCTATCTATCCGTAAATCTAACCACTATAGTACGATACAAACCTATCCTACCGGTTCTTAACTTTTTTTGGTACTGTTGATACGAATTATTAATTTTATTTTATATACATTTCAAAGAATATTTTTATTAAAACTGATTATAATAAAGTAGTACCCTACTTTGTCAGATACTATGAGAAAAAGGAGAATAAATTTTTACGGCCATCTTCTTAGAATGGACTCCAATAGATTGACGAAACGGGTGTTTGATTTCGTAATCGTAAAACAATTACGATTGTTTTTCCATAATCGTAAAACAAAACCGAACTGGTTTAAAGAAATTGAAAAAGACCTAATAGAATTAAAAATTACAGAAAATTCACTGCTTGATCAAACTGCTAAGATAAGTACCAAGGACGAAAGAATAAAATTCCAAGATAAAACCAAAATAAGATCTAAACCTGTCATTTCGGAAGAGGAGAGGAAAAGAAGATCGGAAAAAATGAAGAGCTACTGGGAACAAAGAAAAGTACAGCGCGCAAGAAATGATTGATTCAGCGTACCCCAAAGAGGGTGAAACGAAAAGAAGAAGAAAGTAGTACCCTTAATAGGACGACTTACTCTTTGAAATAATGTTATTTTGATTTATGGTTAAAATAGCCTAAATATTTTTTTTAAGGCGAAAAACACATTAAGGCTATTAACGCCTCACTAAATGTAAGTGTGAGTGTAAAGTGTTAAAGTTGCAAGTGTAGTGTTGTAAGTGTGTGTGTTAGACTCAGGTATCGCGAGGGACGTCTAAATCCTCTCAATAGGTGCAGTTAGTCAGCACCCCTGCGGGGTAGCCTACATAAATATATTATATACAACACTATTTTTGCAACAAGAAATTATAAATTATACAACTATAAGTTTATTATAAATAAAGTTATATTTATTACTACAACAATACTATTAAGAAATATACTGAATTATAAGAAATACAGTATTAATTAAAAAAATTAATATTTTTTATTAAGCTTTCCTCAATTTGATCGTTTTATATAAGTTAAAATTTGAATTACTAAAATAAAAAGATATTTTATACTTTTCGTAAACATTAATGCATGTAACTTTTTATGGCAATAGTAATCGACATTTTTATTAGTAGGGAAACAATTAAAATATTCAACAGTAGTATTACTTCTTTAAAAGATACTTTGGCAAATAAAAATTTAAAAAAATAAATTTATTATAGTTTAGAGTTGTGGTCCTCAGATGTAGTCTTGAACAGAGTAGGTATTGTGTGTTTTGTGTGTGTATATATATATATATATATATATGTATATATATATATATATATATATATATATATATATATATATATATATATATATAAACAGCGATTAAACAGATAGAAGTCCTAAAGGAATGTGCAGAGAGGGTCGGTCTACAGATCTCGTTTAAAAAAACCGAATTCTTCTGTTCAAAATTAAATAATCAAGAACTAAACACAAAATATGGTAAGATAAACAGAGTCAATCACTTCTAATATCTGGGAGAAATTCTTGAACCCACGGGTAGCGAGAAGGCTGCGCAAAGGGTTCGGCTACTGAGAATGAAGAGGGCTCTTGGCATAACGCGTGATATCTACAATAAGAGATGTATGTCGACGCACAAAAAAATCAGACACTACAACACAGTCATAAAACCGGAGGTATTATATGCAAGCGAGACGCTAGCACTCCACACAAAAGCTACCATGGAGGATATTTTGAAGGAAGAACGTAAAATCTTGAGGAAGATCCTTGGCCCGAGATTAACAGAAGATGGATACAGGTTGCACTCCCGGAAGACCACAGAGAAGATATCGAAACTGGCAGCAGATATCAGAAGAAGGAGGCTTCGGTTCTATGGACACATCAGTAGACTCCCAACAACGAGACTTGCCAACAGAATCCTTAAGTATATACAAGATGTCAAATCAACGTCGTGGATCGCACAAGTCAGAATAGACCTACATGACGCAGAAATAGACTCAACAGACGTTGAAGACAGGAACGCATACAGGAGAAAGATGCTCGGTTGGAAGGTCCCAGAGAATGAAATCCCGAAGAGGTAAAATGGACGGAGGAGCGGAAGAGGATCCATGGGGACAGGATGAGGGAGGTGTGGAGGATTAGAAGGAGCAAGACATGAGTCGGAGTGCTTTGCGTGATCCAACAGGGTCTATACGCAGATAATAATAATAATAATAATTATTATATATATATATATATATATATATATATATATATATATGTGTGTGTGTGTGTGTGTGTGTGTGTGTGTGTGTGTGTGTGTGTGTGTGTGTGTGTGTGTGTGTGTGTGTGTGTGTGTGCGTGCGTGTATGTACAGATGAATATACTGTCATGATAATTTTATGCTGAGTATGGTAAGTGGAAATTCATTTAGGATCAATGTATTTTTTTGTGTGAATACAATATGCGAATTCCTGTATGAAGCCGGTATATTTATTAACATTGTACAATTCATGTCTCCAATCATGCTTTGCCTTGGAGGTTTAATATCTATTTTCAATTTGTTATTTTATACTGTATTCTTTTAATTTAGTTTTGATATTGCACACTAGGAGTCACTCTATTTTAAATGAATCTGATATTTAGGAGTATAAGTTTTATAAAACAGAATCTAGGTGGCGCTGTAGTAGTAGTTGTGCTGTATTATTAATGCACTAATGACATTCAAGTAAAATTTGTATGTACATATTATATGAGAAATAAGTTTATAATTTATTATTCTTATTTTGAAACTAAATAAAATCCCAACTGGTATTCCAGTTTATATCAAATTTATGCGCAAAAAAAAAATGAATCAAATTAGAATATTTGTTGAAATGTTGAATACATTTAAAGGAAAAATCAATTTGTATCAAAACTACACATAGTCTATTATAAGGTTCAGTACTAATTAAGCTTATTTGAAAGTGTAAATAACTTATCCAAATACTGTCTTTGTTCGTATCGCCTCCCTACTGCTTCTGCCTCAATTAGTGCCTCTAACACGGTTATATCTACCGTTAGAGGTTCTGTTTGTTCTCTTTATGTTCTTAACCTATATCGTTTAATTAGGCCTATTTGTTTGTCATCACTTAGCTGAGTTTGGGGAGCAATAGTATCACACTTACACACTAGGTAAATAATAATTTTAGTATATTGTGTGAAAAATGTAATATTGTTGTCAATTTGTTTAAAGTTTGAATCCTTTAGAAATAAATAATAATTTCTTTGCAGCTTATCGATTTCCAATTGAAAAATCTATAAAGCAGTTACAGCGATTTCCATGGTAAATAGGAGTAGAGGAGTTGGCTGACTGTATGTCAAGTTTTGCTAACGCGACGTCAAACAAAACCTAAAACTTATATACTTTCAACTCATGATAAATAAAAATATCATTGTTTGCAATTATGAAAAGTATTTTTCCCAAATATTGCTGAGTTTTAAAAATAATCTAATATTTATAATATGTAATAAATAAGAGAAGGTATTGCCAAATAAATTTATATCCATATAATAGTGATAAAACAATTTAGATTTAAACGGCATACTAAAAAGAACAACCCCTACTTGTCGCTAATAATATATTCTTAGATAGCTGTAAGGAAAGAGAACCTGTCATTTTTTTAAAGTAAAACTTTTTTTTATAAATTTGTAACAAGGTAATTTGCTGTAAACTAGTTGCAAAGATAAACGACGGCATATTACTCCAGGGCACTATTACTTATTCATATACTCAATCTGTTATGGAACGGACAGTGAAATATTGAATAAGAACTCCAGCGTTTAAAGTATCACAACTCATAATAATTTATAAATTTATAATTACTAAATTTTCTGTGTTCCACCATCCTTTCTTAACCATTTTCAAAGACGTCGAGTCGAGTCGAGTCGAGTCGAGTCGAGTCGAGTCGAATCGAGTCGAGTCGAGTCGAGTCGAGTCGAGTCGAGTCGAATCGAGTCGAGTCGAGTCGACTGTCGAGTCGAGTCGAGTCGAGTCGAGTCGTCGAGTCGAATCGAGTCGTCGAGTCGAGTCGAGTCGAATCGTCGAGTCGAGTCGAATCGAGTCGAGTCGACTGTCGAGTCGAATCGAGTCGAGTCGTGTCGAATCGAGTCGAGTCGAGTCGAGTCGAGTCGAGTCGAGTCGAGTCGAATCGAGTCGAGTTGAGTCGAGTCGAGTCGAGTCGACTGTCGAGTCGAGTCGTGTCGAATCGAGTCGAGTCGAGTCGAGTTGACTGTCGAGTCGAGTCGTATCGAATCAAGTTGAGTCGAATCGAGTCGAGTTGAGTCGAGTCGAGTCGACTGTCGAGTCGAGTCGACTGTCGAGTCGAGTCGAGTTGACTGTCGAGTCGAATCGAGTCGAGTTGAGTCGAGTCGAGTCGACTGTCGAGTCGAGTCGTGTCGAATCGAGTCGAGTCGAGTCGAGTCGAGTCGAGTCGAGTCGAGTCGACTGTCGAGTCGAGTCGTGTCGAACGAGTTGAGTCGAATCGAGTCGAGTCGAGTCGAGTCGAGTCGACTGTCGAGTCGAGTCGTGTCGAATCAAGTTGAGTCGAATCGAGTCGAGTCGACTGTCGAGTCGAGTCGAGTCGAGTCGAGTCGAATCGAATCGAGTCGAGTCGAGTGACTGTCGAATCAAGTTGAGTCGAATCGAGTCGAGTCGAGTCGAGTCGAGTCGACTGTCGAGTCGAGTCGAGTCGAGTCAAGTCGAGTCGAGTCGAGTCGAGTCGAGTCGAGTCGAGTCGAGTCGACTGTCGAGTCGACTGTCGAGTCGAGTCGAGTCGAGAATCGAGTCGAGTCGAGTCGAGTCGAGTTGACTGTCGAGTCGAGTCGTGTCGAGTCGAGTCGACTGTCGAGTCGAGTCGTGTCGAACGAGTCGAGTCGAATCGAGTCGAGTCGAGTCGAGTCGAGTCGACTGTCGAGTCGAGTTGTGTCGAATCAAGTTGAGTCGAATCGAGTCGAGTCGACTGTCGAGTCGAGTCGAGTCGTGTCGAATCGAGTCGAGTCGAGTCGACTGTCGAGTCGAGTCGTGTCGAATCGAGTCGAGTCGAATCGAGTCGAGTTGAATGTCGAGTCGAGTCGTGTCGAATCGAGTCGAGTCGAATCGAGTCGAGTTGACTGTCGAGTCGAGTCGTGTCGAATCGAATCGAGTCGAGTTGACTGTCGAATCAAGTTGAGTCGAATCGAGTCGAGTTGAGTCGAGTCGAGTCGACTGTCGAGTCGAGTCGAGTTGACTGTCGAGTCGAATCGAGTCGAGTTGAGTCGTGTCGAGTCGACTGTCGAGTCGACTGTCGAGTCGAGTCGTGTCGAATCGAGTCGAGTCGAGTCGAGTCGAGTTGACTGTCGAGTCGAGTCGTGTCGAGTCGAGTCGACTGTCGAGTCGAGTCGTGTCGAACGAGTTGAGTCGAATCGAGTCGAGTCGAGTCGAGTCGACTGTCGAATCGAGTTGTGTCGAATCAAGTTGAGTCGAATCGAGTCGAGTCGACTGTCGAGTCGAGTCGACTGTCGAGTCGAGTCGACTGTCGAGTCGAGTCGACTGTCGAGTCGAGTCGACTGTCGAGTCGAGTCGACTGTCGAGTCGAGTCGACTGTCGAGTCGAGTCGACTGTCGAGTCGAGTCGACTGTCGAGTCGAGTCGTGTCGAATCGAGTCGAGTCGAGTCGACTGTCGAGTCGAGTCGTGTCGAATCGAGTCGAGTCGAATCGAGTCGAGTCGACTGTCGAGTCGAGTCGACTGTCGAGTCGAGTCGTGTCGAATCGAGTCGAGTCGAATCGAGTCGAGTTGACTGTCGAGTCGAGTCGTGTCGAATCGAGTCGAGTCGAGTCGAGTCGAGTCGACTGTCGAATCGAGTTGTGTCGAATCCAGTTGAGTCGAATCGAGTCGAGTCGAGTCGAGTCGAGTCGAGTCGAGTCGAGTCGACTGTCGAGTCGAGTCGACTGTCGAGTCGAGTCGTCTGTCGAGTCGAGTCGTGTCGAATCGAGTCGAGTCGAATCGAGTCGAGTCGAATCGAGTCGAGTCGACTGTCGAGTCGAGTCGTGTCGAATCGAGTCGAGTCGAATCGAGTCGAGTTAACTGTCGAGTCGAGTCGTGTCGAATCGAGTCGAGTCGAGTCGTGTCGAGTCGACGTCGAGTCGACTGTCGAGTCGAGTCGTCGAGAATCGAGTCGAGTCGAGTCGAGTCGAGCTTGACTGTCGAGTCGAGTCGAGTCGTGTCGAGTCGAGTCGAGTCGAGTCGAGTCGTCGTCGAACGAGTCGAGTCGAGTCGAGTCGAGTCGAGTCGAGTCGAGTCGAGAGTCGAGTCGAGTCGAGTCGAGTCGAGTCGAGTCGAGTCGAGTCGAGTCGACTGTCGAGTCGAGTCGAGTCGAGTCGAGTCGAGTCGAGTCGAGTCGACTGTCGAGTCGAGTTGTGTCGAATCGAGTCTAGTCGAGTCGAGTCGAGTCGAGTCGAGTCGAGTCGAGTCGAGTCGAGAGTCGAGTCGAATCGAGTCGAGTCGACTGTCGAGTCGAGTCGTGTCGAGTCGAGTCGAGTCGAGTCGACTGAGTCGAGTCGAGGCGAGTCGAATCGAGTCGAGTCGAGTCGAGTCGAGTCGACTGTCGAGTCGAGTCGAGTCGAGTCGAGTCGAGTCGAGTCGAATCGAGGACTCGAGTCGAGTCGAGTCGAGTGTCGAGTCGAGCTGTCGAGTCGAGTCGAGTCGCCGAGTCGAGTCGAGTCGAGTCGAGTCGAGTCGAGTCGAGTCGAGTCGAGTCGAGTCGAGTCGAGTCGAGTCGACTGTCGAGTCGAGTCGAGTCGAGTCGAGTCGAGTCGAGTCGACTGTCGAGTCGAGTCAAGTCGAGTCGAGTCGACTGTCGAGTCGAGTCGAGCCGAGTCGTCGAGTCGAGTCGACTGTCGAGTCGAGTCGAGTCGAGAGTCGACCGAGTCGAGTCGAGTCGAGTCGAGTCGAGTCGACTGTCGAGTCGAGACGACCGAGTCGAGTCGAGTCGAGTCGAGTCGACTGTCGAGTCGAGTCGACTCGAGGTCGAGTCGACTGTCGAGTCGAGTCGACTGTCGAGTCGAGTCGACTGTCGAGTCGAGTCGAGTCGAGTCGAGTCGAGTCGAGTCGACTGTCGAGTCGAGTCGACTGTCGAGTCGAGTCGACTGTCGAGTCGAGCCGAGTCTGTCGAATCGAGTCGAGTCCGAGTCGAGTGGTCGAGTCGAGTCGAGTCGAGCCGAGTCGAGAGTCGAGTCGAGTCGAGTCGAGTCGACTGTCGAGTCGAGTCGTGTCGAATCGTCGAGTCGAGAGTCGAGTCTGTCGAGTCGAGTCGAGTCGAGTCGAGTCGAGACTGAGCGAGTCGAGTCGAATCGAGTCGAGTCGAGTCGTCGAGCTGAGTCGAGTCTGTCGAGTCAGTCGAGTCGTCGAGTCCGAGTGTCGAATCGAGTCGAGTCCGAGAGTCGAGTCGAATCGAGTCGAGTCGACTGTCGAGTCGAGTCGTGTCGAATCGAGTCGAGTCGAATCGAGTCGAGTTAACTGTCGAGTCGAGTCGTGTCGAATCGAGTCGAGTCGAGTCGTGTCGAATCGAGTCGAGTCGAGATTACTACATACTCACTAGATAAATAAATAAAATATATTACATATCACAATAGACAGTACAGTAGATGTTTACGAAAATGTAGTTACTTTAGATACGTGTTAACGAAAATAATTACAAACTAAGATTAGTAAGACTAAAATGTATTACTTACACTCAGTAATATTCTCAACATAAATTTTATATCTTTCACGTAATATATTATATTGCTTTTTATGCAATATTTGAAGAAGTTTATGATGCACGAATAACAATTTAATTGTTTAATATAATAATCATAATATAACACAAAATTTAAAATACAGCTTAATATTAAATTTTGAACAAGTTTTAGAGTATGTAGCATTTTTTTAATAGACGATCATGCATCTTAAATATCGATATAACTGCACAGCAGTCCAAAACAAAACGTGTAAAATACAAATGTCTAAAGAATATCATTATTGAGTGAAATATATGTTAATGTGAAACTTATATTATATAAGACTATGTTAATTGTAGTATCGTATTACATGACTCTCGTATTTGCTGTGGAAAGGAGGGGAAAAGAGACAAGTGAAGGGTCACTTAACGGTCACGTGAGGTGTTAATCACGTGGTCACGTTTTGCTCGAGTTGTAAACTTTTATACACTTCGTTTGTAACGCCAGACTGTGTCACTAGATGTCGTTACTTCAGCAAACTTATGTTTACGATTCTGATATTAATTTCGCTAAGCATGGTGAAACCACGAATCATATATATAAATAGTAATATTTATTTACGTATAAAGTAATAGACAGTACATAAATAACATTATTTTTTTAATCAATATTACATTTTTAATGTAAATGTTAAACCATTGTACATGGTCGCGACAAAATGTTTGATAATTTTTCGACTTAACGTTCAGGCGCTGGAGGTGCATTACGGATAGACGTTCGCTTTAAATGATCTTTGATATATATTGATGCGTGCAAGAGATTAGAATTCGATTCCCACCACGTGCAGTAAAACAATAAAAGAATTACATTCCGAAATGAAAACGTGCTTGACGAGAACTTATGCTGGCAGAGTGGCGCGGAGGTTGAAAGTGAAGTTTATGTCGATCTGAAGGCGCGAGCCAATTTAGTTCCCATCATAAAACGTTTTATTGCTTTGCTTTTTTAACCTTCGATGACGATTGTGACGCGGCTTCAATATAAAGCAGCAATAAACGGACACATAAAAGTAGAATTTGCGACGGTGGTCTTACGTTCAACGGTACAGAAAAATTATGCGAACATATTTAATAACGAATTATTTTTCTATATATATAATTACTAACCTAATAATTATATATTGGCTGTTATACTTTTTGAAAGTAAGCATTTAAATTAATATTTCACTAATTTTAACAATAAACAGAGACAAAAATTTTAACAATAAATGAAAAACAATATGTTATCAGACAAAAATTGGAATTCATGTAAATTTGACGTTATTTTGGACGGGAAAATCAATTAATTTGTTTTAATTAAAATAATATGGTCTCATATACGTATTTCATGAAATAAAATGTTACATACAACTATCAAATAGGTAAGCCGATCTGCTCAAATTTCTATTAATTAATTAAACTGTTTATTATTGTTTTTATTTGATAAAATTTATTTTATTTTTTTATTTGTTTCACCCAACTTTGGGGTACACTAAATCAATCACTTTTCAATGTTCTGTGCCTTCCTCGTAGCCCAGTATTGCTTCATTTTTTGTGATCTTGCTTTTCTTTCTTCGTCAGAGATTTGGATCGTTCGCTTGGATTTGACTTTGCCTTGGAACCGTTGTTTCTTGTCCTTGATTATTGTTTTGGCTGTTCTGCCCATGAACATAGTGTCAGTGATCTGTAGTTCTTAAAATTTATTTCATTAGTATTAAATATTTATTTCCTATGATCTTCTTTTATTTTGAGTAAGGTGATATTTCTTAAACATTAAACAGATTTTTTACAACAAATGCAATTTAAAAGTAAATATTATATACTTTTTTAAAGTGAAACTAAAAATAAGATTTATGTTATTTTAAAATTTATTAACAAAAAATGTACACTAAATTTTCTTTAAACTTAATTGTGGCCATACAACTATACAGCAATAACCTTTCTGTTTCTGAAAAAATATACAATACACTAAAACTATTTTGTTTAATTTTTTCACCACTTTTAACTCTCTACAACTAACACACAGAGCGAAAGAAATCACAAAATGGCTTACAGTCAATTGATCCACGAAAATATTTGTTTGGAAACTGTCAACAAAAATAAGAATAAAGACACTATGTTTCAAAATCATTTTGTTAAATAATTAAACTGTTTGCAACTGTTTTTTTTTTTTTAGTCCCGAAACCAAAATGTCACTAAACTTATAATCTGTTTACTAATAACTCATAGATTGATTAACCGATTTTAATACAATACAAAAAATCAGACTTTTTCTATTTTTGTATTAACAACCTACAAGTTAGTGTATTTGACTATATCTTAGGAAAAATGCGTCAACATCGTTAGAGAAAATTAAAAAAAAACATTTTCTTTAATTTTATACACAAACAATGAGAACGAATGTGTTTAAAAATGTTTTAAAATGATTTTAAGTTTTTTTACACAACATCTATATGATTTTAAATTTAAAGAAATGGTTAATTCCTGGTATTTTCCATCGGTGATCGCGTACATACAAGGCTATTTTTTTTCAAGGTCCGATCGGTCGCGAAATAAAAACTCCCGTAAAAATCGGATGAACCTGTGCGCAGATGTGTTGTGCAGCGTCTCTAGTATGACTGTCAATCGCGTCGCGTCACTTCCGTTTAGTTGTGTTCACGTAGGTAGGACGTAAACATGTCTACAACAATAGCATCTCCCGCCAAGTGTGAAGTTCGTGCGGTAATTCGATTTCTTCAAGCTGAGGGGTGTAATGCAGCCGAAATTCATTGACGAATAAGTACTGTGTACGGTGAAACTTCAATGAGTGACAGCAGAGTGCGACAATGGTGCAAAAACTTTAAAGCAGGACGTACAGATGTTCATGATGCGGGCTGTCAGGGAAGGAAGTCAGTGTCAACCAATGATCTCGTTCAGCGAGTGGATGAGGCAATTCGAGAAAATCGTCGCTTCACAATTTCTAAATTTAGCGATTCATTTCCTGAAATTTCAAGGTCAGCTCTCTACACCATTGTGAGCATGAAACTTCAGTACCACAAACTGTGCGCGAGATGGGTTCCCAAGATGCTGTCCGACCATCACAAAACACAGAGAATGGAAGCCTCCCTAACGTTTCTCCAGCGTTACCACAATGAAGGAGAAACTTTCTTGAACAAAATTGTCACAGGGGACGAGACATGGGTCCATTATGAAACTGAAGAAACAAAAGAACAATCCAAACAATGGATGCATTCTCACTCTCCCAGTAAACCAAAGAAGTTCAAACGAACATTCTCCAACAGAAAGTGCATGGCTACTGTGTTCTGGGACTGAAATGGAGTTCTCTTGGTGGAATTCATGGAACGTGGCACAACCATTACAGCAGCCTCATACAGCGTGACTCTTCAACGTCTACGAAGGGCAATTCAGAATAAGCGGAGAGGAATAATGTCATCAGGCATTGTCCTTCTCCACGACAATGCTTGGCCGCACACTGCAGCTTCAACAAAGACACTCCTACAGTCTTTTCAATGGGAAGTGTTTGGTCATCCACCATACAGCCCGGACTTGGCTCAATCCGATTTTCACCTGTTTGCTCACATGAAACGCTGGTTAGGAGGACAACATTTTGGCACATACATTGAGCTGCAGACCAACGTGCAAACATGGCTGAAAACACAGGCGGCTACGTTCTACAACGAGGGTATTGGGAAGTTGGTACCACGCTACGATAAATGTCTAAATCTGAGTGGCGACTATGTAGAAAAATAGCGTAATTATGTAAGTACTTGTTACAAATAAATAATTTTTGATTTTTACTGTGGTTTTTATTTTGCGACCGATCGGACCTTGAAAGAAAAATAGCCCTTAGACACACAAATTTAAAAATAACTTTAGGAAGAGTAAACAGATGTACCTTACACATTTCAAGATTTAACTAACACAGAACATTTTATATACTTCGCATAGCTTTTTTAATCCTTAATATTGTTATTTTGCTCAAAATAAATGTATAATTTTCTTAAAAATACGAAACAAAGCAATAAGTAAAGTAGGCTGTTAATATTAATATAAACAAATTTTTAAATTAACAAACGAACGATCAGAGAAAAACATTTATTTTTGTATGTTTATATTTGCAAACATACATATAAGATAAAATATGTTATGTTTCACTTTAACAGCAAATTTCTCCTCAAACAGTATTTCATCTTGCAGACATAAAATACATGATATAATGCATGTCCATTGTAAAAAAATATAACTGAATAAGAAAACTGAATAGTTCTGTTGACGACGATATGTCATAAATCCTGAGCAATACCGTAACATTTCGAATTCTTGTCAACCATCCGAGTTTTGTTGTTTACCAGCGCGCCTTTGCCGTATGAATATTATATTAAACAGCCTGGGTGTCTCAGTTCGCAATATTCACGGCCTTTTTCGACACTCCATCAGTTAGGCGATACGGTAAGTCGCTTTAGATTTATGTTATGTTAATAAAGTCTGCACTCAGTTTTATTCCTTTCCTACAACTGGTTGTTTCGTTTTAATTAATTTTAGGTAAGGGAACAAAACTCGTTACTTGGATCTCGGCCTAAATGTAACATTATTACTAATTAAACTAAATTGTGCGTGCATACTGTACAAACAGTTATAATGTTACTGTTTAGTGAAAAGTTAAGTTCTGAAAATATCAACAGTAAAACGAAATTCGTCTTTTTTTCAAAATCGTTTTAACAAATTTCGCTCAAACAAATTAGATTTGTAATCCTATTTTAGGTACAAGACAGTTGTGTACGGCGATATAGTGTACTATGAAAAAAATTATAAATAGAAAACAAAATTGTAGTACTTTGTAGTAACTCCAAAACAAAATTTTAGTACTTTGTAGTAACTCCAAAACAAAATTGTAGTACTTTGTAGTAACTCCAAAACAAAATTTTAGTACTTTGAAGTAACTCCAAAACAAAATTTTAGTACTTTGAAGTAACTCCAAAACAAAATTGTAGTACTTTGTAGTAACTCCAAAACAAAATTGTAGTACTTTGTAGTAACTCCAAAACAAAATTGTAGTACTTTGTAGTAACTCCAAAACAAAATTGTAGTACTTTGTAGTAACTCCAAAACAAAATCAAATAAATGTAAACTTGCCTCTTAGTTTTACTAATTTACAAATGTAATTTTATTAATGAAAATTAAGCAATGTAGAGAATAATCTTGTGTTTGCGTTTCGATTGATCCTTTAATTTTGTTTGTACTCGCAGTTACAGGATTTGTAGTAAAATTAAAAAAATATATATTAATAAAAACGTGTATTTTAAATCACCAAACTTGTGAGTATTTTACAGCGAATATGAAAACATTATTGTACCTTGAATTATGATACGTTTTATTGACTTCGGACATGTTAGGTTCGTATTAGAATGTCAAAAAAATTGAGAAAATAATTTTCAGACTATTTTTGATTTTTTTTCTTACATTAACACCTACTATTTATTTCGAAAATTTGAGTAAAATTGCAGTACCTAGTTACTGATACTAAAAAAATTCGAAATCTTCTAGTCAATCTTCAGGTGTTCAACTATAACTCTTCACATTCAACTTTTTATTTTAATTTTATTCTATTATTTTATGCAATAAATAGATAAAATTACTTAATTTTGTATTTAATTTATTTAATACATTACAGATGATAAAAAGTATGTCCTTCTCATACAACCAACCATTTTAAGAACTTTTTGATTTTTTATGATTTTTTTTGTAGAAAATGATGAATATGTGTTTCATTATTTGACTTGTAGAATATTTGTTTTAATTGTAAGTTTATATACATCTCTTTCACACATTTAGGGGTTGTTTGTAATAAGTGTTAAAATAAAAGTTTCATTTTGTTTTTGAGCTTTTTCTTAATATATATTTCCCTTTCATCCTTTTATGAAATTAAATATTGAAGTGCTGACATAAATGTGTTTCGTTATTTGAATTTTTGAGTTTTCGTTACGTTTCAAGAAAAAGTGTTCAAAAATATTTTTTAATTGCAAAAAACCATTAATCCCGTTAGGTGATGTATTTTGGAAAATAATGAAATGTTTTTTTGTTATTTAAAGATGGTTATGTTAAGTTTATTTAAAATAAAAATTAAAACATATTTTTCCAATGCTAACTTTGACACCTTTATTTCCCTTATAGGGGATAATTTCTGGAAAAGCTGAAACACATATTTATTATTTTTTAAATTAAGTTTAAAAAACCAGAGTTCCTATTACAAACTTTTATAATCCCCTTTTACGCATTTACGATTGAAGTTTGAAAAATGTTAAAATACATGTTTTGTTGTTTTTGTTTTAAAATATCTTTTTCAATTCTAAAAAAATCTATAACAATTTTTTTCCAACGCAAATAATTATGTAATCATTTTACCCCTTTAAGGGATGAAGTTAGAAAATGTTGAAATACATATTTTCATTATTAGGCTTTAGTGTATTCACGTAACGCTTCAAGTAAATCTCATAGCACAATTGTTTGTTCTAATTCGAACGCTTACTAACTTTTCATCCACTTTTAGAGGATGAATTTAGGAAAAGACTTAAACACCTGTTTAGTTATTTGTAATTATTTTTATTTTAGGTTATTTTCATAAACAAAGTGATCAATATTGTTATCAGATAAACGTTTATACGCCATTCCTCCAAGAAGATGAATTTTGAAATATATGTTTAATTATTTTTGATTGAGAATATTTTGTTTAGTTTCAAGAAAATCATATATTTTTCACCGCATTGTTAAAAACCCAATTTTTAACCCTTCAGGGAAAGAAATTCGGAAAATTCTGAAATACGCTTTTCAAAATTGACCATTAAGCATTGTTTTCTCCTCCAGTTAAGCGCGAAAAATATTTCAAATATAAATCAAAATATTTCAAATAATTTTTACAATTTTTTTCAAATACCTCGCAACATCACTGCAACAAATAGCGCCAATCAATATTACCCATTACAACATATATTTTAAATTAGTTACGACTGAAGTCGCAAATGTTATGTTATTATTAATTAATTACTTATTTAACGTAGTGATATAGTTTCACAATGTACTATGTAGCTACTTTGTTTTAAATGTGATATTCACAGCGACTGTGTACCCGATACCAAGTGAGGTACTTATCCGTACTTTATCACCGATGTAATAGCCAAAACCCGAGGAGCAGAGGTTTTTGTCCCCCCCCCTAAGCGTCTGTGCGCCATGATAAATAATCCTTTGTTGACAGTTTAATGAACTCCTTATCAACTATATTACCGCACACTGGACAAAGATACGCGAAAATCTTTATCATCTTGGCTTTAACATTTTGAGATTAATGATTACGCGCCATCTTGACTTTCATTTTGACGAAAACTAAACGATTCCACACAAAAAAAAAACAATATTTCTACAATTAACTCTTTTCCAAATCTCCATTCTTCACTTTAATATCTTCGCGTATTTTCTGAAATAATATGAATACTTAAAAAATTTAATTAAATAAATATATTTAAAATTGTTATGAAAATTTGGGTTTAGATTGTAATTAGTGAAAAAAAATAATAAAAAAATGTATTTTTAAATAAATAAGGAAACATGTAAATGACTTTTTAACTTTACGTAATACTCATAATGTATTAGAGCCTTGCCCCGCAGGGGGTGCAGACTAGCTGCGACTATTGAGAGGATTTAGACGTCCCTCGCGGTATCCCAGTCTAAGACACACTTACACTTACAACACTACAATTACGACTTTAACACTTTACATTCACACTTACATTTAGGGAGGCGATAATAGCTTTAACGTGTTTTTCGCTTTAACAAAAAAAAACTTAG
>CM040184.1:4949681-5064681 GCA_022606455.1 Callitettix versicolor
TTACGAGTGGTATAAGCGTTTCCAAGAAGGCCGTGAAGACGTTGAAGATGACGAACGCCCTGGACGCCCCAGCGCATCAACAACCGATGAAAACGTGGAAAAAGTGAAATGAAATGGTTATGAACAATCGCCGAATCACAATTAGAGAGGTCGCTGATGATTTTGGCATATCGATTGGATCATGTCATGACATTGTTTCCAATGTTTTGTGTATGAAACGCGTGGCAGAAAAATTCGTTCAAAAATTGTTGAATTTTGAACAAAAACAGCAGCGAATGGAAGTTGCACTAAATGAAGTCAACGACGATGCAGAATTACTGAAACGTATTATAACAGGTGACGAAACATGGGTTTACGGATATGACGTCGAAACTAAGGCTCAATCATCCCAGTGGAGGCATTCTGGTTCGCCAAGATCGAAAAAGGCTCGACAAGTGCGGTCGAACGTGAGGGTTATGCTCACTGTGTTCTTCGATATTAATGCCATAGTGCATTATGAATTCCTGCCACCAGGTGAAACGGTCAATAAGGAGTACTACCTACAAGTTCAATGCCGTTTGCGTGAAACAATCCGAAAAAAACGCCCGAATCTGTGGAAAAACAATTCATGGCTTTTGCACCACGATAATGCACCAGCTCACACTTCATTGCTTGTTCGTGAATTTTTGGCCAAAACAGTACTGTAACGATGCCCCAGCCTCCATATTCGCCAGACATGGCTCCGTGTAACTTTTTCTATTTCCAAAAATAAAGAGAACCTTAAAGGGCCGTCGTTTTACAGGTGTAGATGACATTAAAAGCGCATCGCTGAAAGAACTGAAGGCTATCTCAAAGATCGAGTTTGAGAAGTGTTTCGAGGATTGGAAGAAGCGCTGGCACAAGTACATAATCTCCAATGGGGACTATTTTGAAGGTGACAACATCAATGTAGAAGAATAAATAAATATTTTGTTCAAAAAATTAAAATTCTCGTTACTTTCTGAACACACCTCGTAACATTATATATTACAGTAACATCATAAAATGTTAAAGTATTCAGAACTTTCAATGGTGTAAAATGTAGGACTTCAGTTTTTGAGACACATCCACTATCTGCTGTTAATAGTGAACTAGTATTAAACATCGTACTTAAAGATTACAAAAAGCTTTTGTCCTATGAACGAGATTATCCGAAAGCTGAGATCATAAAACATTCACTACACAATTTCTTTACAGAACAATCATACCTTATTACACAGATTCGTACAACGCTAGCAGGAAAAAATCAGTAATGGTTGCTTTTAAAGTTTTAAGAGAATACGTTGAATCGTTTGTGGAAATAATACCTCAGAGTCAGTAACTTCGACTATAGTCACTTGACAGGATGTTCAGTATTAAAAGCATAGATTCCACTGCAGCATTGGTACCGATACACAGAGTCAAGAATTCAGCGACACAAATCTTGTAATATGAACGTTAATTATTATATTAAGTAATTGTTTTAAAGCAGATGTTTTTTAAAAAAAAATGTAAAAATGAAATTATAACATTCAAAGCTTTTATAATGAAAACAATGCACGATTAAAACTTACTTGTTAGTTAATTATTTTCGCGTTAAAATCCTTTGAAATTCAAAACGCTAGTTTCACTGATTGCAAAGAAAGAGACGTAAGATATGCGTTGTTAGTTTCCTCCCTTATCATTATTCCTCTGCCGCCCTATTATAATTTCCCCCAGTCCCTCGTTCCTCTGCAATATACATTATACAAACCCCCCTCTTGTGTTTTGGTCACATGACTGACGACCTCATTTCGTATGCGAGCGTATTTATGAAAGGATTAAAGTGCTGCCACTACTCCTTTTACGAATTCAACGGTACCAACAATACAAACAAAAAATTGCTTAGCTTTAAATTCATGTACTGACCGACAAATTATTTTTTTTCATGTGGACATAGTTATTTACATATAGGGCTTCGATAACAGAAGGAAAGTACTTATGTAGGACACAAGAACACTATATGTTTTCAAATTTAATTCAAACCAACTGTATATATATATATATATATAGTCATCTGAAAGAAACATATGTTTTCAACTCTTAGCCAAAATTGTGTCTCATTATCATCAAATCATTAAAATATTTCTCCAGGTGGTTTTTATCACTCTAAAGTACAATTTTTTCTACTTTCAGATCTGGAGTGAGAATTCTTTTGAGATAATACTACATACAATTATGGCTAAATATTGGAACAATATATTTATTCTAGAAACCATTGTATCGAACACAGAATACTCACAGGTTTTTAATGTAATTTTCACTTTTCTACTCGTATTGAAATACCAATGTACATGTATATGTATACACACACAACACACACACACATATATATATATATATATATATATATATATATATATAAACAAATATATTTGTTCATATATTGTATTTCTATATTGTTTATTGTCTCAAGAAAAAAGTACTTTTTTACTTTTTGCATTAACTGGAACAGCACTGATATTCTTCCTCAGCTTTATAAATTCCTATTTCTCATTTTAGACAACCTTTATTAAGTTACAGTTCAGCACATCCCCTATCTACGTAAAATGAAAAATGTAATTTTGTGTTTGATTATCAGAAAAGCAAGTAGCCTATGTAACTTTAAAATAGATTTTTTTAAGAGTAAATTTAATTACACGTATTCTTCTGCTGAAATTTAATTTCCGCTCGTGATAGATATTTTTTCTAACAAAATTCTTTTTCTTTTTTTTTCATATTCTTAAAAGAAATTTAATTAACTAATATCGCAAATAAACGCCGTAGGATATTCATGAAGTACTCGCACATTCAAATTACGTGGAATAATGATGAAGGAATGAGGGAACTCTGAACTAGTTCACGATGTTTGAATTGGTAAAATTTAATGTTGTCTTTTCGTAATTATTTGAATAATATTTACAGACTGATACTTTTGCTTTAAAAACATTTATTGTTTCTGCCTTCAGGATTGTTAACACAATAAGTTTTACAATTTAAATTTGTTATTTTAGTTTTCTATAATCGTGTACGTAATTCATTTTCGTGAACATTATATATTTCTTCACACGTTTTAGTGTAAACAATTAATTGTTATAGCTGTTGGCGGGGAATAAATTATTATTACCTGCATTTATCATCCAAGACAGGCACATAAAGTTGCATTACAAAGTTAAAATTTTCAACTTAAAATATTTATCTATATGATATATTATTAAATTTAATAACGTATTTTTTTATAAAATTTAGTTTAAAATCAGTTTCAAATTAGTTAACTAATCCCACACTGTTACTCCACAGACATAAAAATTATACAATTAAAACTTTATACGCTTAATGTCTAATTGTTGTCATGATAAGGTTTCTGATATTTGAAAGGTTTGGTAGCATTACACAAATTGCAATTTATTATTTACTTTTAAATTATACTCCCACAGAGAGTGCAGACTAGCTGCACCTATTGAGAGGATATAGACGTCCCTCGCGGTACCTGAGTCTAACACACACTTACACTTACAATACTACACTTACGACTTTAACACTTTACACTCACACTTACATTTAGGGAGGCGATAATAGAATAAATGTGCTTTTCGCCTTAAAATACAAACAAAATATACCGTAACTTATATTTTAATAAAAAAGTAAAAATAATTAATCATGTCAATTAAAGATTCATTTGACTCGTATTAACAATTAAAATACGAGGTGTGTTCAGAAAGTAACGAAAATTTTTAAATTTCGCTGTCTTGGAGAGTCCGATTGTCAAACATTTTTTTTTATTATGTTGGTATACATGCTCTTGAAGTATGATAAAACTTTCAGCTGTTTTCATTGTTAACTTTGTCTGTGACAGCCACTAAAGTTAGACGTGTTTTATGAGCTCGACGATTTTCGTTAGTTAAAAGAAATGGATCAAAAAATTTGTATGAAATTTTGCGTAAAAAATATAATAAAGTGTAACAAAGTGTGAAATGTTAACAAAGGCCTATGGTGAGTCTGCTATGAGTAAAGCAAGAGTTTAAGAGTGGTATAAGCGTTTCCAAGAAGCTCATGAAGACGTTGAAGATGACGAACGCCCTGGATGCCCCAACACATCAACAACCGATGAAAACGTGGAAAAAGTGAAAGAAATGGTTATGAACAATCGCCTAATCACAATTAGAAGGGTCGCTGATAATGTTGGCATATCGATTGGATCACATCATGACATTGTTTCCAATGTTTTGTGTATGAAACGCTTGGCAGCAAAATTCGTTCCAAAATTGTTGAATTTTGAACAAAAACAGCGGCGAATGGAAGTTGCTCAGGAGTCACTAAATGAAGTCAACAACGATGCAGAATTACTGAAACGTATTATAACAGGTGAAGAAACATACGTTTACGGGTATGACGTCGCAACTATGGCTCAATCATCCCACTGGAGGCATTCTGGCTCGCCAAGACTGAAAAAGGCTCGACAAGTGCGGTCGAACGTGAAGGTTATGCTCACTGTGTTCTTCGATATTAATGGCATAGTGCATCATGAATTCCTGCCACCAGGTGAAACGGTCAATAAGAAATACTACCTACAAGTTCAAAGCCGTTTGCATGAAGCAATCTGAAAAAATGCCTGGATCTGTGGAAAAACAATTTCTGGCTTTTGCACCAAGATAATGCACCAGCTCACACTTCATTGCTTGTTCGTGAATTTTTGGCCCAAAACAGTACTGTAACGATTCCCCAGCCTCCATATTCGCCATACACGGCTCCGTGTGACTTTTTCCTATTTCCAAAAATAAAGAAAACCTTAAAGGGCCGTCGTTTTACAGCCGTAGATGACATTAAAAGCGCATCGCTGAAAGAACTAAAGGCTATCTCAAAGATCGAGTTTGAGAAGTGTTTCGAGGATTAGTAGAAGCGCTGGCACAAGTGCGTAATCTCCAATGGACTATTTTGCAGGCGACAACGTCAATGTAGAAGAATAAATAAATATTTTGTTCAAAAAAATTAAAATTCTCGTTACTTTCTGAACACACCTCGTATGTTTTGACACTTTGTCACCTTATGTTAACAAGTACCAACGGGTCATGCTACCTAACATTAAAGATTTTATTTTTGCATGATTATAGAACAAAAGTATTTTTAAATATTAATAATATTATGTTATTGGAATTTAAATCATATTGGCTACTTAAAGTAATTATAACTATAAAGAGTAATTTTTATTTAAATTTATAGAAACAGTCATGCTGACAAGATGCCTCACGTACGCTTGGTTACAGTTAAGCTTATTCATATTTCTGTTGTAATGTTAATGACATTCTAGCGTTAGTTTGACGTTTAATAAAATAAAAAAACTGCAGATGTTGATAAGGTAAGAGACGATGAAACTTTGAAACTGAAACTAGTGAGTGGAATGAGAAGGATGTGTGGAACGAATCCTGACTCTTTTCGCTAACAACTTGTAACGCTATAATGTCCTACGTTTGGAGTGATTTCATTCAAGCGTGTTCCTACTTCAAACTTCCAAGAGCTGGTTTCTGAATCAAACCTTCAGAAGTAATATCATCTGCTCAGGTCAAGAGTTACCGTAGATAAACCGCACACCGTTTCAATTAAAATAGTTCCCGTTCGTGCTTATCTTACTTTTTCTTTTACAAAAAAATCATTAAAAAATATAATTTCATATTCAACGCAAAAACGGACTTATTTTAGAATTAAAATAATCAATTACAAAATACCCAACTATAATGAGCGTAGCGAAACATTAATATTGTATTTCAGAAGAATGATTTTTGTAATCGAACAAACACTTACGCAGATACGGAAACGATGTTTTCTCATTTATACTGTCATAAGTTTAATTAAAAAGGAAGAAATTGTAACAATAATTATAATTTTCTGTTAAAATTTACATTAGTTTAAATACGATTAATTTAAACTGTTGTTGAAAACGCCTTTACAGGAAGCCATACCGAATGCATTAGGCTTTAAACTGAACTTGTAAATTCAAACCAAAATGTTAGACTAATAGTTTCCTCTCAGGAGTAAATAATTCCATGCACGCATACTGTAAGCCAACAGCGAATCAAATTTTAACAGAAGTGTTTCGGGCATTAGAAAAGATTTTTCATTAGTATTTTGAGAATGAAATTGCTTAGGGCTAAAACTCATATTCTGTGCGAAAGGAAATAGCGTTTTAATAATATTCATATTACCGCTGCGTATTTTGTACCTAATTTCAAGGAACATTTCTTTTGCACTCTTGACTTTGTCTTGAGTTAGCTTCTGTTATTAAAACAAAATTAAATGTTTATTAATTTTTGAATCTGTTTAAGCAATATTAAAATTATTATTTTAAATGCGATTTTCGTGTTAATATAAACAAGTTAATCGTTATTATCGCGTAAAGTTTTATATTAAATAACGAACCGAAATAATGTGTAAACTATATTTTAAATTTAGAGGTATAACAAGAAAATCTGAAAACTTAAGCAAATTTTTCTTCAAAATAACAAACTATTATTTATTGTAATTTATAAGTTCAGAAACGTAGAAATCTTAGTAAGTGATAATAAATAAAAACTCAACTCTCTGAAAACTATCCACGACCGCTAAGTACTGTATTTTAAATTATTGCAGGATGTCTAAAGATATGCAAACTGAAGATAGGATATTAGCTCGGGTAGAAAGAATCCTACGTAAATAAAACTATTTTATTTCTATTTAATTTTTTTAGAAAGAATTTTAGGACTTTCTCTCTCTCTCTCTCTCTCTCTCTCTCTCTCTCTCTCTCTCTCTCTCTCTCTCTCTCTCTCTCTCTATCTATCTATCTATCTATCTTTCCCTTTAAGTTTACATATGATTTCGTTATAACGTATCCAAAAACAAATTACATTTTACTGACATGTTAAATGTTAATTATATTAAAATTTGTGTTTAGACTGAAATACATTGACACACTCTCAATACACACTTAAGAATTATTTAATAATTTCACTCATTTATAAAAAATTTTCTTGCAATCGTTTGTCTAAAAAACTATAAATTGTTAATAGACCCCGCTAAATATTTGAAAAGATACTTCCAGAGTGTAAGATATATGTGTCGGGAATGCCTAAGGGGGTTGAAGGAAGAGGGTAGAAAATTTAGTATACGAACACGCCGAACTTGTTCCACTCAAACGTCTCTGTGTAGGGGAGAAGGGTAATAAGAGTTACTGCTCTTTGTTACTCGGAATTTTTTAAATTATTTTTTTTTTGCCTCCAACTTTCAAACTTATTTAGACTTCAGCGTTACAATAATATCATGTTCATTATTTGTTTTCAAAAACAATGTTTTATTGCATTTTGGAAACATTCTTAATCAAAATGAATTGATTTTTTTAAAATTAAAATTGATTCAATTTTTATCATAAGAAAGGTAAATACTCATAGTTTTCATAAGAAGCTCATATTCACCTGCATGTGCAGCTGTTTGAAAAAGAAAACATGATGGTAAAAGAAAGTAATTGTAACAATAATTATAAAAAACAGTTATATTTTTCCGTTAAAATTTACATTACTTTAAATACCATTCCTTTCAATTATTTTTTAAATTGTTGTAGCAAAAGAGTAAATTGCTATACCGAATATATTAGTTTCTACATTGAACTTGTAAAGTATTACCCATAAAATATTTGAAGATGAAGGTGAAGAATATTTATGGTGAAGAAAGATCAAAAAAGTAAATACCATTAATAGATAAACAAGTTCATTTTCTTGACAAATTATTTAAATTTTGTAGTTACTGTGGATTGAAAAGTACAGTTTTTTTATTTTGTTAGTTTATTTAAATGTGTTTTACATACGTGATTAATTGTACCAGTAATTTAGTGCCCAATAATAACTATAATAATTGTGTGTACATATCCTACACTGTTACATAGATGTTCATTTGAACTCAAAAGTATACTAAAATTTAAAATGTCTATGAAAAACTAAAATAAAACATTTTAATGTGGTTTATGAGTTTGTAAGTAGGCCTACATAACACAAATTTATTTCTCAACTGACAGTTAACAATAAAACACTAATTCCTGGCTTTGAATAATAACAAAAGCTGTATATTGCTAACATTTATAAATTATTATCTGGTCAAAGGTCGCCGTTTCCTTGAGATATATAACCACTGTTGCCAACAACATGACATAAAACTAATGGTCTAAAACAGTGGTAAATTTTCTTTAAGTGGCTCTCTCTGTCATAACGTGGCAACCCTCTTTATTATTGCAAACTGAACAATTATGGCGATAAATTAAGGAATATTAAGTTATTAAATTAAATACTACATGACTTCTAAGTATTTTATCACTGCAACTTAAAAATATACTTGTTTTTCAAATAGGAAAGTTTATGAATTACTGGAATTTTGTAAAACTATTTTTATAATAAATACGTTCAATCTGAGAAATTAATTAATGATATCGAACTACTAAATTAATCGTAAATCAATTAAAAGTATTGTATAACAAAGATTCCACAATAATTGTAACATTGTCAAATTATTTCTTAATGTTTTTAATGCGACTATACTCTAGTGTTTCGTGTGTATTTATACACGAGGAAAGAGGACTCTGACTTTTTCATTGTACTGAACTGTACTGTAAAGTCTGGGGCACTTTACAGCATTGGCAAATATTATACTACTTGTGTTTATGCTCTACTTAGAGTCAAATTTGTGCTAACTAAAAGTCTAAATATTCTTCTTATTATTAAAAAAAAAATAACCAGTGATTTTTTAATTACAAGTGATTTTATAATTTAAAAAATTAAATATTTTCATAAAATTTTTCAGGAAATCAAATAGATATATTACATTTATTTAAACAAACCACTGTGTTATAATTACTAAAACGATTAACCGACTTATTTAATCGATTACTAGGGAACGTTTTGTTTTGTTTTAAAATGGCCTTTTAGCGTAGGTTGGAATGAGGTCAGGTCAGAGTAGATGTAACCACAAAATCACAGCTGCTGCTCTTCTATGGTTGCTGTCAAAGGGTTCAAATTACCATACTCAGCTGTATTGGTGTTGGCATTTCTACGGATTCTGTGTGGTAGCGAGGTTGCTGTTTTTATTACATTCCAAATTGACTTCTATTCTAATATGAATAATTAAAAAAATCTCTTCGATATGTAGCTGCCCGGCTGATGTGATACAATTAATTATCTACAGTATTTTTCGATATTATAATTTTTTTTGAAAATATGATTTTGCCATGGTAACACGCATTAAAATCTTCTGAACTTAGCTGTTTAAATATTAAAAAAACATTGATAATATAAATTTAATATTATTACGAAAAATCATAGGTCCCAAATTCCGTAACAACCAATTACTCCACATCAGTAATGAAACTCTTTACCAAAAAACTGAAACACTATCAGACACAATAAGAAAAAGAGAATCGATTTTTATGGGCACATCCTCCTAATGGACAAAAATAGACTAACCAAAAAAATATTTGACTACTTTCGCAGTAGAAGAGCCAAACCACTTTGGTTTAGAGAAACGGAGAAAGACATAACAGAACTGTAGATCACTGACACTATGCTCATGGACAGAACAGCCAAAACAATAACCAAGGCTTGCAACGGTTCCAAGGCAAAGTCAAATCCAAGCGAACGATCCAAATCTCCGACGAAGAAAGAAAAGCAAGATCACAACGAATGAAGCAATACTGGGCTACGAGGAAGGCACAGAACATTAAAAAGTGATTGATTTAGTGTACCCCAAAGTTAGGTGAAACAAATAAAGAGAGAAAATAAATATTTTCCCCTTCTGAATCCATGTCCGTAATTTCCATGCTGTAAAACTATGTAAACAGAACCTGTTTATTCGTTGCGATGAACTCGTACAAGAAATGCCTGAATTCAAACGTTCAGAAAAGCGTCAATTGTTCCGATTCGGTCATTCAGTATATATTTCGAAGTTGAAAAAATATACGGCAATGTCAAATGACTTTAAATGCAAATCGTTATTGCCACTTTTTATCACATATGAATTCAACAAGAATCAATAGAGGCATAGATTTAGGAGGCGAACAAAAGAACACTGAAATATATTTTGCCTTTGGTATGAATTTACGGTGAATAGAATAAGTCTAAAGGAAATATCTTTTGATATTGTCGGCAGCAATGGGACAAAGGTTGAAATAAGAGCTGAGATTATAAACGAAGGCTACTGGCTCTTTTGTCCTTCTTACTGGCTCTTTGTCGTCCCGGCTAATCGTAGTTTCGTTATCACTACGAAATCCACAATTACCGTCTGTGCTGAAATATGGGCAAACAACAATTCAACGAAACTTTTATCTGCACTTACTTTTTTACTTTTGTTGCACGTCTTTGATCGTTAGGCGTAACGTTTCATCTAGATAACGATCGTGTTTCCTTTTAGAAATTACTTCCTGTATGTTCATTGTTACGGAAATGATATCCTTAATGTTACCTTAGAAACAAGTATTTATATTTAGTAGTGTGTATTTCACATGAATGATCAATTATTATTCCTTTTTTATTTGCAACTTGAATTACTTTAATGAAAATAATTTATTTTACTTTTTTTATTTATGAAAAGCTTTTAAAATTGAATGGCCTTAGTTTTAAAATACCTTATAATTTGTGTATACCTTATAATACCTTATAATTTGTGTATACCTTATAATACCTTATATTTTTTGTGTATACCTTATAATACCTTATAATTTGTGTATACCTTATAATAATTTGTGTATACCTATAATACCTTATAATTTGTGTATACCTTATAATACCTTATAATTTGTGTATACCTTATAATACCTACCTTATAATACCTTATAATTTGTGTATACCTTATAATACATTATAATTTGTGTATACCTTATAATACCTTATAATTTGTGTATACCTTATAATACCTTATAATTTGTGTATACCTTATAATTTGTGTATACCTTATAATACCTTATAATTTGTGTATACCTTATAATACCTTATAATTTGTGTATACCTTATAATACCTTATAATTTGTGTATACCTTACAATACCTTATAATTTGTGTATACCTTATAATACCTTATAATTTGTGTATACCTTATAATACCTTATAATTTATAATTTGTATATACCTTATAATACCTTATAATTTGTGTATACCTTAATTTGTGTATACCTTATAATACCTTATAATTTGTACCTTATATACCTTATATAATTTGTGTATACCTTATAATACCTTATAATTTGTGTATACCTTATAATACCTTATAATTTGTGTATACCTTATAATACCTTATAATTTGTGTATACCTTATAATACCTTATAATTTGTGTATACCTTATAATACCTTATAATTTGTGTATACCTTATAATACCTTATAATTTGTGTATACCTTATAATACCTTATAATTTGTGTATACCTTATAATACCTTATAATTTGTGTATACCTTATAATACCTTATAATTTGTGTATACCTTATAATACCTTATAATTTGTGTATACCTTATAATACCTTATAATTTCTGTTTTTTCTGCTTGTTGAGTTTTATTAGAACCATAAACAAATGTAATGGGTCAGGGAGTACTGTATGTTATTGCACTGTCCGATTCAAATAAAAATATAGTATTTATAAAACAAGAATAGCGACTTTTCCTCAAATGTGAATATGAAAAGAAATTCAAAATTAACATAATTGCAAAATAATGTTGTTTTGCATACAATATGAGAAAATTAATGTTAATGCGAAGTAATTATTTCATAAAACATCAATATGAAACATTAATAGTGTACATGTTTTTAAATTTAATTAAATCAAACAAGTACGAAAAAAATAAATATTTTAGTACATAATGTTTTCACAAAATTAACAAGTTATTAGTGGAAGTTCATAAATTCTCTTTTTTCAAAACTTATGATTAGAAAAGTTTCTTATTCAATATTACATGATTTTTAAAAAGGACACAATGATTTAAAATTAAAAAAAAATATTTCATATACATTAAATAGCTTAGGCAATAAAAAAATAGAACGAACAAATTAAAGAAGGCCCTAAAGTTAACTTGGGGAACGTATAAGAAAAATTCGCTTTCCTTAAAGTCGAAAATCAGACATTATAATACGATCACAAGACCGGAAGTGACGTATGCCGCGGAAACTTTATTTAATCTAAGCCGAAACAGAACAAAGGAGCTTCAAAAAGTTGAAAGGAAAATATTGAGAACCATTATCAACAAAACAACACACGGTAGAAGGAACATACAGACTGCTGCCAAGTTCAGCCATCTATCAGGATAATGAACATCTGTTATAATATTAGAAAGAGGAGACTGGCTTTCTATGGACATCTAATAAGGCTACCAGAAGAAAGACTGACGAACTCCTAAATTACCAACTCAAGATGAAAGTAAATAATGAATGGCTTAAGTAAGTGAAACAGGACTTAAAGGGATAACGGAGGAACGTCTGAAAGAAGGAAGGGAAAAACCAATCCCTAGAAATAAAAACACTAGATTAAAATTTAAAGAAGGAACAAAAAGAGTTGCCTTTTACTCGGAGGAAGTTAGACTACAGAGGAATAAGACTGAAAAAGTATTGCTAGAATCTCAAAAATCTAAAAGAACCAAAGTTGAAAGCCAAAAAGAACCAAAATTGACTGAATGTGCTCCATTGAGGGCTAAAAAAAAGCTTAGGATTGCTCACTGTCTACGTTTCATCCCTGCTGAGAAAATAAACGCGCACACTCGGAAAAGAGGAGGAGTTGAAAGGCTAAAGCTCTAGCCTCACTGTAATTGAGATAAATAAGAACAAACTATACAGCTGGAAAGTGTCTAACCTGCTTATACTGTTAATCAGTGTACCAATGGTTAAACGTAAAACGAAAAAAGATTTTCGCCGATTTGTTTTGTCCTTATTCCACAGAGAAATCATAGAAATAATTGACTTTACCAATAACTTTAGCGGAGTTTACATAGGTGCAAATGTCTTTATAAAAATACAACGGTAATAATAAATAACAAACTTGTACCAAGAATGTCAGCTATTCTGTTTTATGTCTAAAACTGTGGCATTTCCGATTGCAAATAACAAATCATTTGTCACATTGCACAACAAATGAAACATCTAATATGAAATGTACACTTCTGGCAATGAAAGTTTCTTAATATTTACAGCAGTCTCGTGTAAGAAGCAATAGTACAGCGCCAGGAATGCAATATCTGTTCAAATGGTTAAACTTACACCGGAGGGCAGTTCCAACCAAGTCTGATATTACTTGTGTGAGACAATTCGCGACGAAAACAAAACATTATTAATTGCGTTCTTTTGACGGTCCCGATTACAACTGTTATTTATTGTTTGTGCAATCACAGTTATTTTGTTTTTGTTAGCAACCGATTGAAACAAAATATTAATCATATCGTAAGAGAACGCGTACGATAAATGTCTGTTCGTGAAATTCAGTTTTCTTGTTACATTAGGAACAAAAATGTTAATTCATTAATAATTTATTGTTTGTGCAATCACAGTTATTTTGTTTTTGTTAGCAACCGATTGAAACAAAATATTAATCATATCGTAAGAGAACGCGTACGATAAATGTCTGTTCGTGAAATTCAGTTTTCTTGTTACATTAGGAACAAAAATGTTAATTCATTAATAATTTATTGTTTGTGCAATCACAGTTATTTGTTTTTGTTAGCAACCGATTGAAACAAAATATTAATCATATCGTAAGAGAACGCGTACGATAAATGTCTGTTCGTGAAATTCAGTTTTCTTGTTACATTAGGAACAAAAATGTTAATTCAATTAATAATTCAGTACGTCCTGTAAGTGATATTTATTTTGTGTTAAATTTTGCAGTTATACCACAATATTAAATTTTGATTTCAGTTTTCAAAGAAATAAACTTCAAGTTAAAAAGTAAAGTTATACATTTTTGATAATATCATACATAATAATAATAATAGAAAGACAAATTTTGTATTAAAAAAGGAGTTCAAAAGTAACACAATGATTAACTAATATTAATATGTTTATTAAATATCACGTACTTTATTAGGTTTTATTGAAAATTGCAGGAAACGTGTTCCTTAAAATTGACAATACGTGTAGCAACTTGTGCACCCTAATTTACAAAAGGTCCCGGAGCAATTTAATATTAGCTTCTTCCCTTGTGTCGGTATGAACTCTGAATATTACTACCATTAATGTTTACTAAATTACGCCATTATTACGTTGCTTCTGCCAGTTCTTGTAGCGACAACTTGGAGATTATCATCTCGAAGTATAATAACCCTAATATTATTGTTGTAGTGTATAGAATTAAAAATAAATGAATAGAAGGTTATGAAACTGCATGTCTTTTTGTAGATATGTTCTACAATAGATGGAACAAGAGGGCTGTTTGGAAAGAATTCAAAACGTTGTGTCTTCTTGTTGAAAGAATAGTTCTTTCTTCGATGAAACAGTAACACAGGATACATTACAGTACGAGTTGGCAAAACCATGAACAAAAATAATGGTGCAGTTTGCTTGGAAGACATTCTGTATAGGCCTATTATAAATGCGTGTAAGTAGGACCGCTGCCACCTATATCATATAGCAATGTAAATAACAGTGCTGCCACCTATATTGCGGTAGTGGTATTACGTAACATGTCGTCCCGTTATAATAACTTTTGCTGTTGTTGGTTATATCTTATATTGTTTTTTGCCAGAACACTTGGTAAACATTGAAGTAACTAAACACTTTGATAAATCAGATTATAAAAGTTTTAATTGAAAAAGTTATGATTTTTTAAATACATTTTGATTGGCTACCATTTTTAAATGCTTTAATTAATATGCTAGGAAACTAAATGGAACAAACTATTAAAAAGTAATTTTTAATGTAAACTTCTTAATGTTGCTCTAGCAATTTATGAATGAGAAATTAAATTAAATTTCGTGATAGCACGAATATTATTTCAAAAGACGTCACGATTACCATAAACACATAATTAGTATTCTTGAAGTAGCAGTGTTTACGTATACTTGAAGTGAATTAGTATTATTAAAGTGAGCTTTATAATATTAACATCCTAATTAACATTCATGGCTCACTGCTATGATTTCTATTTATGAAACTAAGGTACACGAGTTCAAACCCGCTACTGGCCTTAATTTTTTTTAACGTTTAATATTCATGACACAATTGTAAAAAGCATTATAACATATGGTAGTGAGGTATGGCCAATTAAGAGGAGAACAGAAAGAATGCTGTTGGCTAATGAGATGGACTTTTGGAGAAGAGCGGCAGGAAGATCAAGAAAAGAGAGAGTGAGAAATGAAAGTATACGGAGGATAATGGAAGTAAGGCATACAATTGTAGAGGACATAAGAACAAAACAACTGGTTTGGTACAGGCATGTACAAAGAATGCCGGATGAGCGAATTCCCAAAAATCATGCAATGGCGAACACCTGGAAGAAGAAAACGAGGAAGGCCGAGACTGAGCTGGAGAGAGGGAGTCGAAAAGGAAATAAAAAAAAGGGATCTACTAGAAGACCTGTGGTGGGACCGCATCGGTGGAGGTTGGAGATCGGAAGACGGCGTAGAACGTTGTAGACCGAATTATAGATCTATTCATTTGCTTAAAGTTAATCATACAAATACCAATAATAAATATTTAAAATATAACTAACACCATTATACTACACACCCGACCTATCTAGCATAAACGTGTTTAGAATGTTTGCAGTTAAAAACTTACAATAAATATTAAAATTATAATAAATGCCATTATAATACATGCCTAACCATAGAAGTATTGAACATTACAAAATAGAGCACAAACAGCTGGATTACTGCACACGATCCGTGTTTTTATGTTTTATATTTGTATACTATATATCTGTGTTCATTTCATTTAATATAATTGCGTATAATTTTAATCTAGAAATAAGATAAAGTAATATAATTGCCGTAATAAAAACCAACAACTAATTACTTGTAATTTTTAAGTTTTCACTTCTGCAGTCAGGTCCCCAATAGATGCTTTTTTTATCTGACAAAATGTAATCGAATCGCAAAATTGTAAGTAAACATTACAATTCTGTGAAAATAAAATTAGCTAAACAAAAATATTACGTCAAAAATATTATAAACCAAAACAAAATAATATTATATTATTATAACAGTATAGGCAACGTGAAACAAAATAATATATGTTTATTATTTTGAATGATTCTATTATCGAGAGACATATTATCATTTAAGGGACATTAAAATACTATTTTAAAAAATAATGAAAATAAATTGCAGCCTTGATTTCGTTGTTGTATTATAATTTAAATTTTATAATTAGGCCTACACATTTGCTAAATAAAAGTAATGAAAAAAAGTGTGTGTGTGTGTGTGTGTGTGTGTGTGTATATATATATTATAATTCTTACAAAATATAAATCTATAAAATAAATTCTTATAAATACAAATCTTACAAAATATGGTAAGATAAACAGAGTCAAACACTTCAAATATCTGGGAGAAATTCTTGAACCCACGGGTGGCGAGAAGGCTGCGCAAAAGGTTCGGCTACTGAGAATGAAGAGGGCTCTTGGTATAACGCGTGATATCTACAATAAGAGATGTATGTCGACGCACACAAAAATCAGACACTACAACACAGTCATAAAACCGGAGGTATTATATGCAAGCGAGACGCTAACACTCCACACAAAAACTACCATGGAGGGTATTTTGAAGGAAGAACGCAAAATCTTGAAGAAGATCCTTGGCCCGAGATTAACAGAAGATGGATACAGGCTGCACTCCCAGAAGACCACAGAGAAGATATCGAACCTGGCAGCAGATATCAGAAGAAGGAGGCTTCAGTTCTATGGACACATCAGTAGACTCCCAACAACGAGACTTGCCAACAGAATCCTTAAGTATATACAAGGTGTCAAATCAACAACGTCATGGATCGTACAAGTCAGAATAGACCTACATGACGCAGGAATAGACTCAACAGATGTTGAAGATAGACACGCATACAGGAGAATGATGCTCGGTTGGAAGGTCCCAGAGAATGAAATCCCAAAGAGAGCAGTGGTAAAATGGACGGAGGAGCGGAAGAGGATCCATGGGGACAGGATGAGGGAGGTGTGGAGGATTAGAAGGAACAAGACATGAGTCGAAGTGCTTTGCGTGATCCAACAGGGTCTATGCGCAGATAATAATAATAATATATATATATATATATATATATATATATATATATATATATATATATATATATATATATATATATATATATATATATATATATATTATATATATATATATATATTATATATATATATATATATATATATAAATATAATAATATATATTATTATAAGATTATATGATGTATGAATCTTGTTTAAATTAAAATCTGTCGTAATCAATATTCTCGCAGTTTTGTTAAAAATTCTGATGACAGTAAAATATGTATAATTTAAGTGTATGCAAAAATGAATGCGTGCTCTTTAGACTCATGATTTTCTTTTCTGAAAAACAACGTTGTATTCGGTAAAGCTTTACTTAATACAAAATTTAAACTGAAAATATTGGTTAAGCAGATTCAAATAAAATAAATGGTACAACAAACCACACTCACGTTTTTCAAAAATTGACATTAAAAAAACGTTAGTCGCTGTCTAAAAGTTCTGGTATAAAAATATCTAGTCTAAAAAATTAATAAAAATAATAGGTACAGTTTTAGAAAACAACAATGTTTTTCAATCACAGCTGCATTTTATGTCGATGCTTGGGCAAATCTACCTACTGACTTAGATTTACAGTTTAACGTAATTAAGCAAATACTTTTTAAAGTTTTAACCAAATTTGAGTTTCAATTATTGACAAGACGGCTGCCACTTGAAATTAACATGTCACATGAAGGTATTTTGATACAACTGACACGATAAACAATATTAAGATATATATGCGTCCGTCATTAGGTATGTTTATTTCAGCCCACAGATTTATGAACAATTTGAAGCTGGACGTAGTTGTTTATGTTTATATAAACACGACGGTCTGGATGTGGCGCAGTTTCTACGCATCAGCCCACAGAATTATGAACAATTTGAAACTGGTCGTAGTTGTTTACGTTTATATAAACACGACGGTCTGGATGTGGCGCAGTTTCTACGCATCAGCCCACAGAATTATGAACAATTTGAAGCTGGTCGTAGTTGTTTACGTTTATATAAACACGACGGTCTGGATGTGGCGCAGTTTCTACGCATCAGCCCACAGAATTATGAACAATTTGAAGCTGGTCGTAGTTGTTTACGTTTATATAAACACGACGGTCTGGATGTGGCGCAGTTTCTACGCATCAGCCCACAGAATTATGAACAATTTGAAGCTGGTCGTAGTTGTTTACATTTATGTAAACACGACGGTCTGGATGTGGCGCAGTTTCTACGCATCAGCCCACAGAATTATGAACAATTTGAAGCTGGTCGTAGTTGTTTACGTTTATATAAACACGACGGTCTGGATGTGGCGCAGTTTCTACGCATCAGCCCACAGAATTATGAACAATTTGAAGCTGGTCGTAGTTGTTTACGTTTATGTAAACACGACGGTCAGGATGTGGCGCAGTTTCTACGCATCAGCCCACAGAATTATGAACAATTTGAAGCTGGTCGTAGTTGTTTACGTTTATATAATCACGACGGTCTGGATGTGGCGCAGTTTCTACGCATCAGCCCACAGAATTATGAACAATTTGAAGCTGGTCGTAGTTGTTTACGTTTATATAAACACGACGGTCTGGATGTGGCGCAGTTTCTACGCATCAGCCCACAGAATTATGAACAATTTGAAGCTGGTCGTAGTTGTTTACGTTTATATAAACACGACGGTCTGGATGTGGCGCAGTTTCTACGCATCAGCCCACAGAATTATGAACAATTTGAAGCTGGTCGTAGTTGTTTACGTTTATGTAAACACGACGGTCTGGATGTGGCACAGTTTCTACGCATCAGCCCACAGAATTATGAACAATTTGAAGCTGGTCGTAGTTGTTTACGTTTATATAATCACGACGGTCTGGATGTGGCGCAGTTTCTACGCATCAGCCCACAGAATTATGAACAATTTGAAGCTGGTCGTAGTTGTTTACGTTTATGTAAACACGACGGTCTGGATGTGGCGCAGTTTCTACGCATCAGCCCACAGAATTATGAACAATTTGAAGCTGGTCGTAGTTGTTTACGTTTATGTAAATACGACGGTCTGGATGTGGCGCAGTTTCTACGCATCAGCCCACAGAATTATGAACAATTTGAAGCTGGTCGTAGTTGTTTACGTTTATGTAAACACGACGGTCTGGATGTGGCGCAGTTTCTACGTATCAACCCACAGAATTATGAACAATTTGAAGCTGGTCGTAGTTGTTTACGTTTATGTAAACACGACGGTCTGGATGTGGCGCAGTTTCTACGCATCAGCCCACAGAATTATGAACAATTTGAAGCTGGTCGTAGTTGTTTACGTTTATGTAAACACGACGGTCTGGATGTGGCGCAGTTTCTACGTATCAGCCCACAGAATTATGAACAATTTGAAGCTGGTCGTAGTTGTTTACGTTTATGTAAACACGACGGTCTGGATGTGGCGCAGTTTCTACGCATCAGCCCAAAGAATTATGAACAATTTGAAGCTGGTCGTAGTTGTTTACGTTTATGTAAACACGACGGTCTGGATGTGGCGCAGTTTCTACGCATCAGCCCACAGAATTATGAACAATTTGAAGCTGGTCGTAGTTGTTTACGTTTATGTAAACATTACGGTCTGGATGTGGCGCAGTTTCTACGCATCAGCCCACAGAATTATGAACAATTTGAAGCTGGTCGTAGTTGTTTACGTTTATATAAACATTACGGTCTGGATGTGGCGCAGTTTCTACGGGTTCTTTAGTGGAATCCATTTAACCCGCAATGTTTGTGCTGACATTTATAGGGGCTCTGTATTGCTGGCGCGGAGTCATTGCCTTCTGTATCTGCTCACTTCGGCGTGCAAGTTTTGCATTTATTGTTATAATACGAGCACTGCATTTATAATCTGCTTGCTTGTTTCTTCTATCAAATTTGTATAGTAATACACATAATATAATGCAGTACATCTAAATCTAATACACTTAAAAACTTAATAAAAAAATATTTTTTTGCCGAATCGATTTGACGAAAATTGAAGAACAAATGTAATATGGGAGAAGTGGTAAGTTAGAGAAAGAGAATTATTTATTAATTAATCTTATTTTCTTTGAAAGTAATTCGAGATATTTAAAGTGTTTGAAATGTGGACATAGTTTCGTCACGCTTTCTCGGCTTCGAAAAGTTTTATCAGAAACTAGGATAAGTTTAAGTACAAAGTGTTTAATATATCCCAATAACTAACTACACTTTCAAACCTTCTTTGAACCTCTAGAGCATTTTGATATCAAAAAAACTTGTCGATGGCAGTCAAATAAAAATACTGTCCAAATCTTAGACGGATACAAAGAGGAAGTTTTAATAACTTTTCATAAAAAAACAAAAATCAATTCATGAATTTTATTCTTGTATCAAAATAAAACAAAATATATTGTGATTTAAAAAAATATATTTTACTTATTTTTGAGATCTCTAAAGATCGGATAACAAAGAATTTGACTTTTTAATTAGTGTTTCAACCATTTTAAATGAAAAAGCTTAATGAGAAAAAATAATCGCTACAAAGTAAAACCACCTTTACTTTATTGTCAATCTAATATCCATTTAATAATGTTACTAATATTTCTCTCTTCCTCCCAACCTCCCTCTTTTTATCTCTCTCACTCGCTCACTCTCATTTTAAAAACCTACATCTTTCAAGTTTTACATTGTTATATGAAGTAAATAATGTTACTAATATCTCTCTCTCTCTTCCAACCTCCCTCTCTTTTTCCTTTCTCTCTCCCACTCACTCACTCTCTCTTTCAAAACCTACATCTTTTAAGTTTTACATTGTTACATGAAGTAAATAACGTTACTAATATCTCTCTCGTTCTCTTTCTCTCTCCCACTCGTTCACTCTCTTTATCAAAACTTACATCTTTTAAGTTTTACATTGTTACATGAAGTAAATAATGTTACTAATATCTCTATCCCTCCCAATCTCCCTCTCTTTCTCTTTCTCTCTCTCCCACTCACTCACTCTCTCTTTCAAAACCTACATCTTTTAAGTTTTACATTGTTACATGAAGTAAATAATGTTACTAATATCTCTATCCCTCCCAATCTCCCTCTCTTTCTCTTTCTCTCTCCCACTCGCTCACTCTCTTTTCAAAACCTACATCTTTTAAGTTTTACATTGTTACATGAAGTAAATAATGTTACTAATATCTCTCTCTTCCTACCAACCTCCCTCTCTTTCTCTTTCTCTCTCTCATGAAGTAAATAATGTTACTAATATCTCTATCCTCCCAATCTCACTCGCTCACTCTCTTTTTCAAAACCTACATCTTTTAAGTTTTACATTGTTACATGAAGTAAATAATGTTACTAATATCTCTATCCCTCCCAATCTCCCTCTCTTTCTCTTTCTCTCTCCCACTCGCTCACTCTCTTTATCAAAACCTACATCTTTTAAGTTTTACATTGTTACATGAAGTAAATAATGTTACTAATATCTCTATCCCTCCCAATCTCCCTCTCTTTCTCTTTCTCTCTCTCCCCTCACTCACTCTCTCTTTCAAAACCTACATCTTTTAAGTTTTACATTGTTACATGAAGTAAATAATGTTACTAATATCTCTCTCTCCCTCCCAACCTCCCTCTCTTTCTCTTTCTCTCTCTCCCACTCACTCACTCTCTCTTTCACAACCTACATCTTTTAAGTTTTACATTGTTACATGAAGTAAATAATGTTACTAATATCTCTCTCTCCCTCCCAACATCCCTCTTTTTCTCTTTCTCTCTCCCACTCGCTCACTCTCTTTATCAAAACCTACATCTTTTACTTTTTACAGTGTTACATGAAGTCCTCATTAAACAACAGTACGTAAAACTTCGAACATTAATAATCTCGATTTAAAAAACTTTTACAACTATAATTAAAATACACATCGCAGTAAATATCATGTATTTTATTAATAAATTCTGTTACAGATAAGTTTTAACGATGTTTTTTTTAAACCACAAAACAAACGGTTACTAAAATACATTAAGTTATAACATGAAAATCAGAGCAAATGGACAATCAGTAAAACAGTTTAATAAAAATCGTTAGTCGTTGCTAAGACTAGAGTGTATTTATACAGTTTTATCGATAAACGTTTACAATACATATTTTATTACATTTTTGTATTATATTGCTTGCAAGTTTAGTATTTCTTTCGTCATTAAAACCAAATTAATTATGCATACGCGTCGTACGAATTATTTAATTTTCATACACGCATTTATATTTGAATATTTTAAATATTTGTTGCATCAAATATGTTACATTTCAACATAAAAAAATAGTTAAAACAAAATATTTCAAATAAAACTAGCATCAAATAAAATATTTTAAACAAAATTTTAAAAATTAATTATAATTTTTAATGTAATCACGTATAATTTTAAAAACGTATTTTTTATACGTGTATGCAATAACCGTTAGGCCTACTATGTTGAACTTTTTATATACTATGTTAAATAAAACTAAATGGTTGGGTTATGTATAACACAAATTAAAATTACTAAACAGAAAACAGAGATCAATCTAGAAACAAAATCTAAAACAATTTTACAGTGTTGTTTAGAATATTTTCATAACGGAAATATTTATTAGAAATATTGTAATAAATACAAATGTCATAATAAATATTATAATAACAACAAGTTAAAATATATCAATACAAACGTATTAACTTAAAAAAGTTCAGACAATAAGAATCGAAATAAGACAGTTGAACGAATACAATAAACGTTAGAAACTACAGTTATTCAGATAAACTATGAGAACCAACATTAATAAAAACAATATTCACGTAAGATTTCAGATTCAAACATTGTAAATATCGTAGTTTAAGCAATGTAAACTAGGGTAACGATGCCTTCGGGATGAACAAAGACTGACCTATTTATCTGTATTTGGCGTATCGACCACAATAACGCTAAGTCCTAGGAAAGATACAGTGATGGAAAGAAAAGAAGATGTGATTTAACTTATTCCTGATTGTATCTAGTCAAGCAACCACGAAATGGATACTAGCTAATTGCTGACGCTGCATTTCGCAAACGTTTAGCTATTAGTTATGTTTTAAAATTAGCTAATTGCTGACGCTGCATTTCGCAAACGTTTAGCTATTAGTTATGTTTTAAAATTAGCTAATTGCTGACGCTGCATTTCGCAAACGTTTAGCTATTAGTTATGTTTTAAAATTAGCTAATTGCTGACGCTGCATTTCGCAAACGTTTAGCTATTAGTTATGTTTTAAAATTAGCTAATTGCTGACGCTGCATTTCGCAAACGTTTAGCTATTAGTTATGTTTTAAAATTAGCTAATTGCTGACGCTGCATTTCGCAAAGGTTTAGCTATTAGTTATGTTTTAAAATTAGCTAATTGCTGACGCTGCATTTCGCAAACGTTTAGCTATTAGTTATGTTTTAAAATTAGCTAATTGCTGACGCTGCATTTCGCAAACGTTTAGCTATTAGTTATTTTAAAATTAGCTAATTGCTGACGCTGCATTTCGCAAACGTTTAGCTATTAGTTATGTTTTAAAATTAGCTAATTGCTGACGCTGCATTTCGCAAACGTTTAGCTATTACTTATGTTTTAAAATACCTAGTGTTTTTCTATAAACAATATTCAACTCCACAATACAAAAACGAACACATTTTTACTTTCAAAAGACAATAATTAAATATATTTTTGACAATTAAAACAAAATTGTTATGAAATTATAAGTTAATATGCGTAGCAGACTTGATATACGTCTACTTATATTACAGTTTAATACATATTGGATACGCAAAATTCTTTAGTTAGCATACATCCAATAAATAAACAGTACACAAATATTGCTTAAAATAACAAGCAACCGTCATTGCCTGCACCTTGCAAGGAAAGGGCCACGCCTCGCTCTTCCCTCTGACCACAATTTTTATTGCAGATAAACTCATTTGTGCAATTTTTAAGCCATAAACATAACCTCAACAAATTAAAAAGGTAACTAACCAAAGAAAGAAAAAAGCTTTCAAAAGAGAGAAACATTTTTTGCCAAAAATCAACATTAACATTAAGAGAAGCTAACTGATTATCACGAGTTACTTTATCTCTAACCAATGATGTCATTAATAATTAGTCCATCTAATTCATTCTAACTCAGTTACCACAGAATTGTACTATACATCTATATATATAAAAGGCAATGTCCTGATTGACTGACTGATCAACGTACAGCCCAAATTATAAAACCTAAAGACTTGATATTTTGAGAATACCTTCGTTTTAATATGCAAGCGCGTACTAAGAATGGATTTTGCAAAAATTGATTTTAACTCCATTAAACTACTTACCCAGTCCAAATTTACTAAACAACGTACAGCCAATACTATTATAGCTAGAGACTTGAAATTTTCAAGGTACATTCTTACAACAATGTCACGATGCGCTAATAAAGGATTTTGCAAAAATATGATTTTGACGCCATTAAACAACTAACCCAATCCAAATTTAATAATCGACGTACAGCCAATACTATTATAGCTAGAGACTTGAAATTTTCAGGGTACATTCTTACAACAATGTCAAGGTGCACTAATACAGGATTTTGCAAAAATATGATTTTGACGCCATTAAACAACTAACCCAGTCCAAATTTAATAATCAACGTACAGCCAATACTATTATAGCTAGAGACTTGAAATTTTCAGGGTACCTTCTTATAACATTGTCGAGATGTACTGAAAAAGGGGTGCACTGAAAAACAATTTTCCAGTATGCAAACCCTAAAGAGGTAAAAATGAGGTACAATTTTTATTGGAAAAAATATGTTTTTCATCTGACCTTCTTAAAACGTAACATAGTCACTCTTAAGTATAAGCAATGAAATATATTTTTCACCTTTTCCCCAAAACGCATCCCCTAAATAGATTGAAAGAAGGTATAAAACATAAAAAAGGGTACAATTTTGTATTGAAAAAATATTTTTTTATCTTATATTCTAGAAATATGCTATGAAACACATATTTCAACATTTTTCTGAATTCATCCCCTAAAAGAATAAAAATGGAAAGATTTATCATGGGAGAAAAAGAGTGTTTGCATTGGAGACAAAATATTTTTATCAAATTTTCTTAAAAGTAAACAAAATATTTTAAAACACAAATTACGATACACGCAATTCAGTATTTTCCCCCGAATTCATCCCCTAAAAGGACAAAAATATAAGAGAGGTATAAATGTTTGTATTGGACAAAAATATTCTTGATCAGATTTTCTTAAATTCGAATGGAACACGTTTGAAGACAATAAAACAACATATTCAGGTTATAATATTTTTTCATATTCACTGTAAAATAATCACGAGTTTAGATGATCACGCTTTTATTAATATATTTTTTATGTTTCTAAATTATTAAATTACTGAAACAGTTTAAGTTTCGTGGGCGAAGCCGTCACGGGTAATGCTAGTTATTTTATACTACAAATAGCCCTCATTTTATCTTTGACAAAAAACTTTAAAGGGTTTAAAAACTTTAAAGATAAAAAACTTTAATGCTGTTTGACGAACAGCATTGCACAGTTTCGTCCAAACAGTTTAAAAGAATTACAGATAAAGAATTTTTTGATAAACAATAATATTATATTATATATATATATATATATATATATATATATATATATATATATATATATATTTGAAATATGCAAAATTTATCGAGTTCTTTAAAATGAACTCTTGGGTTGTTCGAGTATAAAACGATATTTTGTTACTTCAGGTTTCTTAATCAGTCAATATTTATTGAATTGAAAAACATAATTTTTAAAACAGTGCTAAACTCTTTCAATATTAAATACAGTAAATAGTGCCTAAATATTATACACAATTTCGCATATTCAGTTAATCCTTAAAATCCTCTGTTCGGAAGGTAACAACAAAGAGAAAAATGTAAAATTAATTCGAATTTTTTGAAATCGGATTTAAAATTTGTTTTTCTTGCTCAAAATAATTTAAACTCAGCGTAATAAATTTAAAATAAAAGACATTTTCGATTTGAGAGTAAATTGAAAAGAAACAAATGGTGGTCAGTGTTTTTTTTACCAAACTATGAAATTCATTATTTGTACTTTACTAAACAAACATAAAATTATACCTTTGTATATTTTCGAAAATGAAAAAACACTGTTAAACTGATTTTTTTAATTAGATTTTTCAGTTTTTTCAATTGCTCACAAAACTGTTGTTTTATTAAATGTTGTATTATGAGTTTCCTTTAAGGTCTTATGGACTAAATTTGAGTAACATTTGTTTAAAGTGGTTCGCTTCGGATTTAAGAAAATCAAATTGTTTGTCAACATACAGTCCAGAACTATAGACCTTGCCGCCACATCGAAATTAGTAAAGGCAGTTAGCCTTCAGCAATGTGTCCAAGTCAGACCGACATTTTTGGACTCACTGGACTTAAAACAGTTTTGTTTCGGTATTACAACACTTACAACAACTTCTTACAGTGAGGTATTTAAAAAAATTAAAAGTGTTAATACTTTTCACAAGAAGTATTTCCACAAACACAAATCAATTATAACTCAAAACAATTTCAGACGTGTTGATGGGATTTTTAAAATGGAATGTGTTGGACTCACTTGAAAAAGAATAGGCCGTCGTCACTTTTCTAACTACATCGCCGAAACAAATTACGTTTCGTCATGCAACAAAGCAGTTGACATTCCTACCGCCCTCATTTCATGCCGCGAACCCTTCCTTTAGGAATCTCAACCCTGTAATATCTCCTACTGTATCTACTCGCTTTGTCACTGGCATTTATTCATAAACCATAAATCTAGAGAAAGGATTTTGCTACCGCAAAGAGTGAAACAACGGGAGAAAGTAAATTACCCACGAAATATAAAAAAAATCTCTGCCGTAGTGATGGAATTGTTACTGTATTTGATGGCGAAAACATTTAAAAAGTTTATATCTCATTTAAAATATATATACTGAATTATAATCAATTTATTTTTCAATTAGTAATTTTAATAAAATGTTCCCGTTTTAAAAACTTAAATATTGTAAAAACTGCGTGTATGTGTGTATGTGTGTATGTGTGTATGTGTGTGTGTGTGTGTGTGTGTGTGTGTGTGTGTGTGTGTGTGTGTGTGTGTGTGTGTGTGTGTGTGTGTGTGTGTGTGTGTGTGTGTGTGTGTGTGTGTGTGTGTGTGTGTGTGTGTGTGTGTGTGTGTGTGTGTGTGTGTGTGTGTGTGTGTGTGTGTGTGTGTGTGTGTGTGTGTGTGTGTGTGTGTGTGTGTGTGTGTGTGTGTGTGTGTGTGTGTGTGTGTGTGTGTGTGTGTGTGTGTGTGTGTGTGTGTGTGTGTGTGTGTGTGTGTGTGTGTGTGTATATATATATATATATATATATATATATATATATATATATATGTGTGTGTGTGTGTGTGTGTGTGTGTGTGTGTGTGTAATTAATAAATAATTTTATCATCATTTCTAAACTACAGGCTAACATACTTGTAACCACAAAATAGCACACGAATTTGTATTTAAGAACATTATATTACTTAAAACGCAATTATTACGTTAAAGATACGAATGTGCAGATGTATCTTGTACTAATTTTATATAAAAGAAGTATACTTTCAGAAATAAATTAAAAACATTAAAATAAATTTGCCTTCAGTTTCTATTGTTATATTTCAAACTACATTTTTATGTTAATAATTGAATAAAAGAAAGTTTGTGCATTATTTATTCTTTTAAAGTGTTTTATAGCATTGTCAAATTATAATTTAAACAAAGTAATTATATTCAGTATAATTACATAATACTATAATTCCATCTCTTAACGTAAAGGAAGTCAAGTACTTCTGTTAGGGCTAAGGTTTTGTCGAAAACCTAAATATTTTTCCATAAGACCATATTTTTGCAAATTTGTGTTGCGTTATATTTTTGCAAATTTATGTTACGCTATATTTTTGAAAATTTGTCCCGCTATATTTTTGCAAAATTATGTTATTCTATATTTTTGCAGATTTATGTTGCGCTATATTTTTGCACATTTATTTTACGCTATATTCTTCCAAATTTATGTTACGCTATATTTGTGCAAATTTATGGTACATATATTTTTGCAAATTGATGTTATACTATATTTTTGCAAAATTATGTTACGCTATAATTTTTGCAAATTTATGTTGCGCTATATTTTGCAGATTTATGTTACACTATAGTTTTTAAATTTATGTTACGATATATTTTTGCAAATTTATGTAACGCTATATTTTTTGCAAATTTATGTTACGCTATATTCTTGCAAATTTAGGTTATGCTATATTTTGCACATTTACGTTAGGCTACATTTTTGGAATTTATGTAACGTTAATTTTCTCAAATTTGTTATGCTATATTTTTTTGCAAATGTACGTTACGCTATATTTTTGCAAAATTCATGTTACGCTATATCATTGCAAATTTACATTTCGCTATATTTTTGCAAATTTGTTATGCTATATTTTTGCAAATTTGTTACGCTTTTTTTTGCAAATTTATTTAACACTATATTTTTGCAAATTTATGTTACGCCATATGTTTTGCAAATTTAAGTCACACTATATTTTTTTGCAAATGTATGTTACGCTATTTTTTGCAAATTTATGTTTTGCCATATTTTTGCAAATTCATGTTATACTACATTGTTGCAAATTTACGTTAAACTATATTTTTGCAAATTTATGTTACACTATATTTTTGCAAATTTGTTACACTATATTTTTTTCGCAAATTTATGTTACGTTATATTTTGCCAATTTATGTTGAGCTATATTTTTTGCAAATTTATGTTGCGCTATATTTTTTGCAAATTTATGTTACGCTATTTTTTTGCAAATTTATGTTATACTATATTTATGTAAATTTACGTTACGCTATTTTTGCAAATTTACGTTACACTATATATTTGCAAATTTATGTTACACCATATTTAGCAAATTTACGTTACGCTGTTTTTCAAATTTATGTTACGCTATTTTTTGCAAATTTATGTTGCACTATAATTTTTGCAAATTTATGTTGCGCTATATTTTTCCAAATTTATGTTACGCTATATTTTTTTCAAATTTATGTTACGCTATGTTTTTGCAAATTTAAATTATATTATATTTTTTGCAAATTTATGTTACGCTATATTTTTGCAAATTTATGTTACGCTATGTTTTTGCAAATTTAAATTACATTATATTTTTTGCAAATTTATGTTATACTATATTTTTTGCAAATTTACGTTACGCTATTTTTGCAAATTTACATTTACACTATATTTTTTCAAATTTATGTTACACTATTTTTTGCAAATTTATGTTACACTATATTTTTGCAAATTTATATTACGCTATATTTGCAAATTTACGTTACGCTATTTTTTGCAAATTTATGTTGTACTACATTTTTTGCAAATCTATGTTGCGCTATATTTTTGCAAATTTATGTTGTGCTATATTTTTGCAAATTTATATTACGCTATTTTTGCAAATTTATGTTACGCTATATTTTTTTCAAATTTATGTTACGCTATGTTTTTGCAAATTTAAATTATATTATGTTTTTTGCAAATTTTTGTTGCGCTATATTTTTCCAAATTTATGTTACGCTATGTTTTTGCAAATTTAAATTATATTATATTTTTTGCAAATTTGTTATACTATATTTTTGCAAATTTACGTTACGCTATTTTTTGCAAATATATGTTACACTATATTTTTGCAAATTTATGTTGCGCTATAATTTTTGCAAATTTAAGTTGCACTATATTTTTGCAAATTTATATTACGCTATACTTGCAAATTTACGTTACGCTATTTTTTGCAAATTTATGTTGTACTACATTTTTTGCAAATCTATGTTGCGCTATATTTTTGCAAATTTATGTTGTGCTATATTTTTGCAAATTTATATTACGCTATTTTTGCAAATTTATGTTGCGCTATATTTTTTCAAAAATTATGTTACGCTATATTTGTGGAAATTTGTGTTACGCTATATTTCTGAACGCTTACATTTTCACTCCCATTTAACCATACAAATAATTTACAATACGCAATATTTTGCCTATGTTTGCATTTAGACAGAGAACCGCCACGTGCCGTGACTGTACACGTGCCTACTGCACCGTGTATCTTGCGGTCAGAGAGAACTTAAGTTCTAAAGAAGAAGTTCTATATAGAGCTAAAAAACTAGCTAACAATATTTCTAGTAGAACTAGTGGAAAATGTATTTATAAATTTTGTTTTCACACGTACTGTTTACTGTAACAGGCCCTGTTACAGTTTAGTATTGTTGACTTTTACCAAGTTACAAGGCGTTGTAAAATTGAGTTTTCCTCTTTAGTTTAAATCAAACTTTAAATTACTACGCGGCTCTTCTCTTTAAAACCTTTAATAGCATTTCCTGCGACGAGGTGAATCTAATAACTTGTCTACAAGGGGGAAGGGGGAAGGGGATTTTCCAATTAACACTGCGTAACTAAAATCAGAACACAGCGAACACTGAACAACGACTTTCATTGTTTTCGGAGGCGATTGTTGGTCCTTATTTATTGGAACAAGGCAGATGGTTTTGTAAATGTTTTTACTGACTATGAAGATTTGAACATTCAGTAGACATTCAGTAGAACGTACACGGGACTCAATAAATTTGGAATTTTAATACGAGTATATAAAAGAAAAAGTCCTGACTGACTGACTGATTCATAATCAACGCAGAGCCAAAATTATTTTAGCTAGATGACTTGAAATTTTCAGGGTACATTTATGTTACCATATAGGCGAGCAATTAGAAAGGAATTTGCAAACAATTGATTTTAACGCCATTAAACTACTTACCCATTTCAACTTGAATAATCAACGTACAGCCGAGACTATTATAGCTAGAGACTTGAAATTGTCAGGGTACATTCTTACAACAATGTCGAGGTGCACTAAGAGAGGATTTTGCAAAAATTTGAGTTTAATTCCATTAAACTACTTACCCAGTCCAACTTTAATAATCAATTTATAGCAGAGACTATAACAGCTAAAGATTTGAAATTTTCAGGATTACCACCAAATGTAGGGGTGCACTGAACAATTATTTTCCAAAATTCAACCCCTAAAGAGTTAAAAATGAGTTAGGCCTACAACAATTTTTATTAAAAAAATATGTTTTACGTCTGATTTTCTTAAAACGTAACATAGTCACTCTTAAATATAAGTAATGAAATATATTTTTCACCATTTCCCAAAATTCATCCCCTGAAGTGATTGAAAGGGGTAGAAAATGTAAAGAAGGGGTATACAATTTTGCATTGAAAAAATATTTGTTTTGGATCGTATATTCTAGAAATATGTTATGAAACAAAAATAATGAAACACATATTTCAACATTTTTCCGAATTCATTCCCTAAAAGAATAAAAATGTAAAAAAGGTATAATTAGAGAAAAAAGAGTGTTTTCATTGGAGAAAAATATTTTTATCGAATTTTCTTAAAAGTAAACAAAATATTCTAAAACACAAATTATGATACATGTAATTCAGCATTTTCCCCCAAATTCATCCCCTAAAAGGACAAATATATAAAAGAGGTATAAATGTTTCTATTGGAGAAAAATATTTTGTATCATATTTTCTTAAATTCGAATGGAACACGTTTGAAGACCATAAAACAACACAGGTTATAATATTTTTGTTCATATTCACTGTAAAATAATCAAGACGTTAGATGATCACGTTTTTATTAATATTTTTGTTTATGTTTCTAAATTATTACATTACTGAAACAGTTTAAGTTTCGTAGGCGAAGTGGCGACGGGTAATGCTAGTATTTTATAAACCGAATAGGAAAAAAAGTTTAAAATTTCAAAGTATTTTAGGTACTTTCCCAGTACTGTTTGAAGGAAAGTAATATTCCATAAAGTTTATTTTTTATTTGTATCAGTTCATAAACGTAAAGCCACTTTACGAAACACTCTAAATGTTAACCTAATATTAGTACAAGTAGCGAGATATCGAGTATCGTTAATTGGCAAGCAACCTATTATGTTTTCCATTATCCAGAATATCACTTCTTTGATTTGCAAGTTAAACCTCTTCTATAGGTTTCGTATTATTTCAAAAGGAATGAAATTTCAGAAACTAATACAATACGTGTGCATGTATTACTATTTTATGCAAGTAACTCGTATATCAGGCTGTGAATGTTTGAACGTATATTGCAGAATTGAAATGTTACTAAACCCAGAAGGAAAAAGTAGCACATTGAACAGGTATAATATATTAAAATATTGTGCTTTGCTTGCTTTAAAGTAATAAATAAAAAAAGTTGTTCTATATTAAATGTATTTTAAAAGATAAAATATATGTATACAAGTGTATATATATATATATATATATATATATATATATATATATATATATATATACCGGAGGTATTATATGCAAGCGAGACGCTAGCACTCCACACAAAAGCTACCATGGAGGGTATTTTGAAGGAAGAACGCAAAATCTTGAGGAAGGTCCTTCGCCCGAGATTAGCAGAGGATGGATACATGTTGCACTCCCGGAAGACCACAGAGAAGATATCGAACCTGGCAGCAGATATCAGAAGAAGGAGGCTTCGGTTCTATGGACACATCAGTAGACTCCCGACAACGAGACTTGCTAACAGAATCCTTAAGTAAATACAAGGAGTCAAATCAACAACGTCGTGGATCGCACAAGTCAGAATAGACCTACATGACGCAGGAATAGACTCAACAGATGTTGAAGACAGGCGCGCATACAGGAGAAAGATGCTCGGTTGGAAGGTCCCAGAGAATGAAATCCCAAAGAGAGCAGGGGTAAAATGGACGGAGGAGCGGAAGAGGATCCATGGGGACAGGATGAGGGAGGTGTGGAGGATTAGAAGGAACAAGACATGAGTCAGAGTGCTTTGCGTGATCCAACAGGGTCTATGCGCAAATAATAATAATAATAATAATAATAATAATAATAATAATAATATATATAGCAATAGTAATCTATATTTTCACTAGTAGGGAAACAAATATTCAACAGTAGTATTACTTCCATAAAAGATACCTTGGCACATAAAAATAATAAAAAAAAATATTATTGCTCAGAGTTGTGGTCCTCAAATGTAGGCTTGAACGAAATAGATATTGTGTGTTTGTGTGTGTGTGTGTGTGTGTGTGTGTGTGTGTGTGTGTGTGTGTGTGTGTGTGTGTGTGTGTGTGTGTGTGTGTGTGTGTGTGTGTGTGTGTGTGTGTGTGTGTGTGTGTGTGTAGTGACTTCTAACAACTCATATCGATGCCTAAACTCATACAATATAGTTAGCACACTTGATGTTAATTACAATGCAATTAGTTACTTATTACAATAATCGTATTGATTGTTTGAGTATCCTAATACAATAACTCTAAATGGGCCAATGATTAACAGTTAATTTACAATTGATAATTATTTAACTGTTATTATGAACATTCACACAAAAAATGGTAATACATATTCACGTAACCACAGTTTAAACTAACATCGTTAATATGGTTTATAGATATAACCTGAACTGGTAATTATAATTTTTTTAAATATCAAACGTTTTACATATTTGACCTTGATTGTTTTTTTACGTACAATTTTTTTTTTTTTTTTTTTTTTTGGTGTTTAACGTCTGACTGTTGTGCACACTTGGGCTAATGCAGACGATGGGATGATGTAAAATGTGTGTGTGTGTGTGTGTGTGTGTGTGTGTGTGTGTGTGTGTGTGTGTGTGTGTGTGTGTGTGTGTGTGTGTGTGTGTGTGTGTGTGTGTGTGTGTGTGTGTGTGTGTGTGTGTGTGTGTGTGTGTGTGTGTGTGTGTGTGTGTGTGTGTGTGTGTGTGTGTGTGTGAATGTTATTTAAATATAGTAAAATATTATTAATTTATTTAATATCATTAAATCAAAACAAATTGAAAGCCGGTAGTTTACAAAACACCTGTTTCCGGATGGTTTCATTACCAAAGTAGTTCCCAATAGACTCTACAATGCCAAATATTTATTATACTGTATGTACGTGGTATTTACACAGAAATAATTAACACCAAATAATGCATACACGATATTTCATGACGATATTTACAATCTATCATATTTGCTATAGTCAGTTAATTTATCTAAAGCTATTTATGCCTACTGTTTGTAAATATAAATATACTTGTTCATTCATTAAATAGCAGTTAATGATATATATTACAATAAATATTAGTTGTTATTAGCGATATGAGTATAAAATGGGAGAAGAGTTTGTGAGAAATGAAGTTGCGAAATATAACGTATTAAGTTACTAACGGTTATTAATTAATTTTATAGCTTCTTAAGCACCTGATAAAATTGAATATGTAACTATACGAGGTGTGTTCGGAAAGTAACGAGAAATTTAATTTTTTGAACGAAATATTTATTTATTCTTCTACACTGATGTTGTCGCCTTCAAAATAGTCCCCACTGGAGATTATGCACTTGTGCCAGCGCTTCTCAAACTCGATCTTTGAGATAGCCTTTAGTTCTTTCAGCGATGCGCTTTTAATGTCATCTACTGCTGTAAAACGACGGCCCTTTAAGGTTCTCTTTATTTTTTGAAACAGGAAAAAGTCACACGGAACCACGTCTGGCGAATATGGAGGCTGGGGCATCGTTACAGTTCTGTTTTTTGCCAAAAATTCACGAACAAGCAATGAAGTGCGAGCTGGTGCATTATCGTGGTGCAAAATCCATGAAATGTTTTTCCACAGATCCGGGCATTTTTTTTTTTTTGATTGCTTCAGGCAAACTGCGTTGAACTTTTAGGTAGGACCTTATTGACCGTTTCACCTGGTGGCAGGAATTCATGATGCACTATGCCATTAATATCGAAGAACACAGAGAGCATAACCTTTACGTTCGACCGCACTTGTCGAGCCTTTTTCAGTCTTGGCGAGCCAGAATCTGGGATGATTGAGCCATAGTTGCGACGTCATACCCGTAAACCTATGTTTCTTCACCTGTTATAATACGTTTCAGTAATTCTGCATCGTTGTTGACTTCATTTAGTGACTCCTGAGCAACTTCCATTCGCTGCTGTTTTTGTTCAAAATTCAACAATTTTGTAACGAATTTTGCTGCCACGTGTTTGATACACAAAACATTGGAAACAATGTTGACTTGATCCAATCGATATGCCAACTTCATCAGCGATTTCTCTAATTGTGATTCGGCGATTGTTCGTAACCATTTCTTTCATTTTTTCTACGTTTTCATCACTGTTGGTGTGCTGGGCGTCCAGGGCGTTCGTCATCTTCAACGTCTTCACGGCCTTCTTGGAAACGCTTATACCACTCGTAAACTCTTGCTTTACTCATAGCAGACTCACCATAGGCCTTTGTTAACTTTTCACACACTTTGATACTCTTTATTATTATATTTTTACACAAAATTTGATACAAATTTTTTGATCAATTTCTTTTAAGAAACGCAAATCGCCGAGCTCTAAAAACACGTCTAACCTTAGTGGCTGTCACAGACAAAGTCAACAATGAAAACAGCTGAAAGTTTTATCATACTTTAAGGGCATGTATACCAACCTAAATAAAAAATTTTTTGACAATCGGACTCTCCAAGCCCGCGAAAATTAAAAATTCTCGTTACTTTCTGAGCACACCTCGTACATTTGAAATTACGTACAGCTTTAAACATAAGTTTAGTTTATTTTTTCCTCTTTAATTTTCCGTTTATCACTTCGCGATTTTCATAAACTAAACATGTTCGATTTCTGTGGTTCACAGTAGACGCAACCACTAATTAAGCTGAAGTGCCTTCCTGGAGGGGAGAATTCCGTAAATTCTGTCGCGTTTAGGCGCCAGAACGAGTACCATGCATGAAACCACGGAAAACTTGTTGACAAAGTAAAAGTATATTTGGGAATGAATAGAAAAGCAAATTTCGAAAAATAACAAAATAATATTAATATGGGCCAAACGTACGAAAATGGACAATACTTACAATTAATACAAATAATCAATTTTTTTTATGGTGTTTAACGTCCGACCTTGATGACTTATAAATCATTATTAAATTTATTATATTTGTTGATATCGGAATATATAATATTCTGGAAACGAAAAACTAAAGTGCACTAGCTATGAGAGCGTTATGGATTGTTATAGGGCACGACGTGGAGGGGAAAAAGGTTGGTTGCCTTACATTGCAATGTGTTCAACCCCTTGGTTATTTAGTAAAAAAATAAGAGGAAGAATTAAATAAAAACAAAGTAACATTTTGATGTTGGAATGTTTGTAGTTAATCTGTACACACGATACACACATGGATGTATATAAATATAAAATATAAATATAAAAAATATAAATATAAAATCATAATATCTAGTATTTAGCGGTACATTTGTTAAGCTATGATGCGTGCTAGCATAACAGTTATAAAATTTAAAAATTCTATTAATTAAAATATTAAAAAAATAAATAATTACTAATTATATTTTAATTGTTAAATTGAAATATTTGTATAAGTACAAGAATTAAAAAAAACAATTTCATTATTCGATTTAAAGGTGTTTCAATTAAAATATTTCATAAATGTATTTTATATATTAGACATCGTTATGTAGGCCCACTGTTTTGATATTAAAATCGTTCAATTCAACTAAAACGATTGCAGAAGAAAATAGGTCTAGCGTTTACGTACAAGTCCGAATTAGGCACAGCCTTCTTGTTTAGATATAACAGTGCCTTCTGAAGTACAATTAGTAATCTTGAAAAAGCAAGTTACCTTCCCTCTTATTAAACGTTTCTGCTACATACATTACTCTAAACTGGAACACATAAATACTTAACGAACTTTGAATCTGAACGCAGATAAGTAAAACTTTAAACATTACAATGTCTAGAGTCTGGAGGAGCTGAAAGTTTCAAATTAAATACACGTGAAGGAATAAAGTAAAGAGAATCGTTGTGATAAGAGAAGTAGGCTTTTGTGTAGCAGCCCATTTCCTTTGTGTATTTAGGGGAACAAATTGGAATTGTAAAATAAATGAGCTTATTGCCGAGTACAAACTGGCTCGTGGAAATTTAAAAGTACAATTTGCATAATGTTAAATGTAAACAGAGTAAATTGCATTTCATATATTACGTTATGTTCGGACAAATAGCGTTAATTAAATGTCAATAGATGTTGGATAGTAGCAACATTTGAAATGACAGAGTAAAGATTTGAATTTTAGATATTGGTAACAATAAACAATATTTAAACACTGAATATGATTCTTAATAAAAAAATATTTGCACAAATGTTTACATTACAAGCATTGTTTTAAGGTATAGGATAATTTACTATATTTTTTATACGTGCTTTTACTATATTTTACTATATATTACTATATATACTATATATATATTTATATATATATATATATACTATATATATATATATATATATATATATATATATATATATATATATATATATATATATATATAGCCGCCTCGGTGGTCTAGTGGATAACGTACTAGGCTTTCACCCCGAGGATCCGGGTTCGATTCCCGGCGAGGGCTTGGCATTTTCATACGCTATAAATCATCCCACCGTCTGCATTAGCCCAAGTGTGCACAATAGTCGGACGTTAAACACCAATATATATATATATATATATATATATATATATATATATATATATATATATATATTTATATAGTAATAAATTTACTATATATTTTAATAATTTACTATATTTTTATATTTATAACTTAGGTTTAAATATCGAGGCAAAACAAAATAAAATAAAGGTTATTCAACTGCAAAATACTTTTAGTATATAAATTTGAATTTAAAATTAGTTCACCTAAATTAGAAAATCTGTTATGTTTACCTGGAGAAATAATACAATTTGGGAAAAATTTATTTAATAAAATTTTACAAAAAAACACTCATTTAGTTTTTTTAACACTAATAAATTTCCAAAATATAACATAATGTTAGTGTTGTTAACGTAAGATGGCTTTTCGTTTTTGAAATTCGTCGATTTTTTTATTAAAAAGTTTGCATTACATAGTTGATTTTATCGATTTTAAAACACAGATTATTTTTGCGAGTTTATATCCGTCAATGGCTGAAATAAATTGTTTATATAAAATATAACATTGTTGTATTTTTATATTGATTTATACCGTTTAGGGTTCTTTTCATACTTAAAGTAATTTGCAAATTTAAAGCTAACATATGCAAAATTTAATTATGATTATAATGGTGAAATATATTTATAAAAATTTGTATGTTAAAAATATGATGAAAATTCTCATCCTTCGCTTCAGCAAGGACATTTTTTAATTTCTTTAATTTTAACAAGACTCGTCAAAAAACCAGTCCGCTAGGAATATATGCCCTGACTCATTCCTTCGCGATAAAGGTGGGTTGCATAATGAAAGTGGTTCGCAAGAGAATGGTTAAATGCTGCGACGTCATTTTTTATAGTTTGATTGGACCATTTAAGTTATGGCAAAGACATAATAAATTATAGAAACAAACCTGGTGACTCACACCTTGACACTAATAATTTATGTCCCCTAATATTATTTCTTTTTAGTTCATTCCTAAATAAAATTTTTCATTTTCATTTTCAACAGACCGGAAACTCTGAATTGAATAGAAGGAACTTTCTTTTCCGTTTCTTTTGCTTTGAAGAACTCTGGAAACGTTGGTTCACGCAAAAAAACAAATTCTCAACTATTTAAACACTTTTACATTTTGTCTCAATTCAAAATTGCCACCATAACTGAATACACAAGGAAGATTTGTTTTTAAATTTTGAAAATAAAAATGTAGTTTTTAAAAAATGTCAAGTGTACTTCCGATTCAGAAAGAATCGTCAATACGTTTTTAATACTTAGACGTTCAGTGTAATTTATAAAATTAAAATTTCGATTTAAAAGTAAAATCACTCATTTTTGCTTATGAACTAATATATTGTTTATGTTAATATATATATATTGTGTGTTTTGCGTGTGTGTGTGTGTGTGTGTGTGTGTGTGTGTGTGTGTGTGTGTGTGTGTGTGTGTGTGTGTGTGTCTGGATACCGTTAAAGCTATCTCTCCTTCTCATTTTTCTAACTGGCACAAAGAGTATGGACGTTACAAAAAAATTGATTAAGGATTTTTTTAGAACTTATGTTTTGGGCGTGCGGGTTCTTAAATATTAATTTTAGTTCTCATACAGTAATATTTATTATTATTATCATTATCATTATCATTTTATCATTATCATTTTATCATTATCGTATTATCGTTATCGCTATCGCTATCGCTACCGCTATCGCTATCGTTATCGTTATCTTTATCGTTATCGTTATCGTTATCGTTATCATTATCGTTATCGTTATCGTTATCGTTATCATTATCGTTATCGTTATCATTATCGTTCGTCGTTGTCGTTGTCGCTTGTCGTTATCGTTATCGTTATAATTATCGTTATCATTATCATTATCATTATCATTTTATCATTATCATTTTATCATTACCGTTATCGTTATCGCTACCGCTATCGCTACCGCTATCGCTATCGTTATCGTTATCGTTATCTTTATCGTTATCATTATCGTTATCGTTATCGTTATCGTTATCGTTATCGTTATCGTTATCATTATCATTATCATTATCATTATCATTATCATTATCATTATCATTATCATTATCATTATCATTATCATTATCATTGTCATTGTCATTGTCATTGTCATTGTCATCATGCATTGCCATTGCCATTGCCATTGCGTTGCCATTGCCATTGCCATTGCCATTGCCATTACCATTGCTACTGCCACTGTCTTTGCCATTGCCATTACCATTGATTGCCATTGCCATTGCCATTGCCATTGCCATTGCCATTGCCATTGCCATTGCCATTGCCATTGCCATTGCCATTGCCATTGCCATTATCATTATCATTATCATTATCATTATCATTATCATTATCATTATCATTATCATTATCATTATCATTATCATTATCATTATCATTATCATTATCATTATCATTATCATTATTATTATTATTATTACCATTGTTATCATTATTATCATTATTATTATTATTATTATTATTATCATTGTTATTATTATTATTATTATTATTATTATTTGTTTGAGTTACCCAACTCAGCTATGAATTTTTAATGGGAACTAACCAAAAATAATAACAGCGAATGAGTTATTGAATGGCTCAACTGTAAAAAGCAGTAAAATTTACTTCCCTTATTAAGTTTATAATAAGGCATCAGGAAAACAATTAGATCCGTCCTGTTAAAGAATCCTCTTTAAAATTGAAATAAAGACGAGCTCTAGTAAAATGGACGACTTTACATGGAAAATTGATGCATCTCTTTGGTTCAATGAAATTATGGAATTAAATTTGTTCCCCTTCATTGAAAAGTAAGGAACGATCGCTACTCGACAGCATTTTACTGGATTTAAATAATTACTGACTGAACATTAGAACTGCATTTACAACCAGAAATTGTTTTACTAGACGGCTACGATTATTTTTAATTATAACTATTAAATTTTAATTCACATTATTGTTTTATTTTAGTTGCAAATATTTTTATTTTTTTCTTATGTGGAAGTTATTTAAATCTTCTTAACAGATATTCTGAACGATATTGAGATTAACAGGTATGTATTGCTCTCACATACTTGTCGAACAGTCGAGTATCTCAAATTCGAATGTCTATTAACGAATAGAGATATTCTGAACGATATTGAGATTAACAGGTATGTATTGCTCTCACATACCTGTCGAACAGTCGAGTATCTCAAATTCGAATGTCTATTAACGAATAGAGATATTCTGAACGATATTGAGATTAACAGGTATGTATTGCTCTCACATACCTGTCGAACAGTCGAGTATCTCAAATTCGAATGTCTATTAACGAATAGAGATATTCTGAACGATATTGAGATTAACAGGTATGTATTGCTCTCACATACCTGTCGAACAGTCGAGTATCTCAAATTCGAATGTCTATTAACGAATAGAGATATTCTGAACGATATTGAGATTAACAGGTATGTATTGCTCTCACATACCTGTCGAACAGTCGAGTATCTCAAATTCGAATGTCTATTAACGAATAGAGATATTCTGAACGATATTGAGATTAACAGGTATGTATTGCTCTCACATACCTGTCGAACAGTCGAGTATCTCAAATTCGAATGTCTATTAACGAATAGAGATATTCTGAACGATATTGAGATTAACAGGTATGTATTGCTCTCACATACCTGTCGAACAGTCGAGTATCTCAAATTCGAATGTCTATTAACGAATAGAGATATTCTGAACGATATTGAGATTAACAGGTATGTATTGCTCTCACATACCTGTCGAACAGTCGAGTATCTCAAATTCGAATGTCTATTAACGAATAGAGATATTCTGAACGATATTGAGATTAACAGGTATGTATTGCTCTCACATACCTGTCGAACAGTCGAGTATCTCAAATTCGAATGTCTATTAACGAATAGAGATATTCTGAACGATATTGAGATTAACAGGTATGTATTGCTCTCACATACCTGTCGAACAGTCGAGTATCTCAAATTCGAGTGTCTATTAACGAATAGACACTCATTAAAAGTAAGTACACTCGTGTTTATTTACTTTTAATGATTCGGAAAACTAACACATTTAGTTCACATTTACAACAATCGTAATTATGTTATTATCCTACCGTAAATACTTAACATATGCACATAATAAACAATATAAAACAAGTAACTTTTTAATGTTTTAGAACGGCAGCCACCGTACATAAACACCCTTGGCAAACTGGTAGAAGGAACTGTTCTGTAGACTTGTATCAGATTGTAAAAGATATTTGTTAATCACTTAATTTACAGAACGGTGGACTCGGTTATTCCCGACTTATGGCCATTAAGATTACTATTTTCAACGACTAAACAATATAGGAACTAACATACACAACTAATTCCGCTTATAAACACCGAAAAACAACCATCTAAATTCCTGAACTTCTCTCCTGGCTTTCAAATAACCTACGCCTGCGAATCCAGTTCATAATTCTCCCGTAAACTTGCTCCTGATTGGTTCCCAGTGATAGCTTATCTCGGGTATAAAGTTCGCTCCATTTTTCCCCAGGCATTATTGCCGGTGAACCTTATCGCATCTCGCGTACAAACTAGCTTCATCCTGATTGGTGCGTTTTCCCGCTGGTTCTAACAGTAGATTTCTCAGAAATTATAGTTAATGATATTATTTTCATTATAAATACAGGTCGTATATCTTTGTTTGGCAGAACGTCGAGAAGTGCCACCTACAACGGAACAATTGGGTAATAGAAAAACTAGAACTCGTATACTATAGTTTGATAAAATCCGAACAATTCTACAGAATACGCCAACTTGCTCGGGTGGAAATACGAAGAAGCCAACCAAACTTAAAGTAAATATGAACTTCTTATTTGTCACCATTCCAAACAGGAAGAGTGCCTCGTCTTTTTCGCCAGTCCGCTGTCTACGCGGTAAAACGCCCTGACTTACACTATTTCTCACCCAGACTAGGACACTGCTTGCTGGCAACAAAACGGTTTTGGCGAAGAACGTCCTTGAAGTGAAGAGTAAACCTTACAGCAGTAACTGCAGTTCGAACACATTATTTTATGTGCATGTGATTACCGTAATATAAAGTGAATTGAGTTTTACTACAAAGAACATATTATACACGTAATTATTTATGCTGGCTTTTATACAAAGTTTCACAGATGTGGCAAAGAATAAAAGTGTAAAAAACATTACGGTAACTAGTATTTTACTGTCATTTACAGTTTAAAAGACAAAATGAAAATGAAAACAATTTAGGTTAAAATGAATATTATATCCGTTTAATACTAGCGCCATTTGTTTGCAAACTTAGGCCTATATTTATTATTCATGTAAATTTTATTGCATTATTTTACTTTTATTGTTTTCAAAGTGGAAATATATAACTGTATATAGAATAACGTACTAACTTTTGTTTTTATATCAAACACTTTAAAATTTAATTCTATGGAAACGTTTTCCAATTATATTTGTAGAATGTACAATATTATTGTTGTGCTCATATTGGGAAACCTTCAAGTCCTGAACAGTGGTTACCGCTAAATATCGATTATCAAATTATTTATATGGAAACTAACTTACAAAATATTGTTTACTGACCATCATTCTACTAAAGTAAATACAGTAAACAACTTCATACATAATTTAAGGTTTACCAAATCCATATTTAGCCTAGTGTGTAGTGTGTTTGTATTTACATAATACAAGTATATTATACGAGTACATTTGTACTTAAAACAATGGAAGCGACGAATGATTTTCAACATTTTAAAGGAATCTAAAGCAACGTAAACAGTTTTACAATATATATATATATATATATATATATATATATATATATATATATATATATATATATATATATAGCATTATATATATATTAGCATTACCGTCATGGCTTCGCCCACGAAACTTAAACTGTCTCAGTAATGTAATAATTTAGAAACATAAAAAAATATATTAATAAAAGCGTGATCATCTAAACTCGTGATTATTTTACAGTGAATGTGAAACAATATTTCAACCTGAATATGTTGTTTTATTGCCTTCAAAAGTGTTCCATTCGAATTTAAGAAAATGCGATAAAAAATATTTTTGTCCAATACAAACATTTATACCTCTTTTATATTTTTGTCCTTTTATGGGATGAATTCCGAGGTTGGGGAAATGCTGAATTACGTGTATCATAATTTGTGTTTAGAATATTTTGTTTACTTTGAAGAAAAGCCGATTAAAATATTTTTGTCCAGTGAAAACACTCTTTTTCTCCAATTATACCTCTTTTTTACATTTTTATTCTTTTAGGGAATGAATTTGGAAAAATGTTGAAATATGTGTTTCATAGCATATTTCTAGAATATACAATCCAAAACAAATATTTTTTAATGCAAAATAAAATACAAAGAACCTTTTTTTACTTTATCTATCCCGTTTCAATCTCTTCAGGGGATGAGTTTTGGGAAATGGTGAAAAATATATTTCATTACTTATATTTAAGAGTGATTATCTTACGTTTTAAAAAGATCAGACGAAAAACATATTTTTTCAAATAAAAATTGTTGTACTCTTTAGGGGTTGAATGCTGGAAAATCATTTTTCAGTACAACCCTACATGTATGGTAAACCCTGAAAATTACAAATCTTTAGCTACGTCTTGGCTATACGTTGATTATTAAATTTAGACTGGGTAAGTAGTTTAATGGCGTTAAAAACAAATTTTTGCAAAATCCTCTCTTAGTCCACCTCAACATTGTTGTAAGAAGGTACCCTGAACATTTCAAGTCTCTAGCTATAATAGTCTTGGCTGTACGTCGTTTATTAAATTTGGATTGAGTAAGTAGTTTAATGGCGTTAAAATCAAATTTTGCAAAATCTTTATTAGTGCACCTCAACATTACTGTTAGAACGTATTCTGAAAGTTTCAAGTCTCTAGCTATAATGGTATTGGCTGTACGTTGATTATTAAATTTGGACTGGCTAAGTAGTTTAATGGCGTTAAAATCAATTTTATGAAAAATCCTTTATCAACGCTGCTCGGCATTGTTGTAAGAAGGTACCCTGAAAATTTCAAGTCTCTAGATATAATAGTATTGGCTGTACGTTGATTATTAAAGTTGAACTGGGTAAGTTGTTTAATGGCGTTAAAATCAAATTTTTGCAAAATCCTTTCCTATACACACCTATATGGTAACATAAATATACCCTGAAAATTTCAAGTCGCTAGCTGAAATAGTTTTGGCTCTGCGTTGATTATGAATCATTCAGTCAGTCAGTCAGGACTTCTATTATATATATATATATATATATATATATATATATATATATATATATATATATATATATATATATATATATTAGAGAGAGAGAGAGAGAGAGAGAGAGAGAGAGAGAGAGAGAGAGAGAGAGAGAGAGATTAAAATTTTCAAATAATTATTATACATTTTCATAGTAAAAAATAATGATTGTATGACTAATGTTATGTGAAAAGTAACGCACACATTTTCTCTTACACTGTTTTTAATTTAAACTGTTATAAACAAGGACAGCCAGATAAATGATTGATGTTCTAAAATCAATTTTATAACATTTTCCTCAATAGTTAATAATACACAACTCAAGAGAATTAAAAAAATTCTTGAAACAAAAACCTAAAAATATTAAAATAAATTTCGACCGTAGCCAACATTCATTATCGTTTTTCATACGTGATGACTAATTCTGTAATTTACTTTTATTTAAAGTTGCTTACCGTGATTTGTGTAGTGAAACTATATGTAAGCAACATCTTTTGATACTAGTATTTGTTTCAAAATATGGTTTGACAGTTACTGAACCAAATTTTGTAATAGTGTTAGCTTTACTTAAAAACTACGTTTCAGTAAAACTATAACACATTATTCAGTACTTATTGTTCGGTAATAACACAATACAATACGTTCGGTTTATTTAAGAATTACGTTTCAACAAAATTGTATTAAAATCATTGTATACTAATGGATGCAATATTTAACAATTACGTCTCAACAAAACTGAAAAAATGTTAGATGCCTATGGATAGAATTCGTTTTGTTTAAATTTAAATTAAATAATGTCGCGCCTCGGCGATGATAACCTTAAAGGTTTTTCGCCGAGAAAAAAAACGTTTTGTTTAACTTAGAGACTACATTTCAGCAAGGAATGAATCAAAATCATTAGCTACGTAAGAATAGAATATGTTGTTTACATTTTAGCAAAATATTTTGGAATTCGGTAATATGATTAGTCTGTCAAATGAACATCATAAAAACATTTTTTGACTTCACAAGTACCCAAAAATGTGTACTTGCGAAAACTTTAAAAACATTTTGTCCACAATCATAATACGTTGTGTGCACTTAGTGTAGTGAGAAAGTAGTTTGAAGGTAGTTCCCTTATTATCATGGTATTGTAAAATAAAACGTAAAAACTATTTTCCTGCAGTTTATTTTACCTACTGTGCACTTTCATACTCAAAATAGTTCGTTAAGTCCTCTTAAATGCATTTATTATTCCAATGTGCAACGCTTTTGAAAATTAAATTAAAAGTACAACTGGAACTGGAGCTGACTGCAGAAAATTGGATGGCTTAACGCTTAATTGAAATAAAGAGGCTCCTTCTCAATTGTGAAGAATTCCATTGTGCGAACTCCTTCAGTGGTACGTGAAGCACAAGGCAGTAATCTATTGGAATTATCTAAGAAGGACCAACAACAAGAAATAAAATGGGGAAATACGCATACCTTCCTCTAGTGAATATTAAAATACCTTAAAATATCGACAAACCTTCAATATATTAACAAAACCTTTGAGTCAATATCTCTTTATATCCTTGAAACTTTTTTTTGAAAGTAAATCGACTGAAAACTTGGAAATCAAGTTCTGAAATCTGTATTGACATAACTTGTTTACACAATAGTATGTAAAGTCGTTATAAGAATATTAAAAAAATACAGTTTTGTAAAATTTGTAAATTGGCCAAGAGCACGAAAGAAACGTGGTTTTTTCATTGATTTACTGATAAATTACAGAAGAAATGTGCTCATGTCAAAATTAGTTTATTGAACGATTTAAAAAAACTTTTGTTTACAAAAAGAGCCAATATCAAGAATGAAGGAATGAGAACTAAGGTATTATTACCAACAATTTCAACAAAAAATACATATTTTTAATAATAAAATCAATATTTTTATTTTTATTAATTACTTGTTTTTTATTGATGCTTTTCAATAATGCATATTTGATACATAAAACTTTTCTCTCTTACAACAATAAATAGTCAAAAAAACGTACTTATTCCTGACAATCGTAGAATCTGCAGCCGACAAAATAAACACAGATGTGTATGTTACGCTGCTAAAATTTATAAAAATAATCATTGATTTTTTTAACCTAAAAACTGAATTTTATCGTGAATCAAATAAACGAAACATATTCGCGAGTGTATATTTTTATATATTTGAGGTATTAGTGATTTGAAATGGTTAACTGACACATTATGGCGTAACTATGGGGTTCTTTTTTCTATGGTCCCTAGTTGATTTACTTCTTCAAACAACTACTCTGTTCATTGTTAGTCTGGGTACGATTTAAACAAATGCACAGACGTGTGTACACTCCGAACTTATTAAAAGTAGAACACTAATAAAAGATGCTGTAAATTAATGTAGGCCTAATAATATCACTTACCTCTTGTTATGTTTTAATTATATCAAAACGGACATATTTTAATTTTATATGGAAATTATACTTAAAATTTATATAAAACAAGCTCTCTTGCAGTGGAAACGAAATTGCTCCGTGATGGGAGTACCTTTACACTTTACAGTTTGCAGATGACCAAGCTATAATTGCAGGAGACAAAGAAGATCTACAATACATAACGCGTTAGTTATAAGAAATATGTAAAGTGTGGGGATTATGAATGAACACTGGAAAAACAAAATATTTATGGATAGGTAACAAAATAAGTAGTCTAGACATTGACTCTACGGAGGACATACAACCATGTGAAGAGTGCAGATATTTGGGCGTAAAGTTCGACAAAAGCGGTACGGATGAAAACAAAATAATATAGAGAATAACAGAAACAATGAAAATAATAGGATGCTTGAACGGCGTATTGTGGAGTAGGAATATAACAAGATCACAAAAGCTCAATTTATATAATTTAAGAGTGTTTTAATATATGGAGCTGAGACGTGGAGAATTAAAGAAAAAACGAAGAAAAGGATAGAGGCTGTAGAAATGGATGCGTTGAGAGGATCTGCCAGGATATCGAGAGTCCAAAGAATAAGAAATGCGGTAATTCGACAACAGATGGGAATAGAGGACACAATTATAAAGGATATTGAGAGGAGTCGGTTAATTTGGTACGGTCATGTCCAACGGATGAGCCAAGCGCGACTGCCGAAACAAGCAATGGAGTGGTTGCCGACCTTAAAAAGGGCAAGAGGAAGACCAAGAAAGAGCTGGATGGAAGGAATCCGTAAAGCTATGAGTGATCGAAATTTACAAATCGAACAATGGGAAGATCGGAAAGAGTGAAATCCAGGCATCGGACATCGTCGCTGCACGTTTTAACCGATATTATTATTATTATTATTATTATTATCGTTATCGTTGTTCTTGTCGTTGTCGTTGTCGTTATCGTTATCATTATCATAATAATAATAATAATAATAATAATAATAATAATAATAATAATAATAATAATAATAATAATACTAATAATAATAATAATATCTATTATAATTATTATTATAATTATAATAATAATAATAATTATTATTATTATTATTATTATGTTTTAATTACCTGATACATAATCAATTCTGATTACGAATCGCAGACAGAACCGATAGTTTGTAATTTAAAAGATTAAATTATTGTAATAGATATAGTGAACTGAACACGTACGCAGTCGAAGTGCTAACATTAAATAGAAACTGATCGCGCTTAAGTTAGCGACCAATGGGCTGCAGCTTTGTCACAGAGCGTTGCATGATGGGTAATCTTATAAACCAATCAATTTGGAGTTTGTTGACATCGGGTCCAGACTGACGTTGAAAAGATTTTAATAAATCTTACAAAATATAAACACAATTAAAAACAATAATCACTATAGTTCTTATAATTCTCAAATACGTAAAAATGTCAATAATAACAATTATAAAACAGTGTTCAAAGCATGACGCAACCTTATGGGAAATTAAGAAAGTTATTTTGTTCTATGAGTTAGGCACAAAAACAGTTTGGCATTGGGCTCCATAATGCGATTCACACAAGTGAATGCGATGTTGAGTGTTCCTAAACACACTTTGTAACGCTTGTTGAGGAACAGCAGTACATTGTTCGCATACATACTCATACAGCATTGTCGTATTACGTTGTGTGAACCAAATTGGAGTCTACTATCAACTGATTTTGTAATTAACTCACAGAATAAAATAATTTTCTCTTCTTTTCGGCTTCTAACTTTCTCCGATTACTAGCTTCCATTTTTATCTGTCGTTCTATATAGATCTTGATAAAACCCCCTCTCTCTCACTACCTTATCAGTTCCCTCTCTAGCCTAGTTGATAGCGTACTGGGCTTCAATTCCCGGCCACGGTTTGGCATTTTCATACGCTATAAATCCTGCCATCGTCTGCATTAGCCCAAGTGTGCACAATAGTCGGACGTTAAACACCAAAACAAGTTCCTTTCTAAGTCTTGGTCTTCCTCTTTTTCTTCGACCATGTGGTTTCCACTTTATAATCTGTTTGGGAATTCGAATTAGTCCATTCTTTGGACATAACCAAACCATCGAATTTGTTTTATTTAATGTCCCCCGCAGGGGGTGCAGACTAGCAGCACCTATTGAGAGGATTTAGACGTCTGAGGATTTAGGACCTGAGTCTAACACACACTCACACTTACGACTTAAACACTTTACACTCACACTTACATTTAGCGAGGCGATAATAGCCTCAATGTGACTTAAAAAAATGTTTCATGTCGTCTAAAACGGTGTGCGACATTAAATTCCTCAACCACGATTTCACGATTTTTTAAAATTTTTATATTTTCGCGATTGTACCGACCTGCCAATGGTCCATTTTAAGACATTTTTATATTTTTTGTTTCAGTGGCCATACTTTGCTTTCGTATGAGATTATACGTTTATATATACTTAAGATATCTGAAGATTACACATGATGCTGTTCAGTATCCTTATTGTTCTTCTTCAAGGTGTTTCGTTCCTTTATTGAAGATCTTTCTTTATATAAGAAATAATTGTTTTATTTTCCTATAAGTTTGAGTCACTTTTTGAACATTATAGAAATATACTATCGAGTTACATGTTATTATTAAATTATTATAGTCATTGTAAACAATGGCAAATCATATAACCTAATGGCACCATAACATCAATGGAGTAGTATTACCATAGAGCACCTATGATGAGAAATCAGCTGTTTAAGCGAACATTATTCCTCTCACCTATCACCATAACGGTACAACATATACGTTGCATATTAAATTTAATGTTTATTATATTTATTTTATACTGTTGGTACATTTCTGTATGCCACTTATTCTGAATCCCACATTGTGTAACAGAACACTACACTAGTCGATGCTGAAAGAAAACTTGCACTGCCTTGCCAATATAATCTTCTTTCATTATTTGGTACGATCAGGCCTATGCAAGCAGCTCCGCCCGAGATAACTCATTTATTTTTCACGTCCAATTTGTACTTCCAATTCATTGTTTATACAAAGGGAAAGCAAATATCGCTTTTCTCTTCAATATTCTTAAATCAAGTTTCTGCAACGCGTCTGTACGTTTTTGTCAATATTGAATCAATACGTAAACTGATATTTAGCTTGAATTTTTATTAGAATACGAGCTGAAAGATTACTTCAAAGTTGATTTGTATGAAATGATTTTACATTTTTAACGTTTGTAAACATTTTTAACAATTATATCGTTTAATGTACCATGATAATGTTCGTTGTGATTAACATTTTACAGCAGTACGATAATTTAAAGTATGAATATGAACCCTGGTTTATTGTTGGTACTTTTAATTATTTTTCAAATACTACTTTATGCAGATTGTAAAGCTGAAAAATATGTTTTAGAAACCTTTTTTTTTAAACTTACTTACACAGGGGTAAAAACAGATTAAATAAACTTTTAAAAAATATTAAATTGGTAACAAATATTAATACATTTTTAAACACTTTGATTAATCACTATTTTGAAGTTTATATATACATATATAATTGTGTGTGTGTGTGTGTGTGTGTGTGTGTGTGTGTGTGTGTGTGTGTGTGTGTATACATTCGTGGATGCCACTGCCAAAATAATTTTTGTGCCAAGTGTAAATCAAATCATGATTTGTACTCATTTTATTGTTTCGGGTTTGTGTCTTACTGTAATGGCTAACCAAAAATTAATTTTCATTCTTAAAATTCTCGTTAAGAAACTTACACATATATCTATATATATAAAAGGCAATGTCCTGACTGACTGACTGATCAATGTACAGCAAAAACTATAAAACCTAGAGACTTGAAATTTTGAGGATACCATCGTTTTAATATGTAAGCGCGTACTATGAAAGGATTTTGCAAAAATTGATTTTAACACCATTAAATTACTTACCCAGTCCAAATTTAATAAACAACGTACAGCCAATACTATTATAGCTAGAGACTTGAAATTTTCAAGGTACATTCTTACAACAATGTCAAGGTGCATTAATAAAGGATTTTGTAAAAATGTGATTTTAACACCATTAAACTACTAACCCAGTCCAAATTTAATAATCAACGTACAGCCAATACTATTATAGCTAGAGACTTGAAATTTTCAAGGTACATTCTTAAAACAATGTCAAGGTGCACTGAAAAACGATTTTCCAGTACGCAACCCCTAAAGAGGTAAACATGAGGTACAACAATTTTTATTGGAAAAGATATGTTTTTCATCTGACCTTCTTATAACGTAACATAGTCACTCTTAAGTATAAGTAATGAAATAATATGTTTCACCTTTTCCCCAAAACGCATCCCTTAAAGAGATTTAAAGAAGGTATAAAATATAAAAAATGGGTACAATTTTGTATTGAAAATTTATTTTTTTTATCTTATATTCTAGAAATATGCTATGAAACACATATTTCAACATTTTTCTGAATTCATCCCCTAAAAGAAAAAAAATGGAAAAAGAGTTATCATGGGAGAAAAAAGAGTGTTTGCAGTGGAGACAAAATATTTTTTATGAAATTCTCTTAAAAGTAAACAAAATATTTTAAATCACAAATTATGATAAACGCAATTCAGTATTTTCCCCCGAATTCATCCCCTGAAAGGACAAATATATAAATGTCTTTATTAGAGAAAAATATTTTTTATCAGATTTTCTTAAATTCGAATAGAACACGTTTGAAGACAATAAAACAACATAAGTTTATATTTTGTTCATATTCACTGTAAAATAATCACGAGTTTAGATGATCACGCTTTTATTAATATATTTTTTATGCTTCTAAATTATTACATTACTGAAACAGTTTAAGTTTCGTGGGCGAAGCCGCGACGGGTAATGCTAGTCACATATACATCTCGAAATACAGCTACGTGTATCGATACCGATACCAAGTAAATGAAATAGATTTGCCCTGCAACATGTGTATTACTGCAGGACATTACAAAGTAACAACTGTTTTAAAATAGCAGATAATATGGTTTATATTTGCCACCGTATTTTATCTATATTATCACTGGGTTTTAACAAAACCAAAATGAAACACTGCAACCACTATTACAAATATTTCTTTCACTAACAAAATGAAAATTCATTAATAAATAATTATTTTTAACCAAAAACGCGTAAGGCCCACATTTAGCTTTCTGCGGAAAATACTCCTTTAGTTTTTTATACAAAAACTATTATTTACTTCTACAATATTTGTACTACAGTAAAATAGTTGGTTTAATTGTGTAATTATAATTTTTATTAATATTGACAATAAGTTAATAAAATATTGTTGATAATCAAAAGCACTAGTAGTACGTTTTTCGAGCAGTAATTGGTTATAAGCAGAATGTCGACTAATATTCCGAATCGATTACACAACATCGTGTGTATCCTTCAAAGCAATGCAAATAGGAAGTTGCTATTAATTCAGTCATCTACTAAGCTGTGAAGTCGAACAAGGTTTAATCGATTCAGAGACATAATCGATACATTTTGTTGCAGCACAAAAGTAAACGATATAACCTAAACTAATGACACTTATTTGTGTTAAATCTATATAACATTTAGTATGTATTTTCAAGGTATTCCTTTTGCCTTAATGCAAGTAATATGAAGTAGATGAGAGTAATTATTGGAAGTAATATAATTATATATCGCTTAACTCGTATTATAACATAGATAATGAATTATCAGGTTTAAAAATATTTTTCTAGAATATTACATTATTTTTAAATATTGCTTCCGGTCTTAAATTTAGACTTTTTTTTAAATAATTTCAGTGAAAGCACAGACAAGCAATTTAGATATTTAGAATGTATTCTTCACAGAAGTACAGTAGTCGTTTATTTGTTATATAAGTTCAAGTTTAGTAATACATTCGACACGTTTATAAGATTATTTTTAATACTTAACGACCTGCCTAAACGTCCCCGAAATATGCCCACCTATATGGAAGGTCCCGTGTCTAGGTCACCACAACACATTGAGGTTATGTTTACAATCATTATGTTTACAATTCATTATATAATTAATCATATATTTACCTCACATTTTTAATATATATTTAGCTACGCAGTTACGTTTGGAAGCATGGTTAATTAATTCCTGAAACTTTAATATGCATTTTAAAATATTTACGAAAATTGTCGCTGACGAGGTCACTAAACAAAGTAGTAATCACGAAAGAGAAAAGTGGTGTAAAGAGAAAATGAAATATCATAAAAGAGTCCATAGGACTGTAAGACAAGATGGTTCAGAACAGGGACCTTGTAAGAGGGACATATCCTGACCTCTGGATATGTGTTTGAGGGTATATATATATATATATATATATATATATATATATATATATATATATATATATATATATATATATATGTGTGTGTGTGTGTGTGTGTGTGTGTGTGTGTGTGTGTGTGTGTGTGTGTGTGTGTGTGTGTGTGTGTGTGTGTGTGTGTGTGTGTGTGTGTGTGTGTGTGTGTGTGTGTGTGTGTGTGTGTGTGTGTGTGTGTGTGTGTGTGTGTGTGTGTGTGTGTGTGTGTGTGTGTGTGTGTGTGTGTGTGTGTGTGTGTGTGTGTGTGTGTGTGTGTGTGTGTGTGTGTGTGTGTGTGTGTGTGTGTGTGTGTGTGTGTGTGTGTGTGTGTGTGTGTGTGTATGTGTGTGTGTGTGTGGGTGTGTGTGTGTGTGTGTGTGTGTGTGTGTGTGTGTGTGTGTGTGTGTGTGTGTGTGTGTGTGTGTGTGTGTGTGTGTGTGTGTGTGTGTGTGTGTGTGTGTGTGTGTGTGTGTGTGTGTGTGTGTGTGTGTGTGTGTGTGTGTGTGTGTGTGTGTGTGTGATTACTAGTTACATAACTTAGCTTAAAAATACAAATTATGGTGCGATATTGAAATAAGAACACTTTACACCAGAGAAAATTTTCAAAATAACATAGTTACAAAAAAAAGGTTCAATTAAATATCGACAAAACGTACTAAATAATATTACACGTGCTTTTAATGTGATTGAATATTTTAACATTTCAGAAAAAGTGCTTCGTAGTATTGCCGGAGCACCGTGGTATATCAGCAATGCAGATATCCACAGGGATTTGAAGGTGCCTTTAGTGACCGAAGAGGTAAAAAGATATGTTGGAAAACATGCAGCAAGGCTCTGTGAACATCAAAATGTAGAGGTGGTACATTTGGGCAACCACAAGTGAGGAGACTGAAGAGAAAGAAACCTTTTGACTCGGTTATACACATGATTTAAGTGTGAATGCGTTGTGAAGGGCGACTCTGGACGTTTTTTCACCACACAGACAGTAGACAGAAAATATTGCTAGATACTCTGAGACTAGTAATTGGATGTAAAAACAAAAATATTTTAAAATAAAAACAAACATTCTCACTAATTTGCAAGAGAATGTCGGATAATACACCAAGATCTAATAATTATACTAATTAAGTGATTACTTTCTTATTCTTTTAATAAAATAATATAAAGTAAGAATGTAACAATATAAAATGAGCGATATTTATTTGTTTTGTATGTTTTTTTGTCCGAAACGGATTTAATGATTTTGATTAATCAGAATAAACATATAAGTGGGTCCTACTATTTGAAAACACAATTTTAATTAGAAAAAAACGCGTGTATAATATTTGCGTGCTCAATGCGGCAGCGTCTTTTGGATAATTAGTTTTAATTACAAAAACGCGAACAACAATGGGCTATATGAGTATCTACCTAATATAAAATTTCAACAGCTTGTTCGCTGGGTACTAATTAATTACAAAAACAACGACGCCTTACGAACAACAAAGAGTTTGTGCATTATAGATACACTGTTGTTTTAATGATCCTTTGAAAATCAAAACTAAAAACTAATGCAGAGAAAAGAAATGTTTCTGATGTAACTATTTTTAATTTGGAACGTATTAGAATTCTTAAATTTCACATAACAACGTAGTATTGTTAATTTTAACACAATCATTTAAAACCATGCCAATGGAGATAGACATAACGGGAAACTAAAACAGTCCTATGATCGTAATATTGAATTACGAGGGTTGATCAAATATAAACGAGACTGACTTTCTAAAAACTTTTCCGTTGGACATTGAACTCTAAAGGGTGGGGTTTCAGGTAGCCTGGAAGGTTTGGGACGGGCGTAGACGGGCAACATTTCCGTTCGGACCCTTCAGTATACAACTATACAATGAGCGAGAGTGAAGTGCACGTTTCCGTGGAGCAGAGAATTATTATTAAGTTTTTGGCCAAGGAGGGGGGTCAATCCGACTGAAATCTATCGTAGATTGACGGCTCAATACGGGGACAGGACCCTGTCAAGAGCTCGCGTTTTTGCTTGGCACAAGGAATTCGCCGAAGGACGGGAAGCAGTAGAAAACCTCAGCCATGATCGTCGCCCGACCACTTCCGTCACGGACGAAAACATTGATGCTGTTCGGAAGCTCCTGGACGAAGACAGACGTATATCGCTGCGATTTATTGCAGATGAACTCCAGTTGAGCTATGGTAGCGTTCAAAAAATCGTTACATCAAACCTGGAACTCAGCAAAGTATCTGCAAGGTGGGTTCCACGAATTTTGACCGACGTTCACAAACGGAATCGTTTGGAGATTTGCCAGCGACTATTGACCCAATTTGAACGAGATGGTGAGGCATTATTAAACCGGATTGTCACCTGTGACGAAACATGGGTTCACCATTACACTCCCGAGTCGAAACAGGCAAGTATGGAGTGGCGGAAGAGGGGAGAGAGGGCGCCTCTGAAGGCCAAATCACGATCGTCGGCCGGGAAGGTAATGGCCACTGTATTTTTCGACAATCAAGGCGCCTTTCACGTCGATTTCCTCCATCAACGACGCACAATAAATGCTCAATATTATTGCGATGTTTTAGAGGCCGCAAAACAGTCTTTTCGTAGGAAAAGGAAATCTAAACCGGCGAGAAACGTTATTCTTCTTCACGATAATGCCCGACCACATTCGGCGAACGCTACGAGGCTTAAACTCGATCAAATTGGCTAGGAACCAATGGAACATCCCCCATACAGTCCAGACTTATCACCCTGCGACTATCACCTGTTTGGGCCACTCAAAGAGGCGCTTGGAGGCCAGCGTTTCGAAGACGATTCTGCATTGGAGACCTTCGTGCTCCAATGGCTCAATGAACGCCCGAGAACTTTTTACGAAGATGGAATTAAAAAACTTCCAATCCGGTGGGAAAAATGTGTTACTCGTGCGGGAGACTATGTAGAAAAATAAGTTATATCAAGAATAATTTGTAAGCAATAATTTTTTTTAAAAATCAGTCTCGTTTATATTTGATCAACCCTCGTATTTATTATTAAAAAAAATATGTTTTAAAATTTAGTTAAATAAACGAATATTTGAAACGTGAAAATGTTTTAAAAGCGGACTTGAAAAGCCTATTGTTTATACAATACACGTACAAAGAGTTAAGGTTTTTTCGGGAGTTTCATGAATGGTATTTGACCAAATGAAAGTCTTAATTGAAGTTATGTGTACTGTTTTGGATTTAAATACGATCTTTTAGGTAGACAAAATAAAAATACTGACTGATGAAACAACTGTTTTAAAAAGTTTTTGAAATTGAGTTTTATTATTAAAAAAAACAACTAAATTTGTCCAAAATAATAATTGCTTCAAAAGAAACACTACTTAATTTCGTTAAACGGTATTCTACAGGTTAAAATATAAAATAAATATTTTTTTAATGCACACATTGTAAATTTGAAAAGCAAAAATCTTAATTGATTGAACTGTCATTTGAAAAGAGAAACACATTTAAAATTTATTAAATTAAAAGTATCTTTGGTAACAACACAGTCCTTCAGAAGCCGAATCTACATTTATTTTACAAAGTTTACAATTTTACAAAGTTGAGTAGTAAATAAATGCTTTGGCGTTTGCGTTTATTTAATCATAAAATAACCTAATCCAACAGCAACTGTTTTATTTTACAAAAAAGTAATAACTATTTCACTTTCATAAATTTATTACTGCCAAATCACAGCTAAAGACATTGACATGTTCCTGCTATCCTGCTTTACTAGGCGGAAGTAATTTATTTTATTTTTAAAAATTTATTTTTTAGTATTTACAATCTGTCTACAGGACACTAAGTAAGTTGTATGGTTAAAATAATGACATGAAAGCATGTACCCATTGATACATACAAATAATGAGATTACATAATAATAATAAAATATTGCTACATAATGTTATATCTGTTAGGTCAGCTGTTGTCAGGCAGGTCGCTAGGTATTCTCCTCTTGAGTCTTCGTGTTGTCGACCTCATCATTAAATTTTCAGTCAAAACATTTGGATGGGCTATTCGTAGGTAACTATTGATATAAGTTTCAATTTCTTCTGTGACGGTCGGAATATTGAGTTGCTTGTGAATTATTTCATTTGTAATTATTTTTGCAGCTGTTAATATTAAACATAGTATCTTAGATTGGAAGCGTTGTAAAATTGCAATATTTTATATGCACGCATAACCCCATAATTGTATCCCATACGTCCGTATTGGTCTAAGTATTGTCTTATATAGTAATATTTTGTTATTAAACACAAAGTATGGTAAGATAAACAGAGTCAAGCACTTCAAATATCTGGGAGAAATTCTTGAACCCACAGGTGGCGAGAAGGCTGCGCAAAAGGTTCGGCTACTGAGAATGACGAGGGCTTTTGGTATAACGCGTGATATCTACAATAAGAGATGTATGTCGACGCACACAAAAATCAGACACTACAACACAGTCATAAAACCGGAGGTATTATATGCAAGCGAGACGCTAGCACTCCACACGAAAGCTACCATGGAGGATATTTTGAAGAAAGAACGTAAAATCTTGAGGAAGATCCTTGGCCTGAGATTAACAGAAGATGGATACAGGTTGCACTCCCGGAAGACCACAGAGAAGATATCGAACCTGGCAGCAGATATCAGAAGAAGGAGGCTTCGGTTCTATGGACACATCAGTAGACTCCCAACAACGAGACTTGCCAACAGAATCCTTAAGTATACAAGGAGTCAAATCAACAACGTCGTGGATCGCACAAGTCAGAATAGACCTACATGACACAGACATAGACTCAACAGACGTTGAAGACAGGAACGCATACATGATGCTTGGTTTGGAAGGTCCCAGAGAATGAAATCCCAAAGAGAGCAGGGGTAAAAGGGACGGAGGAGCGGAAGAGGATCCATGGGAACAGGATGAGGGAGGTGTGGAGGATTAGAAGGAGCAAGACATGAGTCGGAGTGCTTTGTGTGATCCAACAGAGTCTATACGCAAATAATAATAATAATAATATTTTGTTATTGGTTGAAAGTTTGGATTAAGTAATTTTTAGTTACGCAAATCGGTCATCCTCTGTACATGACCTCGCTACTGCACACTACCTTTCTTGCGAACAAATCTACCCTAATGTCACCATTTTACAACTTTCTTACTTCTTTGCATACATATATAAAGCCCTTACAGTTGTCTGCCCAACACGCGAATTATCTTTAAAAAAACCGGAAGGCGGTCCGAATATAATTGTTTTTTACAATTTTCTATTGTTATAAATTTCCTTTACGATAAATTTACTACAGTGACCAGAGTTTTCAAATCGTCATACAATAACGCTAAAATTACTTCATATTCTACGAAACGAATTTCAATATTCACGGCGATTATTCGTCTTTATCGTCTATGGAAGATGAGTACGTTTTGTTGAAGTATTTGGAATAAACCATTCTAATTATAATTATATCTTATTTGTATTAAATTTTTGTATTAAAGTTGTTACGAACTTTCACCAAAAAGTAATTTTAAACGAAATGTTAAAACAAACAATTACTTCTCAATTTTGAGGAAACTCATCACACACATGCTAAAATCAGCCAGTCGTTAAAAAAAAATAGCTATGATCTTTTGTGTTGTTCGCATTCTCAAATATGGTAGGCAGACTTGATAACGAACAAAGACGCCATCACAAACATCCAAGTTTTTTTTTTTTTGTTTAACGTCCGACTATTGTGCACACTTGGGCTAATGCAGACGATGTGATGATTTATAGCGTATGAAAATGCCAAACCCTGGCCGGAAATCGAACCCGGGTCCTCGGGGTGAAATCCTAGTACGCTATCCACTAGGCCACCGAGGCGGCCTAAACAAACATCCAAGTAAACAATTTTAGACTCGCATAACATGTAAACTGATATATCCAACAGAATTTAGACTGTTGAAACGTCATACTTTCAATATGGTTAAAAATACCGATTCATTGATTTCAGTATTCCAGCGTTAAATTACATAATGCAGTGGTTTTCTTAGGGTAAAAACAAACTTTGCGAACTTTAAGTAGCAATTACGTTAAACGGAAGGTACTTAAGTATTCCATTAAAAGTCGAAGGTAAAATCTAAAAACAAACTTATTGGAGAGCGCAATAAATTCTCTGCGAAATAAAGTGCTTTATTGGAGAAGTGAATGCTTTATTGGAGAAGTGAATGCTTTATTGGCGAAGTGAATCGTTAAGAACCGTAAGTTAGAGCAAATTAAACAATAACAAGAAAAACAAATTAACGTCCAAGTTTTCTGTATTTATTATCTACTTTTCCGGTTCCGTTTTATTTAGTAAAATGCACACAGTGTGTACCTTAATAAAGCAAGAGATGTGACAGTTTTGACAGAAGCAGAGAACATATCTGCTTTATTCCGTTACATTTATATTTTATGGAAAAGTGAAACATGATACATTTTGCATACAACGATAACGTAAAAACGTATTTTTTAGAACAATACTTAAAATATTTACTTAGGTCACGTGAACTTTAAAAATAAACACCAATGTAAATAAAATACATTGGGCTATCATAAGAATGTTTACAAACGTTAAATAAAATTCTTGTTATTAAAAGTACAATTTATGCGACATAGATAAATTTAATTTTTACAAACGAATGCATGCTAATTTTTAGTTAATTATGCAAATTTTACAGATTGATTATTTAGCAATTTTGTTGTTTTAGATGCTAACTATGTTTTTAAAATACACTAGTTTGCATTATTATTAATAATTATAATTTCACCTGCAATAATACAATATGAAATTTTAAGAACGAATTGAGTGAAGTCTGCATTTAATTTAATTTCGGATACATATTTATTTCGGCTTTTATTTAAAGTTTACCCTGATATTAATTTACAATAGCATATCCTCCACATTTAACTATGTTTTATGCTTCATAATATCTTAGTTAATGAATTATGTTGGATTTAAAAAGAAAATACAATATTATTAACGTCAGCAAAAATTCAAATATCTTGGGGAATGGATCAGCTGGAACGCCCTAGAGAAAAAAGCTACGGAATCTAGGAGAAATAAAGTTGAATTAGCCTTCCAACTTACCAAAGACACATGCAACAAGAAGTCCCTCTCCTGGAATACAAAGATAAGGCATTATCATACTGTAATTAAACCAGAAGCCTTATATGCGGCTGAAACATTATCTCTCACAACCAAGGGCCCACTTGAAAGGCTGGAGATCAAAGAAAGAAAGATATTACGAAAAATCTTAGGCCTCAAATTCCGTAACAACCAGTTACTCCACATCAGGAATGAAACTCTTTACCAAAAAACTGAAACACTATCAGACACAATAAGAAAAAGGAGAATTGGATTTTTATGGGCACATCCTCCGAATGGACAAAAATAGACTAACCAAAAAAATATTTGTCTACTTTCACAATAAAAGAGCCAAACCACTTTGGTTTAGAGAAAGACATAACAGAACTACAAATCATTGACACTATGCTCATAGACAGAACAGCCAAAACAATAACCAAGGACAAGAAACAACGGTTCCAAGGAAAAGTCAAATCCAAGCGAACGATCCAAATCTTTGATGAAGAAAGAAAAGCAAGATCACAACGTATGAAGCAATACTGGGCTACGAGGAAGGCACAGAGCATTGAGAAGTGATTGATTTGGTGTACCCCAAAGTTGGGTGAAACAAATAAAGAGATGATAAATTGTTTTTACAAAAAATACAAATGTAGTTGGATTAGTAACAACATAAACCCAGGTCATTTGTAACCTATGGTTGTAAAGTCCGCGCATTATTTTTTAAACACTCAGGTAGATTTGAGCGTAAGATTTTTGAAAAGTATGTTGCAGTGTATTGCTTACCAATGACTATATTTCTAAAGATTTTCAGTAAATACGTTTTTACAAGATAGTAAATATGAGGCAGTGCTCCGTTGTGGATGAATACAATGCTCTCAATACCAACGCAGTTCTGTATTGACACCTTATCCCACCTTCTCTCAACACCTTATCCCACAGTATATTTCTGTAACATTGTACTGTAGTGATTTCCAAATGAAAATTTACTATTGTAGCTGCAATTATATGATGCTGTTCAACTAACGTTCTACACAGATTAAAGGATCTTTAAAATTTTCTCTCTCTTTCTTTCTCTTTCTCTCTCTCTCCTCTCTTTCTCACTCTCTCTCTCTCTCTCCCTCTCTCTCTCATTCTTTCTGTGTGTGTGTGTGTGTGTGTGTGTGTATATATATATAAATGTTTGTGTTTGTGTGTGTGTGTGTGTGTGTGTGTGTGTGTGTGTGTGTGTGTGTGTGTGTGTGTGTATGTTTGTGTGTATGTATGTGTTTGTGTTTGTGTGTGTGTTTGTGTGTGTTGTGTGTGTGTGTGTGTGTGTGTGTGTGTGTGTGTGTGTGTGTGTATGTGTGTGTGTGTGTGTGTGTGTGTGTGTGTGTGTGTGTGTGTGTGTGTGTGTGTGTGTGTGTGTGTGTGTGTGTGTGTGTGTGTGTGTGTGTGTGTGTGTGTGTGTGTGTGTGTGTGTGTGTGTGTGTGTGTGTGTGTGTGTGTGTGTGTGTGTGTGTGCACTATATCTTCGCAATTTGTTAGATTTTTAGTATAAACTAGCATTTATATTGATTGCAGAAATAGTTACTACGGTTAATAAACGGGTAATAAATTAGATAAACATTACAAATGAAAGCATTCTCTCTCTCTCTCTCTCTCTCTCTCTCTCTCTCTCTCTCTCTCTCTCTCTCTCTCTCTCTCTCTCTGGCACACTCACACTCACAAAAATACGCACGCACGCACACACACACGCGCGCGCACACACACACACACACACACACACACACACACACACACACACACACACACACACACAATAAATTTTAGCGATCCCTAGAATGTGATCAAGAGGTCGGGAAGCTAATAAAGCTTATACAAAATTCAGCCAACCGTTTCAAAACAGGGTCATTTTTAAAAATGTAATAAATTCATAATTTCTTTTCACATTATTTTGAAATTTTGCTTTTCAACCGTGATCTGCGTTAAAAAAATACTGACATTTTCAATTTCAAAATTTAATCGAAAATACAGTAATGAATACGTTGGAGTTCAGAGCATTAATGCTGTGAAGAAGTTTTTGTGCTGATTTCATTGCCAGTTTACCGCCTGAAACGTTTTGTACAGTAACTGCATGAATAAGTGTCTCAGCAAGTGTTATTGTTGGACTATACTTGTTTGAAGATGTGCAACAGTGAGTGACTAATAACAATGACACGCAGCTGTGTCGCTGACGTGATTGAAACAAATTAAAAAAAAATCAATATAAAAATATATATGATATACGAAATAATACACTCATATCATGCACATCATAATTTTAATAATATAAATTCATTAAATATTTATCAAAATCATTTTATGAATTTTTCAAATAAAGCATGAAGTGTTTTATTAAAACAAAAACAACGATAAAAGTACATCAATTGCGCAAAAATTGGATAAACAATTTGCGAAAATTTTTCTTGATGACAAGCACGTTTTTATGGTAACACGTTAATAATTAAAAAAGAAACAGATATTTTTCAGAAAATGTAAAAAGTTTTGTCAATGGCGGGATACAAAAAAAAGTACAGCAATAATTTGAAAATTTTGTTTACTTATTAAATCTGCCGTATAAACAAACTTCTAGAATTCTTTTGTTTAAATGTTTTTAACGTTCTTTTCGATTTTGTATCTTTTATGTTTAAGCTAAAGGAAACAAATAAAAATCACCACTACATTGTTCCCGTAAAACAGTTATTATTTTATAAAATATATTATCCAAGAATAACCTGGAAACAATAGAATACATAATGTATCTTCCAAGAATATCTCCAGTCGACGTTGCACTGGAGTGGTATCTGACTAATGAGCACAATCCATTGCTAATTAGAATGGAATTACTCAGACCAATAATCAATGTAATGCCAAATCAGACGTGAGGTCACGCGAACCCTATCCTGTTTACAATTTGGTTAACTTGATGACCTCTTGTCTGCTCAACGTCACGTCGTCGTAATTAGGTTGGGTACAAATTATTTTTCTATTTCAACAACAGTGGAAGGATTTTGTTTTCTGAAAGGCATCTTTTCTTAGAATGAAAGTATACATTTTTTATTTATTAAAATATTTACCTGAATATTATTATCGAAATAACGCTACTATGTGATGTTTTAAACAGTAAGGAAAAACAATGTAATACACAATTAAAACTATCATAACATGTATAATGACTGCGCATATCTTCAGTACAATAACGTAACATTTATTTGGTGAATAACAAGTAGGCCTACGAATTTCGTACATGATATACTCTTAAAGAGGTTTAATACATTTCGTAATTGAAATTCAGTAACTGTTTGGAGCGGAAAGAATTTTTAAAAAATGCGATGTGTACACACAAATCATACAGAGGGGGAGAGAGAGAGAGAGAGAGAGAGAGAGAGAGAGAGAGAGAGAGAGAGAGAGAGAGAGAGAGAGAGAGAGAGAGAGAGAGAGAGAGAGAGAGAGAGAGAGAGAGAGAGAGAGCGAGAGAGAGAGAGAGAGAGAGAGAGAGAGAGAGAGAGAGAGAGAGAGAGAGAGAGAGAGAGAGAGAGAGAGAGAGAGAGAGAGAGAGAGAGAGAGAGAGAGAGAGAGAGAGAGAGAGAGAGAGACAAACACACAGGCAGAATAATACCCAGTACACACCACCGTTTTGGATCTAAAAATTAAACGAAAAGTTCCATCAAAATCTCCAGATTGGATTTATCAACAATTTCCATACTCATTATACATGGTATGGTGACAAAGTAAAATAATCGCGGCACGCAGCTGTTTCGCTAACGTGATAGAAACACATTTACATAGGTTTTTAGCTTTTTTTTTGAAAATTCAATTTCGACATCATAATCTTTATTAAAATCGGAATATATAAGCACTGCAAACTTTTAAATTTCATTGAAAATAAGAAAATAGATCCTGAAAAACGTCAAAACATTTTTTAACTTCAACGGATTTTAAAATTTCAAAATATAAATTTGTGAGCTTTTCAACGCTAATTACGGTGTTAAATTCAGATTTTCAAAAAACGTTTAAGACAAAAACGCTATGAATTTTTAACGATTCGAAATAACCGCCATTTTGAAATTCTTGAACAAATTTTACTTTTTAACGAAGCTGTTACCATGCTGTTATATTAAACTAGATAAAAATTACAAATGTATGCGTGCTCTCTCTCTCTCTCTCTCTCTCTCTCTCTCTCTCTCTCACTCACACTCACAAAAATACGCACACGCACGCACGCACACACACAGACACACAAGTTTTAGCGATCCCTAAAATGTGATCAAGAGTTCGGGGTCGTTACGCAATTCAAGGTCATGGGTGTGGGTCGTACCATAATGGTGCTCCATTATTACTTAGTAATTACAGCTTTGCTTTATAAAGAAGAGAGGAACTACTGAATCTACTACAAAAATCATTTGTATAACTTAACATTCCCGCCTAATATATATATATATATATATATATATATATATATATATATATATATATAATAAATAATAAATACATTATTAAATACATACACGGAGCATTGCGTTGCACTCTGTTGATTAAAGCCCACTTCCATGACCAATCATTGATGGAATATTGTCAGCTCGGAGATGAATGTTTTCTATTCTCATTTTCTGTGATTGAGTAATATGGGCAGAAGATACAATAAATGTTTTCTTATAGACTAACGACAAAACAGCGAAAACTTTCCATTACGTAAATGAAACTGCTCCGGACGGGTTTTGTATACAACAATGTCGCTGAAACTTCTCTTTGTACTATATTTTACAGTGATGCCCATAAAGGAAACAATTCACTTTTTATGTCTGATAAACTAAATGCAGTATATTCATTTAAACCTTTTCGTATGTATACACAATGTACATTCACAAAGGTACAATTTTAATTTTAATTTATATAAAACTATCATTTTCGAAGTAAAATATTTAGGTCTTATTAATATTATAATTCAATCTTCTAAGCTTAAAGAGACCTCGTCAGGATTCGTTAATTTTAAGAAGCTCTTCAAGTGATTTTTTAATCACTTAGACTTTTATTAAACCATTTATTAATTACTTTAATTCATAGTAACAACAAAAAAGTTTTTTCTCGGGGATAACATCTTAATTACTTATTTTTATTACATCAAATTTTGGGTAGATCTAATTTTCTTCACGTGAAGCTGAGCGCAGGGTAACCCATACTGTTACGAATCCATTACGTTACATTTCGTTACGTTTCATTTCGTCTTCATTTGAAGAGCGGTTTATTATTGCCTCCATTAAAAAAACCACTTTTTTCAAAGAATATATATTTTTATTTTTTATTTTATATTAATTACAACTGAGGCGTGCCCCATCTAGTAATTGTGTTCACTGTGTGCTGGGGTGCAGTCCGACGGCTGGTCCCAATGTGTTTACGGCCTGGAGAGGTCAATTGGCTTGGTCCTCTTCAGCCTTCTTGTGATGTTGTCACTGCGGCATAGTTGGACAATCTCTATATTATTATGCTGTTCTAACCCGCAATAATGCTTAACCGAGAGCTTTTTAATGACTTCCTGAACAGATTCAACACCTAGGTCCTTATGTATGTTTTCATTTCTCACATACCAAGGGGCGTTGATAATCGTTCTCAATTATTATTTTGAAAAACTTGAATAATTTTACTATTGCTTTTTCCTGTACATCCCCAGAGTGGTGCACCATAGGTCCATATTGGTCTTAGAACTTGCTTGTATAGCAGTATCTTGTTGTCTATCGAAAGTTCTGAATTTCTTCCAATAAGCCAAAACATTTTATTGAATTTGAGCTGTAGCTCCTCTTTTTCTTTTTTACATGCAACTTCCATCGAAGCTTTGCATCCAGTGTCATTCCTAGATATTTTTTTTTCAAAGAATATTTTTAAAAATAGAAATTTTCAAAAAAAAACTGCTTAAAAACGCAAGGATAGGAGGCAATGTAATCCAAACAACTGTCCTTGTAATTATAGTTATATATTATAACTTAATTAGGGTATAACTTAATTAGGGTATATTAATGTTGATGTGTACATTAATATCAATATTAATATCAAAATATACAGACATATGGTACATTTTGACATTAATATCAATATTAATATCAAAATGTACAGACAGATTGTACATTTTAGATTTCTTTTATTATTTAAACATTTTATAATTTTGAGTTTATTTACCAATTTTTTTAAAAGTTGTTAACAATTTATTCAATAACATTTCCTGATATAAATCGGTAACTGGAAAAAACTATGTTTAATTCACAATATTGTATACATGCAGAAACGTAATTATAAACATTTTAGTGAATATATATGACTCAATCAACGAAAAGCATATAACATTTATTGCAAATGGCAGAAATAAAAACCAAACCAACTGTAAACACATAATATTTTTGAAATTACAATATTAATTGATACGAAATTAACATCAATATAAAATTAAAGGACATTATATTATAAATCTAATAAACATCATTGTTTTGACTAATTAGTAATTTTATAAAATAACTAGCATTACCCGTCGAGGCTTCGCCTACGAAACTTAAACTGTTTCAGTAATGTAATAACTTAGAAACATAAAAAATATATTAATAAAAGCGTGATCATCTAAACTCTTGATTATTTTACAGTGAATGACAACAAAATATTGTAACTTAAGTTGTTTTATTGTCTTCAAACGTGTTCCATTCGAATTTAAGAAAATCTGATAAAAAATATTTTTCTCCAATACAAACATTTATACCTCTTTTATAATTTTGTCCTTTTAGGGGATGAATTCAGGGGGAATGCTTAATTACGTGTATCATAATTTGTGTTTTAGAGTATTTTGTTTACTTTTAAGAAAAGCGGATAAACAATATTTTTCTCCATTGAAAAAGCTCTTTTTTCTCCATTTAGACAGCTTTTTTATATTTTTGTTCTTTTAGGGAATAAACTCGGAAAATGTTGAAATATGTGTTTAATAATTTGTGTTTCATAACATATTTCTAGAATATACGATCCAAAACGAATATGTTTTCAATGCAAAATTTTATTCCCCTTGTTTACATTTTTTCCCTCTTTCAATCTCTTTAGGGATTGAGTTTTGGGAAATGGTGAAAAATATATTTCAATACTTATATTTAAGAATGACAATGTTACGTTTTAAGAAGGTCAGACGAAAAATATATATTTCCAGTAAAAATTGTTGTACTTCATTTTTACCTCTTTAGGGTTGAATACTGGAAAATTGTTTTTCAGTGCACCCCTACATGTGGTGGTAATCCTGAAAATTTCAAATCTTTAGCTATTATAGTCTCGGCTGTACGTTGATTATTAAAGTTGGACTGGGTAAGTAGTTTAATGGCGTTAAATTCAAATTTTTGCATAATCTTTTCTTAGTGCACCTTGACATTGTTGTAAGAAGGTACCCTGAAAATTTCAAGTTTCTAGTAATAATAATATTGGCTGTACGTTGATTATTAAATGTGGACTGGGTAAGTAGTTTAATGGCCATAAAATCAAATTTTTGCAAAATCCTTTTTTTATGCACCTTGTCATTGTTGTAAGAAGGTACCGTGAGAATTTCAAGTCTCTAGCTTTAATAGTATTCGCTGTACGTTGATTATTAAAGTTGAACTGGGTAAGTAGTTAAATGGCGTTAAAATCAAATTTTTGCAAAATCCTTTATTAGTGCACGCCTATATGGTAACACAAATGTACCCTAAAAATTTTAAGTCGTTAGCTAAAATAGTTTTGTTTCTGTATTGATTATGATTCAGTCAGTTAGGACTTCTTCTTTTATATATTAAGATTTAAAAAAACCGAACAAGGTTGCAAGATTTTGTTGGAGAAAAATTTAAAATTGGATGGGTCAAACTCTAAGGATACTGACGCTAGCTCATGTATATAAACAATGCTATGAATAAGGAACCATTCATAAACGCAGATGGTAACGGAACTTGAAGCTTTTATTAAATCAATACGATATGATACGAAATGCATGCTGACGCTAAAGTTTTTGGCTTAGCCATCAATAAATTACAGAATTCAAAATGTTGCAGCATCTATTTTAATTCACAAATTATTTTTACTTCCTGTAATTGGTGAACGATATTAGTTCTTGTTTTTGATTGTTGAGGGGAAGTTTACAGTAAGTGATTAGCACTTAGAAATGAGTCAAAAGGACAGGAATTTTATTTAAAAAACTACTAGAATTTTTTTGTACTTATTTTCAAAAATATATTTTTTTTAAATATATATATTACTAATGAGAAACCCGGCAACACTGTGCCATAAAAGCGAAGAAACAAATCAATAATCAAACAATGGTTATTTATAAAACTATAAAGTTTATATTACATTTCTTTGTAAGTGTCATTAAAATAACATAAATGTTAAAAAAAACGGTTGTAATAAATTCTGACAAATTGAGAAGTATTCACAAAAATGTGTAACAATTTTATTATATTTAGTAACAATACTGTATTTTACATTGTGAAAAGTGAAATGAAATCTATTTAGATCAGGACTAGTTTAATTTTACTATGTACTGAAGAGTGAAGGCACTCACCGCTTTCCATGAGTTCTCAATAAGGTCACCCAACTAAAAGTGTTGTTTATATGGCGATGTCTAAAAATATATATATAAGGCAATGTCCTGACTGACTGACCGATCAACGTACAGCCCAAAATATAAAACCTAGAGACTTGAAATTTTGAGGATACCTTCGTTTTAATATGTAGGCGCGTAATAAGAAAGGATTTTGCAAAAGTTTGATTCTGACGTCATTAAACTACTTACCCAGTACAAATTTAATATACAACGTACATCCAATACTATTATAGCTAGAGACTTTAAATTTTCAGGGTATTTTCTTAAAACAATATCAAGGTACATCAAGAAAGGATTTTGCAAAAATTTGATTTTGACGTCATTAAATTACTTACCCAGTACAAATTTAATAAACAACGTACATCCAATACTATTACAGCTAGAGACTTGAAATTTTCAAAGTACCTTCTTACACCAATGACAAGGTACACTGAGAAAGGATTTTGCAAAAATTTGATTTCTACGCAGTTAAAATACTTACCCAGTTCAACTCTAATATATTAAAGTTGATATATTAAACGCTGGACTTAAATTACTAAATTTTGATAACTTTATCTTAAAATCCCTTGATTTTTATATAGCATAACTTTGGAAATTTTGGAAACTTTAAAAGATATCTGAATTTTTGTACCGCTAATTCCAGGTTTATAAAGTAATCAAACAAATACAGGCTTACTTGAAAACAAACTAATTTGTATTAATAGAAATCATTGTGTTTCTCATGCAAGAACTCATAAATATTCCAAAAAAGATTGTTAAAAAATAAAATAAATAGAAGTCTTTACTTATTTTTTTTATTATATATATATATATATATATATATATATATATATATTACATAAATTTGAATTAAATTTTTTAGCGTGTTACCAATTTTGTTTATGTTTTATACTCATGTAAGGTATATGGTGCAATTATGTAAACAGATTTACATTAAGAATTCGCTGCTTCTATTAGGCTCTATTCTAAAAGTAACAATGGCTATTGAACCTTACATTGTCCTCAAAATGGAACTGAAAAGTGAAAATGCCAGGGGTACTTTTATCGGCGACATTACAGGGCAAAGCATAACAATGGCAACAATAGACACCCTTGTACTGCCCTCCAACGAAATTAAGCAAACGTTATTAACATTTTCCTACTAACCAGTAACAGTGATTTTATAATCGACCATTGGTTAATGATAATTGTTGTTCGAGCTTATTACCGAAAAATAACTGTGACTATTGCGCTTCAACTAAAACAGCTGTTAATTTATTATTAAGAGTTGTTGGAGCATTGATTTTTAGTAACATATGCACCATGCAGTTTAATATATAAAATGAAAAGCCGCCTCGGTGGCCTAGTTGATAGCGTACTGGGCTTTCACCCCGAGTACCCGGGTTCGATTCCCGGCGAGGGCTTGGCATTTTCATACGCTGTAAATCATCCCATCGTCTGCATTAGCCCAAGTGTGCACAATAGTCGGACGTTAAACACACAAAAAAATAATAAAAAAATAAAATAAAAAAGAAACTGAGCTACTTTTAAATTAAAATACACTTATTTGCAAAATTATTTGAATTAAAATTTAATATTACTTAAACTACTATTTAATAGTTCCAAACGATATATTACTAGAATACAAAAAAAAACTCTAACGTTTATCGACTATGATGTAACCGCGTTCGATATAAGAAAAAAAGATCCAATATAAAATTATTGCATTCAGACATAAATTTGTTTTTATTCTGTAAAATTAAGCTTCACTTCGTTTATTTCATAAAAAGAAATAAAAATTCATTGCAGTTTATAATTAAATGTACAACGTATGCATAGGCCTTGTTCGCTTTTATTTTTAGTAATAAACTTTGAATCAAATACATAATTACTTAAATGAAATATTTTCATTAAGTATTCTTCTAAATTAACTTACACCCCTATCAAATGTATTTTGTATTTTATTAGTATTTGAAATTGTGAAATTTTGTTTACGTAATCTTCAACAAAAACTATAAATTAGAAACGAATAAAAGATTTTGTTTTGTCTCCATTTGGGGTAAACCTAATTTCATACATAAAAAACTCAAAAATATCTTTCAAAGAAAAAAGTTAACTAGTGCATACATGTATATGTATTCACTTAAAAAATATATATTCATCTTATATAATATAAATGAAATAAAATATGTAGTCAGCGTAAAAAATATAAGATTTGCAATTACTAAATATGTCATCTGTAAAATTGAATGATTAGGCCATAATAACATTAATTAGGATGTGATCATTTTCCAATTTATTAATAAATACATTCATTTACCGAAAACGAATGGTTATACCTATTTCTGTACAGTCTCAACCAAAACTTTTAGTAATAAATGTTACTTCTTTTATGAACCATCCGATTGATATGAACGTTGTTTTAACCTTATAAACACATTTACTTACCGAATGGTATGGTACTGTATGGTAAGACATACAGTGGTTGTACAGTCTCAATCAAAAGTTTTAGTAATAAATGTTACTACTTTTATGAACCATCCGATTGATATGAATGTTGTTATAACCTTACCTAACCTTTTCGTTTTTTTTAATTCAGGATAGGAAAACCATTAAACGTAAACTTTTTGTTATATATTGTCATTGAAAAAAAGACAAAATGGCAAACTTTTTTATTTTCAGTAAACATTAATCGCATTGATATTACTTATTCGACAGACGTAAAATTATTAACGTAAATATATATATATATATATATATATATATATATATATATATATATATGGCGTTACAACTAATAAAATGTGTCCATATATATTATATGCAAGCGAGACTCTAGCACTCCACAAAAAAGCTACCATGGAGGATATTTTGAAGGAAGAAATCTTGAGGAAGATCCTTGGACCGAGATTAACAGAAGATGGATACAGGTTGCACTCCCGGAATACCACAGAGAAGATATCGAACCTGGCAGCAGATATCAGAAGAAGGAGGCTTCGGTTCTATGGACACGTCAGTAGACTCCCAACAACGAGACTTGCCAACAGAATCCTTAAGTATATACAAGGAGTCAAATCAAAAACGTCGAGGATCGCACAAGTCAGAATAAACCTACATGACGCAGAAATATACTCAACGGACGTTGAAGACAGGCACGCATACAGGAGAAGCTCGGTTGGAAGGTCCCAGAGAATGAAATCCCAAAGAGAGCAGGGGTAAAATGGACGGAGGAGCGGAAGAGGATCCATGGGGAGAGGATGAGGGAGGTGTGGAGGATTAAAAGGAACAAGACATGAGTCGGAGTGCTTTGTGTGATCCAACAGGGTCTATACGCAAATAATAATAATAATATATATTATTGTAAGGACTGTTTAATGTTTTAACCAAAACTGGAGAGGTTAGCTAGGTACAGCATGTTCAAAAAGACGGTTACAAACTATGACACATCCAGGTGACCTAGATTCTGACAGTTCTCCCATAGTTCTGTGACACTAACCGGAGTCAGTTGTAACTGAAACACAGGTAATCAGTGAAACTGTCAACCAAGTCGGACAGTTCCTTAACTTGTTTTACAACAAGTGGATACGCGGTCATAATTTAATTAGGTTAATACTAACAATGAACAAACGTAATTCTGTAAACTATTTGTATTCGAATATTAACAGTAAGAGTGTAAAATAAAGTAGCCTATACTCTATAGTAAAACAAAATTATAAACACAATTTTAGTTGAAATAAAACAAGTCAGATTCTGAAATAGTGGGTCTTAATAGTCGTTAATGATAATTTGTGACAAAAATATAATCTGCATGTCGGTTATGATTTCCACCGTTTTACTTACTATTGGATTGTATTCAAGTAATGTTTCGTCTTCTTGTATTTGGGTATTTTCCTTGCATAATATGCTATCATGATGAAATATGGGCTACCATTCTGGTAAGATAGTCTCTGTCTCTGTCTCTCTCTCTCTCTCTCTCTCTCTCTCTCTCTCTCTCTCTCTCTACATATATATATATATATATATATATATATATATATATATATATAGAGAGAGAGAGAGAGAGAGAGAGAGAGAGAGCTGTCTCAGTGGCCTAGTTGATAGCGTACTACTATCAACTTTCATTCCGAGGACCCGGGTTCGATTCCCGGCCAGGGCTTGGCATTTTCATACGCTAAAATCATCCCATCGTCTGCATTAGCCCAAGTGTGCACAATAATCGGACGTTAAACACAAAAAAATCTATATATATATATATTTTTTGTATATATATATATTTTTGTGTATATATATATATATATATATATATATTATTTTTTATCTATATTAGGAAGAGTGAGTGAGTAAGAGAGAGAGAGAGAGAGAGAGAGAGAGAGAGAGAGAGAGAGATTCTCAACACACACACACACACACACACAAAATACAGATAGTTTTTTAACAACCTTCAAACATGATTTCTATGTCAGGAACGATGCTAATTTCTAGATCCCGATCTGGGTCTTACATTGAAGTCACTCATTTTTCGTCATGACGAGAGAGAGAGAGAGAGAGAGAGAGAGAGAGAGAGAGAGAGAGAGAGAGAGAGAGAGAGAGAGAGAGAGAGAGAGAGAGAGAGAGAGAGAAAGGAGAGACAGATAAAGAGCGCAAAAGAAATCTTAGCAATTACTTTCCTTATCTTATTTTTAAAAGAACCAATAAGAATACTGTGAAACAATGAAACAAACTATTAAAACCGTTACGCTATTATATATATATATATATATATATATATATATATATATATATATATATATATATATATATATATATATACACACACATATATATATATATATATATATATATATATATATATATATATATATATATAGGCGGAAAAGCACAGTCAGGCTATTGTCGCTACCCTAAATATAAGTGTGTGTTAGACTCGGGTACCGCGAGGGACGTCTAAATCTTTTCAACAGGTGCAGTTAGTCTGCACTCGCCTGCAGGGACGCTATTTTTTAAACTAATAATGTGCAAATTATTTGCTCCATCATTATAAAATCTGTATTTGATGTGGAAAAAACATGGTTGATGTTTAAAGCTGATAAATGATTGACAATCGAAATTTCGGCGAAGAGAAAAATGCATTGCAAGCGGTTTAATTTACACGTTGCATTTTACATTTTAAATTTACAAAAAAAAATATGAAAATAAGCTTGCCTGAGGTCAGGGTTAATTCTCTTATTGTCAACATAATTTAAACATTTTAAATGTTAATGTATGCAGATTTTAATGCTGATTATGATGGTGAAATCAGATTTTTGTAAAGAATTAAGAATTTTGTTGTGAATCCCCATCAAAGACTTCAGAGAGAACGGTGCAAGTCGTGATTATTTTTAATTGAAACACGTAGCGTTTAAGAAGATGATTTTATTGAAATAGAACCTTAATTACAGGTATCTGATAGTGCCTCCAATACAGGATTGTACCTTTAATAGACCAAAGCGTATAGAAACGATATAAATGTTATTTTACAAATCTAAGAAGAAAACTGTGGAACAGTAAAACAAGCTATTAAAATTTTAGACATATTTTTTAACTAATAATAGGGTCTACTCAAAATCTTTTTTGCTCTAACGTTATTAAAATGTGTATTTAATGTAGGAAACACTGCTGATGTACATGTTCATGGATGATAAATCGCTGACAAATTCCGGTAAAGACAAATTTTATATACAAAAACAATTTCCACGACTTAGACGCCTGGAGAGTTTACAATTATTTACAGCTCAGTCGTTAACATGACGGACAGTTTTCTAGAACTAGACATAGTAAGCAGGTTCGAATCTAATTAACTCCGTTGGTTTTTTCTGTGTACTATATTGTGACAATTCACTACCTGTAATAAAGTATCGTCAATAGAATGGAGAGAGAGAGAGAGAGAGAGAGAGAGAGAGAGAGAGAGAGAGAGAGAGAGAGAGAGAGAGAGAGAGAGAGAGAGAGAGAGAGAGAGAGAGAGAGAGAGAGAGAGAGAGAGAGAGAATCTCGAAAAATATTTTGGAAGCCAAACCGATTGAAAGGAGAAGTAGAGGAAGACAACAAGTGACATGGATGGACACAATAAAGGATCTGGGAAGAAGGAGAGGAAAGAATGAGAGGGAAATGAGACGTCTAACAACCGTCAGGCGAGTAAGGAAGGCATTTTCAGAGGCCCCGACGCCAATGGCATAAGGGAGGGAAGAAGAAGAAGAAGAATAAGTAATAAAGTAAAAATATTTTTTTTAAACTACACTTGTATTTTTATTTTACCGTCCGAAGAGAATCATTGACAAAGCGAAACTTTTAATGGAGTTATACAAATACATTTTGGACATTAAATCTATTCATACCAATGATATTTTTTTATAAATTGTGCTTTGCAACTGTATAAGAAACAATTATTAGAAATCAGAATTAACATACTTTCTTGTTAGTATAAGTAACATAATATTAATTTTAAAAAATCTAGTAACATACACATCTATGTTAAATTTATAACAAAGATAATCTTTTAAAGTGTAACTGACGAATCGTATAAATCATTAAAAAAACAACAATAAAAATACGTTAAAGTTTAGAGTTTCAAATTAAAGTCACTTCAATGAATAAAACACGTTACGTAAAAAAAAAACACTTTATTTACAAAGGAAGGAAAGAAATCTCTCGCCCGAGTCTTTGTGCGTTGCGTGAGAACAAATTGGAATTGTAAAATAAATGAGCTTATTGCCGAGCTCCAACAAATTCGTTGGACATTTAATGCTTGTAATTTGCGAAATAATAAACCACGGCGTCGGAGTGTATTTCATTTTTTGTCTAAAATCCAGAAAGTCGGTTACGTTTTGCTCTGTAGACGCTAGGGACGGGGATATCGCGGCCATCTTGGTGTCAGAGCGTTCGTCTGTTCAGTGGCTATCCAGCCGTGCTAATAACAGGTTGTTCTTGCTGCTCGTTCCCGTACAATACTAGTTTGAAATGTGCGCCGCTATTGAAAATCCCGCGACCTGTGAAGTGCGGCCGGTGATACGGTTTTTGTTGGCTAAGAACAATAAACCAATTGAGATTTATTTAGAACATGGCACAGCAATAAACTCTGCAAGTTATTGTGAAACCTTGGAAAATTTAAGAAGATCGAAACCCTGGAAAATTTAAACTTTAAAAAAATCGATTCTGGCAATAGCCTGGTCAAGTTTGTTTGCATCAAAAACCCTTGAACCGTTACAGAATGGCAGCCGTTTCTAAAGTTTAAAAAAATCGATTCTGGCAATAGCCTGGTCAAGTTTGTTTGCATCAAAAACCCTTGAACCGTTACAGAATGGCAGCCGTTTCTAAAGTTTAAAAAAATCGATTCTGGCAATAGCCTGGTCAAGTTTGTTTGCATCAAAAACCCTTGAACCGTTACAGAATGGCAGCCGTTTCTAAAGTTTAAAAAAATCGATTCTGGCAATAGCCTGGTCAAGTTTGTTTGCATCAAAAATTCTTGAACCGTTACAGAATGGCAGCCGTTTCTAAACTTTAAAAAAATCGATTCTGGCAATAGCCTGGTCAAGTTTTGTTTGCATCAAAACCCTTGAACCGTTACAGAATGGCAGCCGTTTCTAAACTTTAAAAAATCGATTCTGGCAATAGCCTGGTCAAGTTTGTTTGCATCAAAAACCCTTGAACCGTTACAGAATGGCAGCCGTTTCTAAACTTTAAAAAAATCGATTCTGGCAATAGCCTGGTCAAGTTTGTTTGCATCAAAAACCCTTGAACCGTTACAGAATGGCAGCCGTTTCTAAACTTTAAAAAAATCGATTCTGGCAATAGCCTGGTCAAGTTTGTTTGCATCAAAAACTCTTGAACCGTTACAGAATGGCAGCCGTTTCTAAACTTTAAAAAAATCGATTCTGGCAATAGCCTGGTCAAGTTTGTTTGCATCAAAAACCCTTGAACCGTTACAGAATGGCAGCCGTTTCTAAACTTTAAAAAAATCGATTCTGGCAATAGCCTTGACAAGTTTGTTTGCATCAAAAATTCTTGAACCGTTACAGAATGGCAGCCGTTTCTAAACTTTAAAAAAATCGATTCTGGCAATAGCCTGGTCAAGTTTGTTTGCATCAAAAATCCTTGAACCGTTACAGAATGGCAGCCGTTTCTAAACTTTAAAAAAATCGATTCTGGCAATAGCCTGGTCAAGTTTGTTTGCATCAAAAACCCTTGAACCGTTACAGAATGGCAGCCGTTTCTAAACTTTAAAAAAATCGATTCTGGCAATAGCCAGGTCAAGTTTGTTTGCATCAAAAACTGCAAAACAGATGAAAGTTGAGTTCAAAAAAATCTGTTTCTGCACGACAACGCCCGACCACAAACAGACAATCGAACTCGAGAAGTCCTGGATGTTTTCAAGTGGAAGGTGTTTCCAAATCCACCTTACAGTCCGGATCTTGCTCCCAGCGATTATCACCTGTTTCTTGCAACGAAGACTTGGCTTGCGACGCGGAACTGCGGGAGGGCGTGACAACCTGGCTGAAGTCTCAGGCGGCAGAATTCTGCGACACTGGAATTTCAAAACTGGTTCACCGCTACGATAAGTGTCTAAATTTATATGGCGAATATGTAGAAAATAGTATTTTAGTGCCACTTTCAAATGTATATAATAAAAAATTTTTCTTGTACTTCGTTTTTTTTATACCAAAACGTAACCGATTTTCTGGATAGCCCAAGTATTTTAAAATTAATGACTAAATATTGTAGAAAAATATAGTAGTTGTTTACATAGTAAAGGATTTTTTTCTTAGACTAAGAAGGAGGAGAGATCAGCGTTAACGGTAAGGGCACCAACACACACTGGTGTACGGAACGTTGAATATGAAAGGGATTAAATTCATGTCATCAGACGTAGCGGGACACCGAGCCGTGTACGGCATTCCGCAGGGGTGGTCAGTTAAATAGTGACCAACAGACAACCCCTATTAGTGCGTCAACATTAGCAAACATTTTACGTATTTGGCTTATTTTACGTTGAACTGTTTTATAAGTTTATGTAGTTTACCAGCTACTGATTTATTTTTAAAATTCTTTATACTTTTACAAATTTAATTAAATGCAATCTGATATTCTGCAAGTTTTAACACATCACACTTCTTACGTCCCTTTCCCAATAGATAATATTTCAAACACAACGCAACCCTCAAGATCTTCGCAACAATTTTTTTTAATTCTTTTAACAATACAGGCCTAAGTCTCCCTGTCAATCTCGTAACAGCTTCCCAATAAGCATCCATTCTAATTGTCACACAATTCCGCATCATTATCGGAATATTACAATTTTCCCTAACAACATAACAGCAGATTCATTTTTTTGTGTTTAACGTCCGACTATTGTGCACACTTGGGCTAATGCAGACGATGGGATGATTTATAGGGAATGAAAATTCCAAGCCCTGGCCGGGAATCGAACCCGGGTCCTCGGGGTGAAAGCCCAGTACTCTATCTACTACGCCACTGAGGCAACGAGGCCACAGCAGATTCAGAAGGTTCAAGTACTCTTTCTTTGCTGTTTATCCTTTTTTAAAAATAAGTTAATCCTCATTCAAAAGTTAATTTTTCGAGGTATTTTTATTTTCTGAAATTTCAGTTATTGTTTCTGTTATTTTAAACGTAACATTTTGTTTACAGTCATTAGTTTCTATGTAATTCTGTTTTTACTGACGCAATATTAAGTAATTGTAACCAAACATTTAAATATGTTTCATGAAATAATGGCCAACATACTATATATATATATATATATATATATATATATATATATATATATATATATATATTATATATATATGTTCGTATCTAATCGCCCATGTAAGGTACACATTGTGTTTACATTCATATTAAAACTAAGTTAATTAACAAAAATATTTTCGTCAGATAAAAGTTTCGAATGTAAACTATAAAACGCTTCTTGTGAAGCCTACAATCAGAAAAACGGATGTACCCATAACGTTCAATTTATTTTTTTCTTTTTGTTTGTTTATGATAACGCCTAGAAATATAATTTCTTCTTATTCAATGTGATATGATATACTAACTAAAACAACAACAAAATGTATTAAATAAACAATATATTTAACACAACTGACGGTACCCGAATGTTTCGAGGGTAAATAGAATGTGGTTGTGACGTGAAGGACACTGAATGTACCAGCCAGTTACCGATCATGGTTACCGACCGCTGTCAGTGTCCCGGTACACCAATATCTCATCTAATGGCAGTATAACTGAAATGAACGGCAGTAACTGCGGCTAGAACTAACAACCTTGAGGAGCGCAGTTCAGAGACGCCGGTGCCTTAATCACACGTACTACCGAGCTCTACACATAGTTGACAAAAGTAATATAACGTTTAAAGGGGGAAAAGTATTTTGAAAAGAAAATTTGACTGAATTGATAGTTACAATGGCAAATTAATTAGTAATGAAATTATAATAATTAGAAAAGTTAATATCATTCTTAATAAATAACATTGTTATGAAATGTGTACTGAATATGGCTTAGATCCATTTAAAATTTCGTGTTTCATTTGTGAAAAAATGTGCGTTATTTCATAAAAAGAACAAAAATTATCACCATCATGCTCTAGTCAGCTGACTGACAACATTTTTCTTTTAGTTTAGGTAAATAACGAGTCAATAAAAATTTCAGCTAAATTGTTTCTGTTTTATCCAGTTACACAACTTTTTTTTATTTGACTCATAAAAATACGAGCATTTTTCACTTGTAGCCTGTTAACATTCCTGTTTTACTTTTTGTTTCTCACCACACAAAACTGTCACCTATCGTTTTCGCTCAAAAAATTTATTTTCAGTAACATTAAGGAGGCTTTCGTCTTGCTGAAGTTGCGCGATATAGAGTCTAAAATTTAAATTTATTAAAGATTACAGATAAACTTTAATAAGTTTGCAAAATAGTTTTTACAAAAGTCTGCAATAGAATTTTTCTATTAACATTCTGAGCGACATTTTTACAGCAAAATAAAATTTACAAAACTTCAATTGCATCGAGTGTTACGTCAATCTACATTTACGAACTCAATGTGACTGTTACATGTAATATAAAATGTACTTACTGCGCTCGGCAAAGACAATAAGTGCACATACCTGTAACACAAATAAAAATAACATTAATAATAATTTTGTAAGTAATAAATATTATTTTTCAAATTAGAGTAATTAAAACTATTCGTAACAGAAAAATAGACGGTGTTATTAAAAAAAAATACTTCATGGACAAAATAAAGTGTGAAATAAAGCTACAGTGTAACGTATGATCAGCGATAACGCTACAGTGTGACGTATTGTTAACTGCTTCACAAAATATAGTGTGAAATAACGCTACAGTGTGACATATGATCAGCGATAACGCTACAGTGTGACGTATTGTTAACTGCTTCACAATATAGTGTGAAATAAAGCTACAGTGTGACGTATGATCAGCGATAACGCTACAGTGTGACGTATTGTTAACTGCTTCACAATATAGTGTGAAATAAAGCTACAGTGTGACGTATGATCAGCGATAACGCTACAGTGTGACGTATTGTTAACTGCTTCACAATATAGTGTGAAATAAAGCTACAGTGTGACGTATGATCAGCGATAACGCTACAGTGTGACGTATTGTTAACTGCTTCACAAAATAAAGTGTGAAATAACGCTACAGTGTAACGTATGATCAGCGATAACGCTACAGTATGACGTATTGTTAACTGCTTCACAAAATATAGTGTGAAATAACGCTACAGTGTGACGTATGATCAGCGATAACGCTACAGTGTGACGTATAGTTAACTGCTTCACAATATAGTGTGAAATAACGCTACAGTGTGACGTATGATCAGCGATAACGCTACAGTGTGACGTATTGTTAACTGCTTCACAAAATATAGTGTGAAATAACGCTACAATGTGACGTATGATCAGCGATAACGCTACAGTGTGACGTATTGTTAACTGCTTCACAAAATATAGCGTGAAATAAAGCTACAGTGTGACGTATGATCAGCGATAACGCTACAGTGTGACGTATTGTTAACTGCTTCACAAAATATAGTGTGAAATAACGCTACAGTGTGACGTATGATCAGCGATAACGCTACAGTGTGACGTATTGTTAACTGCTTCACAAAATATAGTGTGAAATAACGCTACAGTGTGACGTATGATCAGCGATAACGCTACAGTGTGACGTATTGTTAACTGCTTCACAAAATATAGTGTGAAATAACGCTACAGTGTGAAGTATGATCAGCGATAACGCTACAGTGTGACGTATTGTTAACTGCTTCACAAAATATAGTGTGAAATAACGCTACAGTGTGACGTATGATCAGCGATAACGCTACAGTGTGACGTATTGTTAACTGCTTCACAAAATATAGTGTGAAATAACGCTACAGTGTGAAGTATGATCAGCGATAACGCTACAGTGTGACGTATTGTTAACTGCTTCACAAAATATAGTGTGAAATAACGCTACAGTGTGACGTATGATCAGCGATAACTCTACAGTGTGACGTATTGTTAACTGCTTCACAAAATATAGTGTGAAATAACGCTACAGTGTGACGTATGATCAGCGATAACGCTACAGTGTGACGTATTGTTAACTGCTTCACAAAATATAGTGTGAAATAACGCTACAATGTGACGTATGATCAGCAATTATTTCAGTTTGTTGACAGAAGATGAACATATTTTTATACAGTTAAATATCAGTAAATATTAGTGTGTATCAACTGGAAAGTTTGGTTTCGGAAAAATTTGTAAGACACACACTACAGACCGTGTGAAATATGTACCAATCCGTGACCTTCAGAACAAGTTGTCATGGATCGTAAGTTGTCTGTTTATAAAGAATGGTCAAGCCATTATAATAAAAAATGTTAAAAATGTTAAAATGTTAATGTTAAATGTTAAATGTTTCACAGGTTCAATTAAATAATTTCCCAATAACCGTGATCTGTTTGTTATTTATATAAATTACCTTAACCGACTACAATTCAATTAAAACAACAGCGAGTGCATATGTACATAATTAATGACAATAATATGTCTGTATAAATTATACCTGTCATAGTCATGCTATGTTAGAGCCATTAAACTCGTGTATGGATTTAAGGCTATTATTGAAATTGTGAAAAGACTTTCCAAGAGACGCGAATCAAAAATAGCATTTTTATCTTAAAACCCATTGTTAAAAAATATTATAGGCCTTGAATATTGTGGAAAGTGAATAAAGTCAAGGTACTTGAGAACGAAAGACTTAATCTTGTAAAACGTGAGTTCATTCTTAAACACAAATAATGGAGATGTGTCGGAATAATTTGTATTTACTGTGAAATTCGTATTATTTAATTAACTTGTAGTTTTTAGTCACTTCTAACTTTATTTGTACGTTTCAGACGAGCCTAATTTTTAATAAAATTGAGGAAAGGAAAATATTTTTAACGTTTTTATAGTATGCGCGTATTTCTAAAAATATTGTTCTTAACCTTACATTTTAGCTTACAATTTTTCTGATTTTACTTAGGTAAGTATATTGCCTTAGTAATTGAAGTTGTAGCAATTCATAATTCGACAGCTATAAGTAGGTTACGTAAAGAAGGTTATAATCACAACGTATGATTCAAGACAATGGCCGACGACATTCCAGAGTGCTCATGTCAAGGAACATAGCCTAATAGGAATATGAATTATTCGGAAATAATAATCTAACCGGCGATAAATAGCGAAACTGTTTCGAAAGTGAGATCCAACTAAAAGTCAAACTTATAAATCACAAATACAGAATAAAGAGTAGGTAACAGTATCAACATAATATTCTTTTTATGTTGTTTAATTCAAACTTTGTTTGTTTTAAGTAGCTTCTTTTTTTACAGTTAACTAAATAAAATATTTCAATTTACAAATGTTTTAAGTACAAAAAAAGTCAGTAATAATAAGAAGTCAGGTAGCAAAGAATAAATAAAATTAAAATGTAATTAATCTTGCGAAACTGTTCAAGGTTTCTAGCCGTTTTTTGGAAGGAGCGCGAAAGGTCTTGTAGATTGTTATCAGTGAAACATTCGGTCTGATAAAACACTGCGAGAAGTTCTGGAACTAACCCAAAAGCGGATTGCTAAAGTTTAACCTGGAATGGGAACTTACCAGAATGAAACTTCAGATCCCAACTAATTCGATCTAGTGATAATTCAAACACGGAAAACAATTTTCAAATTTACAGTAATTTTGCTTAATAAACGGAATAAAGTTAAAGAAATCAAATTAATTGATCAATTATAACTAAAATCGATATTTTCATCCGCGTCAATTTTATCTGGATCCATTTAAATAGTTCTGTATTTCTACTTATGATACCACAGTAGGGTATATTACTAGGCCAATTATTCACTACACTGAAACTTATTTTACCAAATATAAATGTGTATTTATCTTGAATATTTATGGTGTTTAGTATCAAAATGTGTATAAGTTTTATTTAGGTCACTTACTATGAGATACTTTGATTTTTTTAAAATTTTGCTAAATAAATTAAAGCAAATTAAAGCGAAAAATAAACATCCGAGGTCGAAGAACCGGGCTCTTGTCGCGTGGTATATTTTAAATTATTGAATCATATTCTTTATTACAAATACCTCTCAACGAATAAAACATTTTAATTACTTAAACAAGAAAACATTGCTTTACATTTATGAAATGATACGTATTATTATTACTATAGCTGTAAGTAAGGAAGCAATGAAAAGTACATAGTACAAGGTAACTTGATGTTAGTATAAGTCATACAATACCTTCTTTACGCGGGACGAAACCATGGACCTCGCAATAACTGCCCGGAGCAGGTGCTGAAGGGGGAGGGGCAGATGCTCCGATGCGACTATTCTCCACGGTAAATATAGGAGCCGAAGCAGAATCATGAGAGTCTTCATGTTCTTGGCGCCATCTGGCTTCCTCACGTCTGCATTTGGCGCAGCGTCGCATCTCCGCGCGCATGCGCAACAGCCAGACCATGCCGAAGAGCGCCATGTCGGGCATGGTCACGGCCGTGCTAGGGTTACACTCCCGGTCTTCATGCCCGCACATTCCTCAACTCACCGAACACCTTTGCGCATCGATATCTCCCTAACACGCCTCAGCGACACAGAAATATTTTGTTCATTCTATTAAAAACAAAGTTCAAAATTGTTCACTCGTTCAACTTTCATTTTGTAAATACTTGCCAGTGTTACAGGTGATAAGAGCACGAAAAGATAAGTCAATCAGTCAATAAGTCAAGCAATCTAGCATGTCCTGTTCAGGTAGTGTACAGTAATATGCCGAATATTTATATTTACGAGTCCACAGGCACTGTCCGCTTCGCATTCCGGGCTCGTACACGCAATCAATTCCAATTACGCGCGTTCAACCTCCGCCGTCCCGATTTTTTAATCACGATAAATGTTTCTCCTAAGTGGCGTCTTCGAAGGGTTATTTGTTTTCAGTACACTCCAGATATAAATTGTTTAATTTTCCTTTTCAAACGGCGGAAAGTAGAACAAACTGAAACGTCTGAATTAAAATAAACGACCTTTATTTGAACACTTTACTTTGTGAAGGTTTTACGCAGTTTAAAACCACTTAAAAACAATGAACGTTATGGCACGCTGTTCACTCTAATAAACAGATTCTCAGCTACTTAAACAGTCTTGCATTTCGAGAATATATAAAAACGACCGTCATATCTGAAATAAACACAAGAGATTTGTTACAATTAAGGAAATAAGGCTTTCTGACCGAGCTCCATAACTTCCGGCACCGGAAATCTTCGCGCTAGCATTTCATTTAATTATTAACTGCAACAAAGATTTACGTAATTACTTGATTTTAGTTGTGTTACTGCGAACAACATTTTGCTTTCTTCAGTAATTAAAATTTTCGGATAAAATTTAAAAAAATCTATAATTCGAAATGTTTGTACTTTCAACATTTTGACTAAATAACCTTAAAAATTACAAACCTATTCAATTACATGCAAATAAATATAAAATTATCATAATATTATTTAATTCAAATTGTTCATAAGTAAAAATTATTTGTCAATATATTTTAATGAGTGGGTATATTAAAATATATACCCATTGTGACAAATGGTGTACACAACTCTATTAGTGAATTTCCATTGGGAAATGAGCTGTCAAAGCGGCCAACATGGTAGGGCCCAGATTCATGTCAATAAATTGAGCACCAATACTAATCTCTAGATCATTTTTTCATTAGTTGTTAAAATTTGTGTGTGTTTTAGTTAACAAGCACTTACACTTACAACACTACACCTACGACTTTAACACTTTACACTCACACTTACATTTAGGGAGATGATAATAGCCTCAATGTGCTTTTCGCCTTAAAATAACAACAAAAAATCTTTAAAGTACTGTACTTTTGTGTTAATAAACATCTGTGCTGTAACTCATTGGGTCGTTTTGAATGGTTTTTCATTTTGCACACAATCACCTGAATTTTTCCTCTACCAGCTTGGAAAACTTCCCTTATTGGCATTTCTCTTGGTTGACAGATCTGGCTTAGGCCTATCAGCTGTTTTAAACTCATTCAAAATGTGTTTTTACTTTTAAATTTTACTGTGCTTTAATTTTACTCTTTTTAGAGTTGTCTAGCTTTGTCAGACATCATTATCTATGACCACATCATTATCTATCTCTCAATAATTTGTTGACACCAAACATACCAACAAATTACGTTACATATTTCGTGTTTTCAGTCTCTGGAATTCACTATCGATACTTTCAAAAGAGTAGGAACAATAAATAAAAGACTGCAGTCAAAATTAAGTTAGACTGTTTTTAATTGAACATTTCCTCGTTGATACTTTAAAAGTTAAACAGGATGTTTGTTAAGGCCAGTGACGCTTGCCTTGATGCTAATGGTATTCAATCTCTTTACTATTGACTTATTCAAATCCAGTTACGGACCCATCTATGAATATTAAGAGCTTTCTTATAATCAAAGATTTAGGGCGTGCACCAGTAGGAATTAGTGAGTAGGGACTGTTCCATTAACGAATTGAATTTATAAATTTACTACTTTCAAATTTAAATGTCATTAGTGAATACTGCATTAAAGTCGTCTATATGATTAAAATAATTTCATCTAATTATAAATAGTTTAAATACATTTTGCCTTTTAGACTTTCTCGCTTGCCTTCAATTATTTAATCTTAGCTTAATTAAATAACAAATTTATTCACATTAGAAACGATTTATTGAGGAATTAGTGAGTAATAAACTTAATGGCATTGCATTTAATTCTTATAACTATAATTACTAATATAACAGTTTTGCACCATAATAATAGTTTTTGTGTTGATCTAATAAAATATTGTTTGTTAGGTTGTTATTACATCATAAAGTAGTAACCACGTAACAAACGCATTAATAGCTGGAATCACATTGATTTGCGTTTTTTTTGTGTTTAACGTCCGACTATTGTGCACACTTAGGCTAATACAGACGATGGGATGATTTATAGCGTATGAAAATGCCAAGCCCTAGCCGGGAATCGAACCCGGTCCTCGGGGTGAAAGCTTAGTACGCTATCCACTAGACCACAGAGGCTGCTTTACATTGATTTGCGACTGCATTAATGTCTGGACTGAATTTAGCCGCCTCGGTGGCCTAGTTGATAGCGTACTGGGCTTTCACCCCGAGGACCCGGGTTCGATTCCCGGCCAGGGCTTGCCATTTTCATACGCTATAAATCATCCCATCGTCTGCATTAGCCCCAGTGTGCACAATAGTCGGACTTTAAAAAAAAAAAAAAAAATGGACCGAATTAGAAGGCGTTATGTTTGTCAAATAATCCATTTAAGAGTTTTTAAATTGCTACTAATCCAATTTTAAAAAAATAATTGTTTATATTACAATTTTTGAAAACATAATTTCACCATCGTAATCAGCACCGCATTCATATGCACTTTTCATTTTCATAATACTGTAGGATATACTGACAATAAGAAAATGAATCAGACAGCGGTCAGGGTTTCGTTTCGTACATAAAAATTTTAAAAACAAAATTGTGCAGATTTTAATACTGATTATGATGATGGCATCATGTATTCAAACTGTGTATAATAAAAAATATTCATTTTTATCGGTAAAATTACTTTTATCGCGTCATCGAGACAGCTGCGTTCGGCGGTTAATAATAGTAAAATAATTGAAACTGTAAAGCCATGAAATGAAACGAACGTTGGCAACCGAATCACGTTAGCACAATTGATTACTTACCGAGGTAACGGTCAGGTCCGCCATCGCCATAGAGATGTGACAAGTCCCGTGAGTAATGTAGCTTAGCTTATATATAACTCTGGTGGCATTGATTTATACCTTGTTAATGATTTGAGCTGTTTTAATGCACCTCGATTTGTGGTTTTATATAACGGCTGTTGTTAATTAGTCACCATGCTATTAATTAATTACAATTAATGAAAAGAAGATAGTTATTAATATGGATATATATATATATATATATATATATTATTATTATTATTATTATTTGCGTACAGACCCTGTTGGATCATGCAAAGCAGTCCGACTCATGTCTTGTTCCTTCTAATCCTCCCTCATCCTGTCCTCATGGATCCTCTTCCGCTCCTCCGACCATTTTACCCCTGCTCTCTTTGGGATTTCATTCTCTGGGACCTTTCAATAGTTGCTGATCTGCTATCGGGGGTCGCACCTGGCGATGGGGATGTTCGCCAATTTGGGTTGGAGGGTACTGGGGAAATAAAATACCCAGGGTGGACAAAAATCAGTGAAGTGGTCAACGGCCTCAATGGCGGATGAAGATGTATTTTTCGACGGCAAAGAGGGCGGAGGAACCAAGAACACCAAATTCCGGGGTGCGTCTGTAGTGGCAACCACCGGCAACCTGGTCAGCGTCTGTTCATACAGAGGATGCGGCTGTACGTAACGCTCCAGGAACTAACAATCCCTGGTTCTAAAAATCCCAGTGGAAACACTAGACCTTCAAGATTACAAGCAACTATATATATATATATATATATATATATATATATATATATATATATATATATATATATATATATAGAGAGATATATATTATGGAAACTATAATAGCTATAGACATAACATTTTCAGGATACTTTATTACCACAAACTACAAACATGTAGGTGTGTATTAACAAAACTATTTTCCAATATTCAACCTCTAAAGTGATTAAAATGGGATAAAACTCATTCAATTGGAAAATATATGTTTTGATCGGATCTTTTTGAAATTTAAAATAATTACCCTTAAGCACATGTAATGAAATATATTGTTCACCATTTTTCAAAATTCATCTCCTGAAGAGATTAAAACGGAACAGAAAATGTAAGAAAGGGGATGTAAAATTTCGCACTGGAAAAATATTTTTTAATCAAAGACAGAAATAATGAAACTCGTTTGCCACCATTTTCCTAATTCATCCCCTAAAACAACAACAACGTAAAAAAGGTATATGTTATAACCGGAGAAAAATATTTTTAATCGGATTGTCTTTAATATTAAGTGAAAAAAATATAAAACAAATTATGAAACACGTATGACAGTATTTTTTCGAATTCATCCCCTAAAAGAACAATAATGAGATAAGAGGTTTAAATGTTTGCACTGGAAAAAATTATTGTATTTCCTTAAAGCTTCCAAAATACAAATTATGAAACAAGTATTTCAGCACTTTCAATAATTCGTCCGCTAATGGTCAATGGATGTTCAAAAGAAGGAAAAATTTTTATACAGTTTTGTTCTTTTTGAACGGATTTAATTGAAACTTAACAAACATATAATAACATAAAAAAATAATGAAATGATTTTCAACATTTTCCTGAAAGCAAAATAATTTTTAACATTTTTACCCAAAAAGGGTTAAAAAAGAAGATGTAAATTTTGCTATAAAATAAAGTAATAGTCTTTTTTTTAAATTTAACTCAAATACTGAAAAATACCAAAAAAGGATATGTGTTTCAGCATTTTCCGGATTTCATGCACTATAAGGAAAAGAGGGGTTGTAAAATGAGAAAATTTGTTTTAAATTGGATTATAAACAAAATTATCTTAAAATAAAAACTAAAGCCGCATTACAGCATATTCCAAAATTCATCACCTTACAGGATGGATATTGTTTTACATTTGAAGAATATGTTTTTTTTTTTTTTTTGTGTTTAACGTCCGACTATTGTGCACACTTGGGCTAATATAGACGATGGGATGATTTATAGCGTATGAAAATGCCAAGCCCTCGCCGGGAATCGAAAACGGGTCCTCGGGGTGAAAGCCTAGTACGCTATCAACTAGGCCACCGAGGCGGCTAAATAATATGATAGATATGTTTTCTGGAAACTTACTGAAAGTACTGTAAGACGCAAATAATAAAACACACATTTCAGCATGACGAAAATGGAGTAAAAATGTTTATTATTAAAAATGTAGAAAGAATATTTTTAAACATATGTTCACGAAATATTATTAAAAAAATACTCTAAAAACAAATATTTTATCATTTTCGAGAATTCATATAAAAAAAATTAAAACTGAGTAAGGAGTGTAGGATTGGTAAAACTTTATCTAATTCCAATTTTATTGACAACATAAATACTGTAAAAAAAGAAACACTGTAGCATTTTACAAAATTCAATCCCTAAAAGGATGAAAAGGCGGTACAAAGGTTTGAATTAGAAAAAAATTACACTTTCTTGACACTTAAATAATGAAACATATATTTCAGCATTTTTCAAAATTCACGCCTAAAAAGTTGTGAAATTAGAAAAGATATTCTACAGCTCAAATAATAACGAAATGGTTGTTTGAGAAAGCACTTTTACTATTAATGTAAACAGAATAGGCGCTCATGTATAAAAAATATCAAACTAGACCAAAGTGTAGCAGGTTGAAACAATTTTCTTAGTTTTGAAAAAAAGTAATAAATTTCGAGTACTCTTTATAGTTTTACTGGGGTTGTATTAGTTTTTGGACATTCTAATTTGAATAATATTAACATATTTGAAGTCAGTAAAACATATATTGCTGATATTTTTTGTTATTCGTTGTAAAATAATCACAAGTTTGACGAATTAGATTATCATGCATTTATTAATATATTTTTATGTTTATAAATTATTATATTAATGAATCAATTTACGTTTCGTGGACAAAACCACGACTAGTAATACAAGCCGTTATTTACTTGTAACGGCTTGTATAGTTAATTAATAGACGATAGTCATTAATATGGCTTTATATTAATATGGGCTTCATTAATATATTCGTTTGTATTTACCTGTTTACTATATCAATCTCTAAATACTCTTAATTAGTAAAAATAGAATTACAGGATACAGTATTTTATGTTGTTAATAGTTTTGTAAATATAAAAAATATAATTAATTATAGAACATGTACACCAAAGTAAAATCTTTAATACAAAATATTTTCTGAAACTGTCTTTAATCACGTCTATGAAACAGCTGTGTATCAGAAATATTTACTAAAAAAGTATTTTTCAACTTGAAATAATTAAAAAAAAAACACGCTAGCTTTTTCATTTATTTCTTATTAATTAGGATTATGACCTATTCTTCCCGTCAATGGTCTATCCACTCTCCTCGTAAAAGCTACCGCGGTTTCGAAACTATCGTTTCATCTTCAGGCCGTTACACAAAATGTTAAATCCCTCTGTCGAGATCGTCACAAAGTCAAACAAAACATTAAAACATACATCACAAACACTGAGCACAATTACACTTTTAAAATATTCATCATGAAATTCGGCTTGGCCAAGCTACACACGCGACTTGTACGTCGTTACATTCCGGACTGCGGAGTCTTCATCATTAGTAGCGCGCCCGTCGTTGTTATCAGTTAAGGTGCGTCTGTTTGTTTTTGTTATTCAAATCACTTATCCTTACAGTCATGTAATATATTAAATTTGATTTAAGTGAAAGTTATTCATTGAGGATGTTCTGGGGTCTGATATTTTGCTCTTGTAAATCTCAAACTCTTCAATCGCATCCATATAACTACTTTTATGACACAAATGTAATATTTCCATGTTGGTATTGATGTCTTCGAATTTATGGTTTTTGTCCATAAGATGTTCTGCGAAAGCCGAGTTTGTCGATAATGCACTTCTGGGTATGTGCTCTTTAAATCGTTTCTTAAAAGAGCGAGATGTCTGACCGATATAGAAGCTTAGGCAATCATTACATTTCATTTTGTATATGCCATTTTTTTCAAAGTTATCTCCACTTGTATTTATAACTGGCTTCTTTAATAATGTTGATAACTTATCAGTTGTTCTGAAAGAGATATTTATATTTTCTTTGGCTAATTCTTTTTTTATGGTGTGGTTTAAAGTTAACCATATTCCGTGGATATTTACGTTTTTTTATCAGGAACGATTTCTTATTTATAGTTATCATATAATAGAAATTATACGTGGACTGCATTATTACGTGGACTCTGTAATGCAAACGATAACTCTATTGGCTTGAATAGTATGCTTTAAACACATGTCAACATACTAATAACAAAAATTTTAAATATTTCAAAAACTCTGAAATATACAGGAGCGGAATGATTACTTAGAAAAGCTTACTTTGCAGTGTGATTCAAGAATGTTCTTCCTTAATTAATTAGGATATATAGACAATAATATACGTGAAAGGATTTTTACGGATTTTAATATTTTATCATCCATTATCGTATAAAGTAATCCTCGGGATTGCATCCTTGAAAAAAAGGATTTTTAGAGTCAAAAAGGATTGAGTAGGGAGGTAGTAATCTCGGACATCTTGACAAACGGCGCCATTAGTGAGCAATCGTTACTTCGACTTTAATGCTTTCATTAATATCTCAAGTTCGACGTTCGAGTTGTTGTCTCCTGAAAAACATTTATACAGGTATCGTACAACACTCTGAATATAACAACAACTAACTTATGTTAACAGTCATGTATTCAAACTTTACATTTCTAAACGCTAGTTTCGGTTGTTAATAATTTGTAAAATGTTTGTAAGATTATCAGCAATTATTTTTCGGTGATATATTTTACGTTCCTAGGCTTATCTTCACTTTCCTAAAGGTGGTTCCTATGTTTACCACACCCTGTAGCACTATTAATTATACTATTGTATTTATAATTCTAAGAATTTACGTAGGTTTTTGAATTAGTAATTTATGTCGTAATACCTAACTTAACAGATGGTTTGCAAAATACCTACATATTCAGTAAAAATTATTTACTTCGAAACAATTGATGACTACATAATTGTTCTGAAAAAACGGAATACATAACCACTAAAATGAATTAGACAGTAATAAAAAAAGCTAATCAAAAGGAATTTTAAAAGTCCTATGTTTCGTGTTTATTTAAATTTTGTTTTGTTTTGTAAAATATCTCAAAAACACTAATAAATAAATTATGAATTATTTTTAATGGTTAACGTAAGTAAATCATGAACACTGGTTTGCAATAAAATAATTTTTAGAAGCACCTTTATTATCAATTTTGGGAAAGTAAGATATTTTTTAAATTAATTTTGTTTTTAACCAAATTTAAACCTTGATTAGCAAAAATAAAAGTTCCGATAAAATGGAACTAGGCTAATATTTTAAACAATATGCATCAGGTGTCAGTCCCGGTAATTAATCAATTATCTACCATAAATTTTTAATCTGTTAATTTCTTTCAAACCAGTAATCACAGTTAACTGTATAAAATGACGAATAATTCTTACGTAAAATTCACACCTAAACAAACTATAATATTTTTATATAATTTTGCAATTTTCAATCCTAAAAACATACCAATACATTTCATTTTCTTATTGTTGCATTTAAAACGAATACACAAATTAATTACAACTTTTCATCCAATATTCGGAACACTTTTACCAACTGGAATTACAAGACTGGAATCGTTGACTGGAATGGAAAACTTTATTCGCATAGTTGAGTTATTGATTTCCATTCAAATCACTTAATGAACCATCGGAATCAACGATTGGACCAATAAACACTGTAACCACAGCATTGCAATAGAGTAGCCAGTACTGAAAAATAATTATTTACTAAAGGGGAACTCGACAGAATAGAATCCGTTTAGGTTCATTAATTAGACTTCAAAAGTAATAAAAACATTAAAATATACACAAGAAATAAAAAATTACTAAATTTAAGTAACATAGATGTTAGAAATCTCGTAAAGAGCGTTAAGTATTTCTTTGTTTCGCGTTTAAAAATTTTAATTCCTGCGTTTGAAATTTCAATCTGTCAACAAAAATATTCTCTGTGGAAAATAAAAATTACAATTAAGTTAGAGAAACTATTTTTGCTATAAAATGGTTTTAAATGTGTTTTAAAAATATAACACTAAAAATATTATAAGAATTTTAACAACAAATATAAGCTGGTTGTAAAATATATACATTAATTACAAATTAATGTAGTTAATTTAAAGTGACTATAAGAATTAACAGACAGTTTCAGTAAATAATGTCACTTACTGGCAAAATATATTTAAGCTTGAAAAAACTAAATATTTCAAAACAGTTTCTACAATTGCTTTTTATTTACTGAACAAAACGTATCTGCAACTGTTATTTTTAATATAAAAATACGATATACGTATGTATAATCCCAGTTGTTACAAACTATTTCCCCCTCCTTTTCAACCTATAATTATGATACAATACCCGTGGATGTATATTTATGTTGCTGTGCATCCGTGATAATGTACGATAAACATTTTCAGAAATAATATCATATTAGTACAGTCTATTAACAGATTCTACTTTCGCTGTTCTTTTACTCATTGTATCTTGTAACATCACTTTTATCAGAAAATGTGTTTTACCAAAATAATATTTTGGTTCGAAATTAAAAAAAACAACTCATTATTAAGCATACGTTAAAATAATATTATTTATTTTAAAAAAACAATAAACATATAATTAAAAAAAAATCATGTTGAAACAAAAGCTAAATAATAACTAAATAAATAATCTTAGCCTTCAACGTGAATTCAGATATATTTTTTAGGTTAATTGTGTTTCTGACTTGTACTTGTAAAACATTTTGCAATAATTTTATATATATTTGCAAGTGCGTATATATATATATATATATATATATATATATATATATATATATATATATATATTGCAATGTATGCAAGTTCGTAGATTTCAAAAAAGCGTACGATTCTATTGATCGAAAATATTTGTTTAATATCCTGGAAGAACATGAAATTGATCCTTAAAAAACACTGCGACTGATCAAACAAACACTGACAGGCACAATCGCTAAGGTGAAGTTTATGGGGGAAATTTTCAAACCCTTCCTGATCACCTGGAGTTCGCCAAGGAGATGGACTCTCGCCTCTCCTTTTCAATCTGGTGTTGGACAAAGTTATCAGGGAATGGGAGAAAGAATTAAAAACTGAAGGGCACTGGAAACCAGTTCGACTTGGAAGACCTAAGGACAACACAGAAATCGCGTGCCTAGCTTTTGCAGATGACCTGGCCATACTCACAGATAATGAAACAACAGCGATTAAACAGATAGAAGTCCTAAAGGAATGTGCAGAGAGGGTCGGTCTACAGATCTCGTTTAAAAAAACTAATTCTTCTGTAGAAAATTAAATATTCAAGAACTAAACACAAAATATGGTAAGATAAACAGAGTCAAACACTTCAAATATCTGGGAGAAATTCTTGAACCCACAGGTGGCGAGAAGGCTGCGCAAAGGGTTCGGCTACTGAGAATGAAGAGAGCTCTTGGTATAACGCGTGATATCTACAATAAGAGATGTATGTCGACGCACACAAAAATCAGACACTACAACACAGTCATAAAACCGGAGGTATTATATGCAAGCGAGACGCTAGTACTCCACACAAAAGCTACCATGGAGGGTTTTTTGAAGGAAGAACGCAAAATCTTGAGGAAGATCCTTGGCCCGAGATTAACAGAAGAAGGTTGCACTCCCGAAAGACCACAGAGAAGATATCGAACCTGGCAGCAGATATCAGAAGAAGGAGGCTTCGGTTCTATGGACACATCAGTAGACTCCCAACAACGAGACTTGCCAACATAATCCTTAAATATATACAAGGTGTCAAATCAACAACGTCGTGGATCGCACAAGTCAGAATAGACCTACATGACGCAGAAATAGACTCAACAGACGTCAGTCTGTTCTGTAGAAGACAGGAACGCATACAGGAGAAAGATGCTCGGTTGGAAGGTCCCAGAGAATTAAATCCCAAAGAGAGCAGGGGTAAAATGGACGGAGGAGCGGAAGAGGATCCATGGGGACAGGATAAGGGAGGTGTGGAGGATTAGAAGGAACAAGACATGAGTCGGGTGCTTTGCGTGATCCAACAATGTCTATACGCAGATAAAAAAATAATATTATATAGTTATTATTATTTTAATAATATATATATATATATATATATATATATATATATATATATATATATATATATATCTCTCTCTCTCTCTCTCTCTCTCTCTATATATATATATATATATATATATATATATATATATATATATATATATATATATATATATATATATCTCTCTCTCTCTCTCTCTCTCTCTCTCTCTCTCTCTATATATATATATATATATATATATATATATATATATATATATAATTTAAATAAAAATGAATTAAATGTATTACATTAGTTAAACCAATAACAAGAAAGTATATTCTATTGGAAAACTATAAAATAGATGCAATAAAAGTAACCTTAATTCAAGTAGTAATATAAACAAACAGCTGTAGTACGAAAAAAGTTGTTTCGTGAAAAGTAGGCCTACATTCACCAAGAGCCGATGAATAATAATGCGATGTATTTATTAATTATAAAAAAAGATTAATTATTTGTTTAACTTTTCTGTTAGATTATAAAGAAACTTTCACACAACATTCTAGACATTTACCTCCAAGACTGTGAAGTATTTTTACTGCAAAAGTAGCTAATAAATATAAAAAGGTTTCCGGCAACTTTATAATATTTTCCCCTTACTTCTTAATTAAGTCTAACTTACAGCGCTAACGATTTCTCTCGCTAGTAATTACATTTCCCTCAGGGGAATTTATTACAGTTTCCAATAACTTTGTTTTCCGTTTTACATTCGACTTAAATGAAATATTTACTTAATTATCTCATTTTTTTAATTGTGCTTTCACTGTCTAGCATAAATGTAGTTGGAATGACTTTTTGGTTGTGCAATACCAGTTATATGTGACAATTATTTTAAACAATATTTAATATTCATTTTGATATTGGTTTATTCAATTTTATGAAATCCCATTCAAAGCATTCTTATTAAATAAACAAAATAATATAGTTTAACTATTCAATATATATATATATATATATATATATATATATATATATATATATATATGTGTGTGTGTGTGTGTGTGTGTGTGTGTGTGTGTGTGTGTGTGTGTGTGTGTGTGTGTGTGTGTGTGTGTGTGTGTGTGTGTGTGTGTGTGTGTGTGTGTGTGTGTGTGTGTGTGTGTGTGTGTGTGTGTGTGTGTGTGTGTGTGTGTGTGTGTGTGTGTGTGTGTGTGTGTGTGTGTAAATATGTGTATATTTATATATATAGGCTTTCAGCCCGAAGTGTGCATTAGCCCACTTGTGTGCACAATAGTCGGACGTTAAACACCAAAAAAAAAAAAAAAAAATATATATATATGTGTGTGTGTGTGTATGTTTGATGAGTTTATTTTAAAAAAAAGTATAAATTATTTTTTTCCTACAAAAACTCAATATATTGACAACGTACATCTGCAGATTATACCTTGTTCAAAATATAAAAATTCTATACGTTAAAAATAACAATAAGTAAAATAAGAGCAAAGAACAATAGAATAATTCCATTTTCTCTAATGCTTCATTGCAATGTTTCAAATATAAACATATCAAGAAAAGCACTAGTAATTAAACAAACCAATTAATATTTTCTACAATTGTAAACTTCGAGTTGATAAACAATTTAAACCAATCTGTCATTCAAGTACTTTATGCAAACTTCCTGATTTATCTCTATGTTACCGAACCGTTTCGTTCTAAATTCTTTAACTCAGGCCAAAGTATTAAATCAATGTCCTCAATTTCAAATCTGTTACACAAAGTACACATACAAGCTTCTTCAGACCTATTGACTCTTAAATTGAAATTCAGTTCTTCTACTCTTAGTTTTAAAATACAATAAAAATAAAAACATATCGTTTCTTTGTGATAGTGTTTTTCTCCTAAATTAAATTTCACTCTGTAAAATTTGTAATATCTAGAATTTTCAGCTACTAGTAATAAGTTATTCTTGATCTTATAAAAAAACTTTATACAATTTTTGTATATTCTTTACGCATATTTTTCTCAATTACCTTTAAAATAATTGTTTGTGCTTAAAATTATATTTCATTATTGTAACATAACCACCGGACCACATATTCAAATGATTAGGATTATTCAAATGATTAGGACCTATTCTTCCCGTCAGTGGTCTATCAACTCACCTCATTAAGGCTACCGTGGTTTCGAAACTAAGTCAAACAAAACTTACATCACTCGTTGAGTCCGGAATGTAACGACTTACGGGTGCGTGTGTAGCTTGGCCAAGCCGAATTTCATGATGAATATTTTAAACGTGTAATTGTGCTTAGTGTTTGTGATGTATGCTTTAATATTTTGTTTGACTTTGTGACGACCTCGACAGAGGGATTTAACATTTTGTATGGCCTGAAGATGAAACTATAGAGTTTGGAAACCGCGGTAGCCTTTATGAGGTGAGTTGATAGACTACTGACAGGAAGAATAGGTATATAATCTTAAAATTATATTTTATACACAATTGTTTAAAACTTTTACACTAAAATACGTTTTGCTTAATCAGCTCTTTTGCCACTAATTTCGATACCATTACTGTATTCTGAATAAATTTACAATATACCCCTAAAGTATACAAACATATTTGATTAATTTTATTCTCCAAGTACACTACAAATCAAACGTACTTTTGGTAACAAACAAACCTTTCAAACAAAAAAAATAGTTTCATTTTCCAACAACTTTAAATTTCTTAAACCTTCTATACCTGAGATTCATAACATAAAACTGCTCTTGAGACTGCCGTAAATATTACTGTTTTTGTGAACCTTGGAACATTATTATTTGTCAACAATTTATTATTAGTAACTTTGCCAAGCCTATCTGATGCAGGAAGAAGGTGTTAACCATATTTCTAAGTATTTATATTCTGTAACTACATCGATGATCCTTCATCCATAATTCCAAAACTCCATTTTCGGTAATTTGCCATCTTTTCTAAAAATCATTATTTTTGACTTTGCATTATTTAAACAGAAATTAATGGCCTAGTGGATAGCGTACTAGGCTTTCACTCCGAGCACCCGGGTTCGATTCGCAGCCAGGGCTTGGCATTTTCATACGCTATAAATCATCTCATCGTCTGCATTAGTCCAAGTGTGCACAATAGTCGGATGTTAAAAAAAAAAAAAAAAAAAAAATTACATGCTTCACCGTCTCGTACACCGTCATACTTCACATACTTGAACATTTAGGCAAATTGTTAACCATCACCTGCGACACTTTTGTGTCATCTACAATCATAACGATATTACCTGCACAGAACAAAAATCTTAACTTCACACCTGCCACCCAAATGTCACCCTCTAACGCCTCTTCCACATCATTTAGATAGAATGGAAAATTGAACGGAGGTTAGCGGTTTTAAACTACCCTGTTTTAAAACAATCAGTTAATCCATTTGGAATTACAGAATGCAAAACATTTCAGCAATCAAGCTTTATTCAATAACTATTATTTTATGACTATACAATGTATAAAAAATAGGTGACGGTCGATAAATAATCAAATATTTTAAAGAAACCCAACTTTAGATCCCAAAAAGTGGTTTTAACTTGTTTTGTGTCTGTACTTTTTTGGAGACTGATTTTTCGATTGACTGTTCGATGTAATTTGGCACGTAGTTAAAGTTTGTCAATAGGTGTAGCAGATCAATCGTTTTTTTTTAAACACACGTTATTTTTAGTAAAAATACTCACGATTTAAAAAAAAAGTAAATTGGATTTTTAAAATATAGGATTTTTCAGCCATAAAAACCAAAAATTATGTTTTGCTTCATTGTTTTCAAAACTTTTATTGAAGATACGTATCTAAAGGCAATATAGCAAATTTGAAATAATAGCTATTTGAAGATTATAGATTCAGTGTTCTTGTTCTTTTTTCGATGTACACACGAGCAGAATTTCTATTATTTAAATTGTGTTCGTTTGCACTGTGTAATAAATCCTAATATAGGACCTATATTTGAGTAAAACCTAATAAACCAGTATTGGGCAAGCTTAACTAATTTTCCGGGTTGGCTCCTGAACTGTTAATGATTTTTCCGAAAAGTAATTTAGTGCTGAACAAACTTTAACATTAGAAGAGAAATAATTGTCCTTTTGTATTTCATTTTGTTACAAATAAAAAGGCCTAAAAACTTTTTTCAAAATTAACAGTGCAGTATTGCATACATTTTTAGAAAGTCCACACAAGCATGTCTGTAACGTTCCAACCATCCGCCTTACAGTATAATGTTGCAAAAGAAATCTTACAGTTTATTTACAAAACTGCCTTCTCATTAGCATTATTTATTAGGACCGGTATAAAAGGATTTCATTTATATCCTTTGTGTGCTGACAACAAAGGAACCGTCATCAATAATACACAGCATTCTTTGTTTCACATCGTTGACTGCGTAATTAATGATTGTTGCTCTGGATAATGTACGGTGCGTAAGAGAACAGAATTTCACTGCAAGAATAATTAGACTAATGAACTGAATTTGAATTTACCAGAGGCTCGAGTTGGTATTAGCTGTAACAGAAATGTTACGCCTACCCATTCCGTTGTAGCGTTTCGGTAAATACAACTCATGATATTTTATGAATGCAATTATAGCAATTTATATTAAATAGAGTATCAATAACATTTTTTAGAAGTAAAAGGAAATAATAAATTATAATTTTATAAATGCAATACACGTGGCAACCATCTAGTTCTTTAGTTTCTCTAGATATCTGGGTCAGAAAATATCGAAACAGATGATTAATAACCGTCAGTACCTTTTAGATTAATGACAAAAACTATTTTATTATAAAATATCTATATCAAGTAAAGCAAAATTTAATACTTCAACTAAATAAATACGGGAATTTTCTAAAAGCATACAATATTATAACTTTTTCATTCGGTATCATTAGTTAATAGTATTTTCAGTGTAACTAAGAAACTATAATACAATAAAGTATGCCCGACTTTCTTCTACATATATATCCGGCACGCTATTTAATAATTAAAAATTAATTAGTAAATATCAATCATTTATCAAAGTAAAATGTTTTTTTTTTAATAACTTAATTCAAAAGCATTACCTGATTTATAATAGATTTAAAGTAAGACAATTATTTAAAGTTCAGATTTAAAATTGTTTTAATTTATTGTAATCCGTTTCATAAATTAAGTCCAACAATAGATTATTTGTTAATTCAGTAGCTTCATACACACAAAATTAAACTAAGAATAATGTATAATTTTACTTTCAATACGTAACAACTTACTGTAACCAGTAATGTACAAAGTTACTGACTGTTAAGTGTACTTAATTTATCTGTAACAGTATAATTAAAAACAATTAAATAATAGTTTGGTATTATTTAGTTATAGTTGAACAGAAAATGTATTAATTGCCAAATTTTCATATTTACTATTAATACTTAATACTATTAAGAATAGGTCATAATACTTATTATTACTGTGTTTAGTATAATTATCTGCTTCCCTAGCTTCGTTAATTATATATCTATACTGGTCACCAATATTATGGCCCGTCCTATTTATAATTTTCTATCTCCACTTCGTACCCCGACATGCTCGCTTCTGATTGGCTCTTCAAAACCATATGTTTTGATTTTATTAAAAAATCATATTTTTAGATTTTTAAACGTAATAAAATTCAAAGTAAACAAATTTTCAAAAAAAAATTCAAAATTCAACAGGACCGTTGAAGAGAAAGTTTGAAAGGAGCCAATCAGAAACGAGCGAAAACGTATGATTTTGAAGAGCCAATCAGACGCGAGCACGTCAGGTTTAATGTACACGTGATGAATAGAGGAGGGGTACGAGGTGGAGATAGAAAATTATAAATAGGACGGGCCATAATATTGGTGACCAGTATAGATATAGTTTTTCAAGATGGAGGTTTTCCGAAACGCGTCAACGAAAGTAGAACTGACGAATCTAGGCAAGGCAGATCATTATACTGAACACAGTGACAATAATCCTAGAAGAAAAGAAGAAGAATATAAAAAGAACCCTAATTACTATTAATAGTTTTTCCGCTAAATCGAATGAAAATTTATTGTTAATTAAGTAATTCAATGTTTTACTTGGTATTCCAATTTCATATTGTGCTTTTGAAATGCGTCTTCAAGAACTAGACAATGGTCAAACAATACATTGTCACCATTCGCTGTCTATACATTCACCCGGCAATACTACACGCTATTCCATTAGCTCCATTCAGGTATCCAAGACCAATTATCACTTTGGTTGTGCAATAGCCTTTGTGCTTGTGTAATTATCCTAATACATAGTACGCGGTATTCAGTAGCTGTTTGACAGAGAATCGCAATCAGTAATAACAAACGTCGATGAAACACCTTCAAAATAAGTAATTATTTTTATTTCTTTAAAACAAATATTATTAATAACACAAGGACGATAAACTATCGGATAAATTAATTGTAGGTGCAACAAAATGCCAAGACTTATTTACGTAAGTAAAAACAAAATTTTGCACTTAAGAAATATTCACAAGACTGGTATTAACAGATTCAAGAAAAATTATTACCTAAAATTAGAAGATATAAAGTTATAATTTTTTGGATAATCAGGTGTCATTGTTAAATAGAAAAAATAAGAATCACCTAGTTGGCGTCAATTGTAAATGACGCTTAATTTATACAAATATTTTAAGGTTGAAAATACTGGAAATTATTTACTATCACGAAGCTCCATAAATAAATAGAAAAATATTTTATAGTTATGTATTTACGGGAAATATACCGGTCATATCAACTACAAGTTTTAACTTGCATCTCTTTATCAGCAGTAAATGGTAATTGATTACTTTCACTTTTATTTGTTTTCCCTACCTTAATAATAATTTGAAATATTAATTTATTTCTATTAAAATAAACTATAATGTTTATAAACTTAATAACAGATTTTCAAACGTAAAAATATTTTTAAGCTTTAAACGTTCATTCTGAATTTAAAGCCAAATAAATATACACACTTGTAAAAAAACGTAGCTTAATGAAATAGTTAATTTATGCTTAACTGGTTCTCTATTTGTATTGTAAAAAATACTTAGTATTTTGTGTTTATATTAATTATAAATTGCTTGTTAAAATTAGGCCCATATCTGTTCGAACTTTAAAAAAATTATATTGCTTAAATTTTCTTTGTTAAACAATAGTAAATTCTTCATAACAGGTAAAGGGTGTCTTAGTGTTCCTTTGTTAATAAAATTTATTTTTATTATTAACAATAAAGTTTTTATTTTCGTTTTTAAGTTAATATTTTTTTTTATTTATGAACTCATGTTACCAAGGGACAACTTTTGTTTATAAGATTTAAATCTGCAATACAATATACTTAACTAATGTAATTCAAATTTTATTATTAATAACAATTCAAAACGACAATTGTGTAACATAGTCACTTGTTCAAAACGTATTTAAATATACAGTAGCTTACTGGATAGCATGTATATTTTACTCAAAGTCATCAACAACAACAAAAATATAATACACTGAAATATTAATTTATAACGTAACTGAAATTTACACTTAATATATAAACTCAAAAAAACATAAATTATAAGTTTGATTCCCTAATGTGCAAGAAGGATATTATATAATACAACTTCTTAAAAACATATTACAGATGGTACAAGTAAGATATGGTACAAGTAAGATATGATACAAGTAAGATATGGTACAACTACGAGTAAGATTTGGTACAAATAAGATATGGTACAAGTAAGATATGGTACAAGTAAGGTATGGTACAAATAGGATATGGTACAAGTAAGATATGGTACAAGTAAGATATGGTACAAATAAGGTATGGTACAAGAAAGGTATGGTACAAGTAAGGTATGGTACAAGTAAATATGGTACAAGTAAGATATGGTACAAGTAAGGTATGGTACAAATAAGGTATGGTACAAGTAAATATTGTACAAGTAAGATATGGTACAAGTAATATATGGTACAAGTAAGATATGGTACAAGTAAGATATGGTACAAGTAAGGTATGGTACAAGTAAGATATGGTACAAGTAAGATATGGTACAAGTAAGATATGGTACAAGTAAAGTATGGTACAAATAAGGTATGGTACAAGTAAGATATGGTACAAGTAAGATATGGTACAAGTAAGATATGGTACAAGTAAGATATGGTACAAGTAAGATATGGTACAAGTAAGATATGGTACAATAAGATATGGTACAAGTAAGATATGGTAAAAGTAAGATATGGTACAAGTAAGATATGGTACAAGTAAGATATGGTACAAGTAAACATATTACAGATGGTACAGCAGCACTTACTTTCAACAATGTTTTTTCCATTATGTGCGTGATTTTCCTTTTTGCCTCTTATAATATGTATTTTTCTTTTTAAAACGTTCAAACTTTTTCAAAATTTAAACACAATTATTTCATTATTTTTTGGTTATTATAGTACAACATATTTTAAAATTATTTTTACTGAAAAATTTTAAATAATATGTGATAGATTAAGGATGATATATAAAGGATGTTATATATGGTGGCTATTGGATCCGGTAATTGATTTCGAAAACATTGGTTTAGAGAAAGCATGGTGTGTGTGTGTGTGTGCACGCGCTTGTGGCGTGTGTTTTAAAATTCACACGTTTTGAACGAATAAATTAAAACTTTAAATAAGAAATAATTTTGGTAGCAGTTCAAACAAGTGCTTTTATACAAATAACTCGTTTAACATTTAAAAATTTTAAACCAGTTAAAATCATAAACGTTTTTATTTAATACTTTTTTGATAAGGTGATTTCGAATTTTGTTTACATAAGAACAAACTAATTGTTGCTTGTACCACTTATTAAGGAGCATAAAAACAAAACATTTATGACCAAAAAAAAAAAACTTTGTAAATATCACTTCATACAACGATATTTTCCAATTGAGAAAATCATTCTGACTTATTACATTCAATACAAAAATATAACGTTTTACGAGGAAATATTTTTAAAGTTCTTGCTGTAATATTTCATTGGGAAGGTGAAGTGAAACGGGAACTTCAAAAGCATAGAAGCAATAAATATTGTGGCTACTGTAGAAAAGCAATAAAAGAAAGAAAGGAAACAGTCATAAAGGGGGAGGATTAAACTTATTAAAGTTTACAGTAGTAACTAGTGGGATGAGGGATTGAAAAAGAATAACTTGTAATACTTGACTTGTTTTATTCGACAACATTGTAAGTACTTTAGATGCTTAACGGTGAAACAGCTGTTTTTTTTTTTTTTTGTAATTAGGTCTGTGAGTTTTATTTCTGTTAAACGTAAAGACTTTAAATATTCGACTTTTTTGTACACTATACCATTATCGTAATAAAACTAAAAAAATTATTTAACTTTAATTTTGCCAGTGTCTCACATTTGTGTTAAACTGTTACAATATTTTGATTTTCTAATTATTTATTATAATTTTAATTTATATTAAGATAATATTATATACATTAACATTCGTACTGAATTTTAGTCAGAAATGTAAGGTGCTGGATAAAACAGTATTATCGATATCGAATTCTAAAATTTTAAATCAAAATAAATAAACATGACAATAAGTAATTGATTGGTCTGTATCATAGTACAGTGCTCAATACATTATAAAATGTTGAGTACATTACCCTGCAGTCGTAACAGGTTGAAATATTTAAAGAGAGATTCGAAAGTAAATATGTTTGACTTATTTTATTTCTCGGTCTGGCTTTACAATTCAGTCAGTGACATTGGCAGTATCAAATTTCGGGAACAACGTCTAGTAGACGGAATTGGTTATTTATTTCGTATGATTTTACGTATGAATCAAATTATTTCGTATGATTTTATGTATGAATCAAATTATTTCGTATGATTTCATGTATGAATCAAATTATTTCGTATAATTTTATGTATGAATCAAATTATTTCGCATGATTTTATGTATGAATCAAATTATTTCGTATGATTTTATGTATGAATCAAATTATTTCGTATGATTTTATGTATGAATCAAATTATTTCTTATGATTTTATGTATGAATCAAATTACTTTGTATGATTTTATGTATGAATCAAATTATTTCGTATGATTTTATGTATGAATCAAATTATTTCGTATGATTTTATGTATGAATCAAATTATTTCGTATGATTTTATGTATGAATCAAATTATTTCGTATGATTTTATGTATGAATCAAATTATTTCGTATGATTTTATGTATGAATCAAATTATTTCGTATGATTTTATGTATGAATCAAATTATTTCGTATGATTTTATGTATGAATCAAATTATTTCGTATGATTTTATGTATGAATCAAATTATTTCTTATGATTTTATGTATGAATCAAATTATTTCGTATGATTTTATGTATGAATCAAATTATTTCGTATGATTTTATGTATGAATCAAATTATTTCGTATGATTTTATGTATGAATCAAATTATTTCGTATGATTTTATGTATGAATCAAATTATTTCGTATGATTTTATATATGAATCAAATTATTTCGTATGATTTTATGTATGAATCAAATTATTTCGTATGATTTTATGTATGAATCAAATTATTTCGTATGATTTTATGTATGAATCAAATTATTTCGTATGATTTTATGTATGAATCAAATTATTTCGTATGATTTTATGTATGAATCAAATTATTTCGTATGATTTTATGTATGAATCAAATTATTTCGTATGATTTTATGTATGAATCAAATTCACTTATGAGAAAGAATAATTTTTAAACAAAAAAGAATCTTCCCAAAAATATATCCTCATCAATTGAATGTAATTGTTCTTATTCAGTTTAATGATATTATTCCAGTTGATGGGTCAAATACTGAAAATAAATTAGTTATCATTTTCGACGTTAATGCAAGATATTAATCCCCTTTAAACGTAATGGGAAATGCTATGGTAACGATAATAAATTGTATATCTTTACGTAATCGTCGAGATTAATTAATTACTTTAATTAACCCTTAATTCCATTCAACTCGGACTGAACTTTCCAAGCACGACGCATGCCAATATTACCGGAGCTATTTAAATTGCTTAGCGGTATGTGCTCCGACCCATAGATATGTTAAGTGACTCTGAATGTAGGGCGACTTGGAACGTCAAAACCACTGAGAATACAAGTTCGGCTGAGCAATAAAAAATTCTATTCATGCTAAAGTTATCCCACCACAAAAGTTATGAAGAGTTTTTTTTTGTACTTGAATGTCCATCAAAATCTCTTGAATGTCCCATACCCGGTACAACAGAGGTAAAACTTGTTGTTTTTAACGATTAATAATTTTAAGGTTTTTGGAAATTCTTTTAATTTTAACGGAGGTGTTGCCAACTTACAATTAAATAAAAAAAAATAAAATAACAATCCACTGACACATTTAAGGAAAACCTTTTAAGTCTTATATAAGAAAAACGTTTATATCAATAAGCTGCAAGAACGAATACATGTAATAATTTTCTAATAATAAGTGATTTGTTCTAACAGAGATGAGATATATTTATTTTTGAAACAATCTAAAACAAGGAAAATTAATTTTTGCCAACAGAAATCTTTGATCTTAAATTATACCGACTTCGTGTACTTTTATTATATCAATAATATTAATACATCATTTTTTTTCAAAAGACAATTCTACAAAAATTTTAATACAAGCGTTTTGTTTATCTTGAATTACATCATGTAATTTTATTATAAATACTTTATGTACCGTTGTTTTTCAAAGAAAATTAAACAAAAAATGTAGTTGCAAGCGTGTTTTTTTTGCAATGGGATAAACGTTATCTGTTCTTATGGAGATGAAATACACATAATGTTATGATATTTTATTTATAATAAAATAAATATTGCATCTTGAATTACATCATCTACTTTAATTATAAGTAGTTGATACATAATTGTTTTGCAGTTGTTTTTCAAAGATAATTAAACAAAAACGTTGTTCCAAGCATATTTGTTACAATGTATTAAACGTTATTTGTTCAAACAGAGATGAGATTCGTGTTGTATTTTTGAAACAACCTAAAAATAGAAAAAAACAATATTCGTACTAAAATAAATTTTGGATTTTGAATTACATCATAGGCTTTTTAAAATTAACTGTCACCAGCAAATCAAAACGAATTCAAAATTATAAAATACATATTTTTATATTAATTATTATTATTATTTTTTTGAGTTTAACGTCCGACTATTGTGCACACTTGGGCTAATGCAGACGATGGGGATGATTTATAGCGTATGAAAATGCCAAGCCCTCGCCGGGAATCGAACCCGGGTCCTCGGGGTGAAAGCCTAGTACGTTATCCACTAGACCACCGAGGCGGCCAGAGTTATGGGTTAGACCACACACTATAACAATCTACGACTACTGTACCAAGCATCTAATCAAGCAATAACAATGGTTGAAAAATATAACGCCATTTTTTTCTCATTCGCGTGTTTAAAATTTGAAATGTTTCTTTTTTGATTAAAATTATTACCACTTTTAATCCGTCTACCACTATCTTTACGAACACTAAAACGAGAAATATGTAGCACCGTATTTTATCAAGCAGTAAATATTAGAACAAAATAGCCTAAAATTGGTTGACATGATTGTGCAGAAATAGCTTAGATACAAGCTTACAATTTATTAAATCTACATTTAAATTTTTAAATAGCAAAACAAGAATTTGGAGATATGGACCTCATACTGAAAAGAGAACTATAAATGCATTTTATACAAAAAGAAAAGTATTTTTTTTATAAATTCATCCCTTATTATTCACGGACAAAAGAAGCAACTGTCTGGTCATAGTTAGAAAGTTCGGAGTTCCTCTTTGTTATCTCAATACAATAAGAAAAGCGCCCTACGACAGACACTTGGTTCAACATCATTAACATTAGAATACGAAATGCTGCTTTGGCAATTCATACGCATTGCAAGAAAGAGAGACAAGTCCTGTGTTGATTACTTCTTTGGGCTTCAACACGGCCAAGTATGTATATAATAAAAACAAGTTTAATAAAATTTATTTATTTATTTATTTTAAGGGTATTAATATTCTTATAAGCCGCCTCGGTGGTCTAGTGGGTAGCGTACTAGGCTTTCACCCCGAGGACCCGGGTTCGATTCCCGGCGAGGGCTTGGCATTTGCATACGCTATAAATCATCCCATCGTCTGCATTAGCCCAAGTGTGCACAATAGTCGGACGTTAAAAAAAAAAATATTCTTATATTTTTACGTATACATTATTTGTAATTAGTTAAATTCTAATAATAAAAAGCGTAAAAGATAACGTATTATAATTAATTATGTTATTAATATGAATTGTATGTTGTTTAGGAGTGTGCATGACACCATTTTAACTAAACTAGTCTTGTACAAAGTTATGTTTTTTAATGGTGTAGTGGTTCTTTATAAATAAATAAAAGAAATGGTTCTATTTAATCGACTATAATTGAATATTACATTTCATCTTGAAATATCTCTTTTCATTAAATGACCGCTATATATTTTAGATTTGAAAAAACGAATAAAAACTTCTGCACATAAAAATATTATTGTTTTCATAGTTTTCACGGAAAAACCACGCAAGTATGGATATTAATTGACTATAATATTTTTTTAAGAACGTTTTACATACATTAAATATTTATTAAAGTAATAAACCTATGTAATTACCCTGTTAAAATAACGTTCCTGTCTAAAAAATCGTGTTTAGCAGTAACAACAAAAAAGTGACATTATATATGTTTTAAGGAAAAGGTGTAAACATTTTATAGTTTGAAGTACATACATTCAAAAATAATAATATTAGGCGATTCAGTTGCAAAGAAAAGTTTAAGAGCCGCCTCGGTGGCCTAGTTGATAGCGTACTGGGCTTTCACCCCGAGGACCCGGCCAGGGCTTGGCATTTTCATACGCTATAAATCATCCCATCGTCTGCATTAGCCCAAGTATGCACAACAGTCGGACGTTAAACACACAAAAAAAAAGAAAATAAAAGTATAAGTAAACCTATAAATTAAATTCAAATTATAATTCACTATCTACGTTTCTCGCAGGATTTCTGATTTTTAAGTAGGTTTTACATAGTATTTTAAATTAAACTGAAGTAAGGAATTATTTATTATTATTTTTTTTTTATTTTATTAATTACAACTGAGGCATGCCCCATCTAGTAATTTTTCTTTATCATTGTGTTCACTGTGTGCTGGGGTGCAGTCCGACGGCTGGTCCCAATGTGTTTACGGCCTGGAGAGGTCCTCTTCAGCCTTCTTGTGATGTTGTCACTGCGGCATAGTAGTTGGACAATCTCTGTATTATTATGCTGTTCTAACCTGCAATAATGCTTAACCGAGAGCTTTTTAATGACTTCCTGAACAGATTCAACACCTAGGTCCCTATGTATGTTTTCATTTCTCACATACCAAGGGGCGTTGACAATCGTTCTCAATTATTATTTTGAAAAACTTGAATAATTTTACTATTGCTTTTTCTTGTACATCCCCAGAGTGGTGCACCATAGGTCCATATTGGTCTTAGAACTTGCTTGTATAGCAGTATCTTGTTGTCTATCGAAAGTTCTGAATTTCTTCCAATAAGCCAACACATTTTATTGAATTTGAGCTGTAGCTCCTCTTTTTTCTTTTTTACATGCACCTTCCATCGGAGCTTTGCATCGAGTGTCATTCCTAGATATTTAGCACTGTTTGCATATGTTATACTCCTTTCGTTTAATATTATTGGTAATGGTTCATATTTTCTATTCGTAAAATTAATGTGTACAGTTTTCGCTTCATTAAGCTTTACTCTCCATTTTTTTTGTCCATTGACTTACTGCGTTGGTGGCATTCTGTAATTTCTCTGTGACTTCTAAAATATTTTCCCCAACTGTTAAAATTGCTGTGTCATCTGCAAACGTTGCTACTGTGGAGTTCCCAGTAACTGGTATGTGTCTAGTGTACAGAAGGTACAGTACAGGGCCAAGAACACTTCCCTGAGGTACTAATTAATTAGGAATTATTTATAAAAAACTATAATGTTCGACATTTTATTATCTTAGGCAAAAGTAATTAGGTAAAGCCGTCACGTATGCCTAACATAACACATATTGTTGGAATTCAGTCGAAATACGTTTTTATTTACAGTACTTAATTATATATAACTGTAAAAAAAATGCATAATACGAAAATAAACATAATACACTTTACAAAACTAAAAAACTAATATAAATAAATTTTACACTCTTTTGTATTAAGTTATACAGTTTAGAACAACGTTTAATAACTTTAAACTTTCAATAAAACAACAGAAAATAAACAAAAATATTTTTTGTGTGTTTTTAAACGTACTGAAAACCTGTCCTTAAAAACCTTTTCGCTACTAACTTTCTGCAGAAACCTGTTCGAAATAAATCGAGGCACAAATTTTTTCTGCACCACCGAAAAGATTAAATCCAGAAGTATTCCCAGTAGAATGGATCAACTACAGATTGATAAGTAATACTCCAGGAATAACAAACCTTCTTATTCGGTCTGGTTGAGACAACACTTTGTTCTTCCCAATCAGACCGGAAAATCCCCCAATCATGTTCAATATCCTCAGGTAGGCTGTAGATAAAAAATGAAAAAAACAAAAATTTCAAAAAAATACTAACGGATATATATTTTTATTTAGCCGAAAATACAACGAACGAAAGAAATATCCAACGCATGGGTTCTGGAACCTTTTACAAATTTGTTATCCAACAAAAACAGTTCCAACGAAAATGCAGAAACTTTCAAATTTCTAAACAAAATTGTAAATTTATATTTTGTGTTTATTCGCTTCTAAACCAACATCAGAGGCAAAACCTCCATAAATTAAAATTACAAATGTCATTAAAATTAAAAATCTGACAGCAGTAAGAATTTACTGTTATTCTTTAGTTAAATAGAAAAATTAAAAATGTTAATGCGTACAGATCTTAATCCTGTTTACCTAAGATAATAATATAATCTTTTTTTAAATTTTTTATCTAGTATGAGTTTTTTTAAAAATAAATAAGCATTCGGTAACAGTTTAAGTTGAATTAGATACTGTTGTTATAAAAGAAGTTATAATTTTCAAGAAAATATGAGTTAATAGTGTTTTGTTCGAATATAAACCCACTAATGCATAGGTTTGTTCTAATAAATATTTTGCCTCGAGTGTAACAGCTTGAGTGTCTAATGTACCTAAAAATGTTTGATTAACTAATATTAAACCAAATTTGTGAAAAAGCACAAGAAATAGTGCTGACATTATATATATATATATATATATATATATATATATATATATATATTATTTTATATATAAATTTATATTAAATTTCCAATATTTGTAAAGCTATTATATATATTTTATGTATATATATATATATATATATATATATATATATATATATTATAATAAACTGAAGGGCACTGGAAACCAGTTCGACTTGGAAGACCTAAGGACAACACAGAAATCGCGTATCTAGCTTTTGCAAATGACCTATCCATACTCACAGATAATGAAACAACAGCGATTAAACAGATAGAAGTCCTAAAGGAATGTGCAGGGAGGGTCGTCTACAGATCTCGTTTAAAAAAACCGAATTCTTCTGTACAAAATTAAATATTCAAGAAATAAACACAAAATATGGTAAGATAAACAGAGTCAAGCACTTCAAATATCTGGGAGAAATTCTTGAACCCACAGGTGGCGAGAAGGCTGCGCAAAAGGTTCGGCTACTGAGAATGAAGAGGGCTCTTGGCATAACGCGTGATATCTACAATAAGAGATGTATGTCGACGCACACAAAAATCAGACACTACAACACAGTCATAAAACCGGAGGTATTATATGCAAGCACTTCACACAAAAGCTCCCAAGGAGGGTATTTTGAAGGAAGAACGCAAAATCTTGAGGAAGATCCTTGGCCCGAGATTAACAGAAGATGGATACAGGTTGCACTCCCGGAAGACCACAGAGAAGATATCGAACCTGGCAGCAGATATCGGAAGAAGGAGGCTTCGGTTCTATGGACACATCAGTAGACTCCCAACAACGAGACTTGCCAACAGAATCCTTAAGTATATACAAGGAGTCAAATCAACAACGTCGTGGATCGCACAAGTCAGAATAGACCTACATGACGCAGAAATAGACTCAACAGACGTTGAAGACAGGAGAAAGATGCTCGGTTTGAAGGTCCCAGAGAATGAAATCCCAAAGAGAACAGGGGTAAAATGGGCGGAGGAGCGGAAGAGGATCCATGGGGGGACAGGATGAGGGAGGTGTGGAGGATTAGAAGGAGCAAGACATGAGTCGGAGTGCTTTGCGTGATCCAACAGGGTCTATTCGCAAATAATAATAATAATAATAATAATAATATATATATATATTGAGGCTAATGCTTAATTCAGAAGGACCTATTAACTATTGTTTTATTTCACTGATTTTTATTTTCACTAAAACAAAAAACAGTGAAGATTAAAAAGATTGCTAATTATCATCTTTTAAATCAGAATTATTAAATCTAATTAATTTTTAATTAATTAATAATTATTAATAATTAATTATTAATTAATTAAAAAGTCACACACACACACACACATACACAAACCTAAAAAATCAACACTTATTCTGTTTTAAAATCGTAAATGAATTCTGAAATCTTCAAATGCAATTGAGAAAGTAAATTTTTTTTAATTAATAGGAATTTTTATACGCCTATTAATTGAACAGCGTAGTTTATGTTCAGTATTAATCACATAAAAATAAATAATACGCAAAGCGTATGATCCAGAAATTGTAAAAACGTCACAACTTTACAAGAAACAAGAACAACTTTACAATGTCTAGATCTGTCGAATTCCCAGTAACAGCGCAAAGTCGTAGTAGAAGTCTACATGGCTTGCCTCAATGAAATGCTGCTTAGGGCAAACAATGTCCCTTTACTATCGAATAAACTGCATTGTTCTAGTAGTGCTCGCAAGCATTGGTCCTGAACTTATTAGCGTTAAGTTCCACTGTTGTTCAAAGAATGAACCAAGGGAAATGGCTTCACTTTAAGGGTTTTTGTAAAGCAACGAACCACCGCCTTCTCTATAGCTTTACGTATTGTACAACTAACAAGCAGCACTATTTCCGTTTCTACTTTATCTCTGCAGTTAGAAACAAATATATAAGTACGCCATACGTTGATAACAAAGTAAACACACTGTTTAGTTTGATTTCAATAAATATGATGAAACCTTAAACTAATCAGTATAAGAGAAAAGCTATTTTACACGAGTAAAATATTAGTTTTACTTTAAAATTATTTGTAATATTCATGAGGCAAGACAATATTGGCAATAGAATGTTTAATACCTACGATTAAACATAATCGTAAATTGGTGTGTGTGTGTGTGTGTGTGTGTGTGTGTGTGTGTGTGTGTGTGTGTGTGTGTGTGTGTGTGTGTGTGTGTGTGTGTGTGTGTGTGTGTGTGTACGTGCGTGTGCGTGCGTGAGTGTGAGGTGTGTGTATGTTTGTGGTGTGTGTGTCTGTGTGTGTGGGGGTGTGTGAGTTGTGTATGTGTGCGTGTGTGTGTGTGAGGTGTGAGGTGTGTATGTGTGTGTGTGTGTGTGTGTGTGTGTGTGTGTGTGTGTGTGTGTGTGTGTGTGCGTGCGTGCGCGCGCGCGTGTGTGTGTGTGCGCGCACGCGCGTGTGTGTGCGTTTGTGTGTGCGCGCGCGTGCGTG